>CM067351.1:2296009-2441009 GCA_034190875.2 Urechis unicinctus | reverse complement strand
CCACACAGTGAGCTGCTAACTATATTGCTGTGTGTCGGTTATCGGCAGAGTATAGCTCCTTGTCAGACGCTGTATTGTCTAATCAAGTTATCTGAATCAAGGCCAGTCTCTGTAAAATAGCCGGTCGGCATACAGAGGACATTAGTTCATCCTCTCTCTTCTATTGATGTGTATCACCGTCACATTGTAGCTATCGCTGACAGCGTAGGCTGATAAAACATGGACAGAAAATCGACGTGTAGGACTAATCCACAATTCGCTGTTCAGTGAGTTATGATGTTCCTGGATTTGCAACGATATTCTAAATAAACGCAACGTTTTTGCATGTGTGTGCGGTGAGATGGTCAAGGTTTCTCACAATTATAAGAACTGTATGCGACTTCAATATAACCATAAATAACAGCCACTGCCGTGGCCAGAATGTTAACATAGTTGAAAATAATATTGAATGATTAACGCTTATAGGGAGTGACATTACTGGATCGCAATCAGTTACGTAAAATCCTCTGGCCTGGAACAATGTCTTAATACCCACAACATCGGTTGATAATTGAACGCAACTCGCCGCAAATAATGAACGTACTGGGAGACAGCGGCTAATAAAGACTATACCTAACTGGCGGTCACATGCATTCACTAACTCAATATACTGGCCAGTCTTAGTTTATTCATTTTAGCAGTGTTAGATCAGCCCCAAATCATGTAAAGATAACCAAATAGAGCAGCCGAATGTTTAACGACCAAAGTGCCCAGACCATAAGTATCCCTGATTAAACTGACGAAGTAAATAGCAAGCAAGGATGTGGACTAGGGCGCCGTTATTATGTTGTCCACAACGATTTTTTATGCATTGTGATACTTATTAACTTTTAATAGCTGACAAGCAATTGTTTCGCTCCCTTTATAACGCTTTTGTAGCAATTGACCATCTGCATGTCAATCAATGCGGCATCATTGTTGCGTGTGTTGAGAAAGAGCCTCTTTCTGAATTGAATAAGAAAAATGGAGTAGCGTGGCATGTAATTTATGGACCGACGTTCAGCTTTAACAGGATTACTACAGAAATCACGGACCCATCTGACCACCGCCTTTTGTTATTAAATACCTCTGCAGACGCCAAACACAGTCTATCAGCTCGATCTCGTCGACGATGACGTCACGCAGTTATACCAAATATTTACCTCGGCTATTCAGGTCATTTGAACATGACACTGGCGCTAAGATGTGATATAAATAAACCGATATGAGGTCGGAGGGCATGGCTGCGTGGAATACTCAAATGTTGCAATAAAATGGTAGTAGTTTGGTTATATTGAAGTTTGGCTACTAAGTTGCATGGAAATAAGCGCATTGAAGGAGTGAAATAGTGTTATTTTTCAAATGATCTAAAACGCCACCTGTTCTGTCATTGTTTCTAAAACACATAACAACAATGCAACATGATAAAGTTCACTTTATATTAACCTGTTGCTGATCAGAAATACAAGAAAACGCCTTAGTGGTATATCTGCTTAGTGACCTGCGTTCAAATGGACACAGTTTTCTAGAAATGTTTATCGACCACGAATGCTCTCTAACGCCAATAACGGTCTCAAAGAAGTCTCATCGAGCTACTTAATGCAGAAGCTCGGAGACTTTGATGTCATTAGGCAGGGCTTCACAAATGCAAGGATGACAGGTCAACTAGATGACGCAAGGTTTTCTCTGGGGTATTTTGATGCACTGGAAGTGAGCTTGATAGATTTATGGAGAACGCGGATAATTATGCGGTTGAATCCATGTTTACGAGCAACAATAGAAGCGAGCATATACGATTGATAAAACAGAGACTACCTAGGTCACTGTGCTGCGACAGTGGACGTGCCTACAACATCCTTGCTTCACCTAATGGTATGTCCTTTACACCAAATATAATTGCATGACACATGAAATCGAGCATATACATATAAATAAAAGATACACGCACATATATATATATATATTCATGCATGCATATATATATATATATATATATATATATATATATATATATATATATGTATATATATATATATATATATGTGTATATATATATATATATATATATATATATATATACACATATATCTATATGCATGCATATATATTTATATTGACATATATATATATATATATATATATATATATATATATATATATATATATATATATATATATATATATATATATATATATATATATATATATATATATATATATATACATATATAGATATATACATGCATTCTCCTGTGGCTCCAGGAGCTAGGCACCAACCATCATACATCATAAATCTAGTAATTCATCCTCTCCTCGCCGAAGGCTCTCAGCGATTACCCATATCATTAATCTAATCAGTGAATAATGATGCATCAGCTGTATTATAGGCAGCCTCACCTTAGTCCTATGATTTTGATTGTTATATAGTAGCACATAGTGCGCTGCCCAAAATACCATTGTATAATCCCAGCATAAACTGAATCAGAAGCGGACAATAAATAATCATGTCATTCAATTTATATATATTTGATCATTTCCACTCGCTTAAAGCAAATTGAATTAACATCTTCTATCCCCCACCCCCACAACGCGTTCTTGCCTTTCACTAGTAAATAAAACTTATATTTCACTTTATATCTTTTTCACACGTATGATATAAGATAATCTGCCTTCGGTATTTATGACTTAACAAGACAATTTATAAAAGTAAACATTGACGATAGACTTTGAAATAATCAAAATTTGGCGGTATTGGCTGTTTTATTATATTTCGATTGGCAACGTGTCAGCGACACGCATGGAGTTGGCTTGCCCAGTGTTTGGTTTCGACTGTCTGTACATATCGAGCATTACATTGATACTGCTGCATACATGTATAAATATTATACTATAATGGTGCTTGAGAAGAACAGGTTCACCTTGGCAATTCGCAGCTTATTCCTTCGTGAATGATGCAAAACAGTGGTATTCATTGCCTCCCATGTTGAAATGTAATCTATTATTGAAGAGCGACGGAGACAATCGTCGATATAACACGAAGATTACTATTGGAGCCAAATTTGCTGATACATAGCGACACAATATTTGACGTGGTTGACCAATAAAGGAAATATGAATGTTGTTTTCGAAACGTACCATGTAGTTGTTTTTCTCATATTCATATTTGAAACCAATATCTTCCATCACTTGTGCGTCCTCAATCATAATCCCATGGGACACAGCACATACTCTGTTAAAAGTGGACTATCTTACTTTTATCATAAAACAGTGGATTCATTGCGAATATAAGCCCAGTAATATATATCATAAACCGTCCGACATGTGTGACACGGTCACTATTATATCCCAAGCAGTGCAACAAATCCATTACAATAATATTTGTTATGATCGAATCGTCTTTTCAAAAGGTACCTCATCCACTGGGCTATTGCAAGCATACTTCAATGTAAAGGCTAGATATATGGGATGGCAGACTAATCGATAAGCAAAGAATATGAATCAAATTAGAGTCAGCACATCAAATTAAATGCAGCTCAATTGATGAGAACAAATAATGCAAGAGTTCTTTTACTAGTCAAAATTTATATCAAATTAATATATATATATATATATATAATATATATGATATATATATATATATATGACATAGAGTTTATATACTTTTATATATATACATATATATATATAGATATAGATATATATATATATATATATATACATATATATATAAATATATATATATATATATTTATATATATACATATATATCTATAAATATATATATATATATATATATATATATATTTATATATATCTATATATATATATATATATATATATCTATATATATATATATATATATATATATATATATATATATATCTATATATATATATATATATATATATTCATATGTATATGCACCCGCTGCTTTGTGTGAGCTAGACCTGAAAAAGGCAAGACGGTGGCAGCAGGCTGGAGTGTAGAAGACGATGGCGAATGACTCCTTCGGGAACAACAGCATCACTCCATCTACGGACAGAAACGGTCACAGTGCGGTATGCGACAGTCCTCGCCAGCCGAGATGTACTACGTGGCACAACATGACAAACTCGGCACCAACAGAGATGCCTCGGTAAAACAGTTGCAGATATAAGGACCAACAACCGGAGTCTGCATGGTTACGTCACCGGGACTCATATACTATGGAATACTCTTAGCTCTTTCATGGTTTTCCATGGAAGAAAAAGCTTCCATTGTTACCAAACATCAGCACCTTTTCCTGGTCAACTCCTCTCTGATTTCTTTTCCAGGGTAGGGCGAGATCGCTCAAAATGAGAACCTTAGAGGTTAAATGACCTGGTAACATGAATGAAATAAAAGTTGCAATTCTGGATTATGTGAGATGGAGACATGACATACTCAGCCTGCAGGAGATACTTTGGACAGGGCAGCGAGCAAAAGGAGCTTATATCTACGACACTACTTACATCCCGGGCGGGGAGGTGCAGGCACAGTGGGAACAACACAAAAACGTTCGATGAAGTGATCAGAGTGAATGACCTACTGATGTCAATGAGGGCACAAATTAAGGATATGATGGGGCTTGTTGTGGCAGAAGATGCTCCTCGGACTGGATGTGATGACGAGATGAAGCATGACACTGGTTTATATAAACGGGGAGTTCCTGATGATGCTCACGTATAACAGTAAATCCCCGCATAGAACTGTGGGCGGTAGGTATACCCGAGCTTGCGACCCACGTCTTCCGATATTATGAAGATGAACGCACTCAACGCTTTATAGTGCGGGGGCGCTAAATGACATGCACTATCACAAATTTCATCAATCAGACTATTGGCAGTGTATATAAGGCAAGGATCACCGTCAGTCGTAAAGATTCTATAGCAAAGCAACATACTTGCACAGTAATTGTCTAGCGAAATGGGTGATCTGATTGCTTCTGGTATTTTAGTAGTTGCATAGCAATTTAACTAGAAGCTGCAGGAGATCAGATTTCATTCCATATCTTATTTATATTTCAAGTGAAATACCGACCACCCGACAGTTTTTACTGGCAATTATTGATCCGAGTTGGAGTTGTATCGAACTGCGTAAAGATTCATAAACATACAGTTTAGTACATGATCTTCAATAAGTCGACTAGGGTTGGAAATTCCATTTTCATACTTCACGTAAGAAATATATGATTCATATCATTTGTGCACAACCATTTTTCGTCCCACACCTTACACAAGCACCCCTGTGATTGGAATGATTATAGTTGTGTGTTCACCTCTATAATCAATGTTTGACCCCATGTTCAACATTTGATTGTGTTCCACTGTAGCGGCATTATTGATGTAAAATAAAGAATAAAGCGGCACTAAATACCGCATTGTTATGCATTTTATAGCTACGTCGAATCAGACCTGCCGTTAATGAGAGCAATTCGACGTCAAGGGATCAGTGGTTTGTCAAATAATGCATTGACTGGCACAGGGTCGCGTCGTCATCCTTGCAATCTTGTAAAGAATACATTTACACTGGGCACTTCATGCATTTTGCCTTTATCATCGGTAGTGGATATCATCAAGACGCAGGTGTGTGAGCAGCTTCGAAAGTTGAACAGGTAAACGGTTTCAATATATCTTATATGTAAATAGTTATATATATATATGGTCTATATGTTGCGCTTTTATTGGAGATATATATATATATAGATATATATATATATCTTTACATATAGGTTTTCAGAACAATGCACACTTCCTTTCATTCTTATATATATATATATATATTCTGAACGGGTATATCGAGTAATTTAAAGCATTCCAAGATTTACAACCATTGGTTAAAAGGATATTATGCCATTATTAGTACGGGGAGCTCCAGAAGATTTATTTTTTTTATTCATTCATGAAACCCAATGCACGCCACAAATTATAGAGGAACGCGCTAAACAAATGCACCTTTACGTAGGATCATCAGACGTATTACGTCACAGACTCATATACCTATACTCTTATTTCATGGTTTTCCATAAAGCTTCCATTGTTACAAACATCGCATTTCATCGCATCAGTTACAAATGGTGACATGGGGATGAAAATCGCAATAGTCGCCATCAATCAGTAAAAAACACTGGTATTTGCAGTTGCACATATCGACTTGATGCTTGTAGTGATAAGGTATTATATCTCTAATGTCTTGGGGCATTTTAAACACCCCCCTCATTTGTGTGCATTCCAACACTACTCAAATGACATATCATCAGCTTGTCAGCATGTTACTAAACACTACTGACAGATAGCATCTGTGTTACAATGCATCGTAATGTACGACCGGTGATGTAAACGATGAAAAGCAATAGTGCGCCAATCTCAGTATAAACACATGATACTGTGGGCGGTGCATACCGACTTCACGGTGCTCTGTCGCGGGTTGCTGTACGACACTAATGATGTAATAACAACTGATGTGTCAGCTTAAAGGGTGTTTTTGGAGAACATAATACGGCATTTCTATGCACCAGTCAGGCGTAGGAGGCTGCAAACCCGCAAAGCTGTGGGAGTGGTTTCATTCCATATCTTATTTATCACGGTAATACAGGAACGACATTTTCCAGTGGATTGATCCGATGGGATGTATCGTGAAATATGGCATGAAAACCAGGGTCCACTTCGATTAGATTCATGCAGAAACTGATGATGTACCCGTTGATCCCTGTTTGATATGTGTGCATAGCCATGATTGTGAAGCTGCACGATGTATTGAATGTGCCATAACTTATTTAGTCACGAAATACCGCTTACTCGTAAAGAGCATATAATAGACAATGAATAAGTGACTATGGAAATTATACTCAGATAATATGCGTTTCAGCTTTTGTGTTTGAACCATCGGAGTACCTGTGGTGAGCAAGCACCTAGGTTTGCCGTTCTGATTGGAATGACATTGGTTTTGTTAGGTATAATATAATGTTTGTCCAAGCTATTTTGATTGTGTTGCACAGCGACGGACCTGAAGATCTTTACATAAATGTTTTCCAAACGAAATGATTCGGTCATTCTTCTACTGTTGATATGAACTACAAGACAACAGAAGCAAAGGAGTGTTCGAGCAAATGATATCGATTTACTCATAAATCTCTCTTCAAATGGAGGAACTTCTAGTTAAAAAATAATAGGAGGTTATATGCTTCAGATAATTTACAATAACGATAGAAAGCTTGATGGTATCCACTTACTGTATTCTATAGTTGACAAATTACGAGCAGAAGGCCGAGTTCATACATTTCATCTGGAAAATATGAATTCGACAGTCGTATCGCATCATATTGCTAGGACCGAATAGTCAACCTGACATGCGGAAGGGGGGTGATGGCATTTGTGAGGAAGTGACGACACCGATAAGATAAAACCTAAGGTTCGGTGGTTACACTGATCAAGAGGACGCCAATTTCAAAGTGAGTTCTGAACTGTATTACATCGAAAAGGAAAATGTACACGTTGAGATCATTCAGATGACTCAAACATGAAGAATGATATATTCATTCATTGTACACTGGCACGGAATAGTTGACAGGCCAACTGATTCGGTTCAAGATGTTGATATGAACTACAAGACAACAGACAACAGGATGATACTGGTGTCTTCTGCAAGGACAATCGATGCTGGCATAGATCAGCATAGCGGCATCACGGTAATATTCGTTAAGACGTGAAATGCACCGAAGACAGCTCACGAGTATCCATGAATACAACTAACTATATTGCTTTCATCGTCAAGAGTAAATGAAGCATGAAACCGATGAACATCCTCGTGAAAATGTGAATGGTTTTTACTGTATGCATGCTGTACTGGAAAATCACCATATTGCTAGGATCAATAGTTGATGGCATTTGAGGAAGTGACGACACCGATAAGATAAAACCTTGGGCGTTTAACACAAGAAGACGCCAAAAAAAGTATGAACTGATGACAGGAGATCATTCAGATTAATAGGCTGAAGAATATATTCATTCATTCGACACTGGCACGGAAATCAGGCCAACGATTGCTGGGATCACTGTGCTTACATAAGACTGCACCGAAGACAGCTCACGAGTATCCATGAATAAACTATATTGCTTTCATCGTGTTAAAGAGCATGAAACCGATGAACATCCTCGTGAAAATGTGTTTTTATGCTGCTGTACTGTCACCATTGGTAGAAACATTGGGCGAGGCAAAAAAAAGTATTGATGACAAAATGCGTTTACATGCGCGCCTATCAATGGAGCCGCATAACAATTGACAGGGTTATATTAATTGCTTTTCTCACAATATTGCCTCACCATTTCAATGTTATACGAGTGATTGCTTAGCCAACAATAGCATAAGCCCCGGAGGACTGTCACATCATCAATCAATGTCCCTCACCAAGAGACCGCATAAGTTTTTAACTGATTACATTTAACATTCAGAAGTAACCTCAGCCGTCAACAACCTTTCTACTTTGGCTCAGTTTAAATTGTCTCACTTAATATGAATAGAACTTCATAGATTTCGCGTGCATGCTTAAACCTCTTGTTATTGGATATATTCATAGTTATTTTTGTTTATTCGATGTATTAGGTGATGAAATACTATCGCACTTGATTTAACGCCTACATGTGATGGAAACAGTTACGATATCAATATGTATTGACCTAGAGAGAAAGAACGAACTATTCAGCGACACGGTTCTGCACACTATCTATGCAAATATGCTGGGAAATAAGCATTTGATGGCATCATATATAATATCATTTACTTATGTCCGTGTTAGGTTTGGTAAGGAAATTGAGCACGCTAACGTGGGCAACGTGCTTATATTCGAAATTGTCCATTAAATGGAAATATTCCATTCCACAGACAAAACGATCAGTTTGCAACGTATGATTTTTTTAGTTATATCGTGCCCTCCCAGCTAATGACATAACTTAGGTCCATATGTAGGTCCCGAGATACACCACAATGCAGTCCGACCGTACATTATATCGGTAAAAATATTACTCCTCCAGATTGCTGACACATTAATGGGCTATACACCCCCCACGCTCACCCCCAATGATATAACAAGACAAGCGACCATCTGATTATGCAAGTAGTTGCCGATTCACTGTTTTTTGCGCCATAAATGCAGGCCTTAATGCCGAACCACGAAAGTGCACCTTACAACTTATTGTGACATAATGCCATGGCTCTGCATAAGGTGTTTTACTTGCAGGCATTGGCACGATTCGGCGCGGCTTGTAACCCGCCTTTGCAGTTGTTAAGGGTAATAGTTTGATGGCTTAATGGAACGGTTACATGTTTTCATGCTTCTAGGGAAGCAATGAGTGATGGGCCTTATCAACAATCTTTATGTCCCTTGAGCCTTTCATGAGAGTCATCCTTACATGAGCATTTTTCTTGACAGCTCAGGCTCATTCAAATAAATGCAATCGGGCTGGGGACGACTGCATGCATTCTTGTTTTGCCCCAGGATCTAAGCCTCAACCATATCATAAATCAAACATTTAAAGTGTTCCACCTAAACCTCACTGAGGCCGCCAACTATTGCCATAATTATTAATCTGATCAGTGCACACTAATGAATTCGCTTTGTCATACGCAACCCCAAAATAATCATATTGTGTGTGCGAATATTATACAATTACCGATTTGCACAGACCAAAATGCTTATTACAGCATAGATGAGAAATAAACACCAAAGAGTGTTTGCGCTTTCTATAAGCAGCCGATACGTTATCATATCAGTCACTTACCACTCAACTAAATTTTTTTTTTTTTTTTCTTACGTCTAGCCCTTACAGACCACTCACTGATAATATCCAATTTTTTTCTTATATACATTTATATATCCCCACTCGTTTGAAACCCAATTTATCGTCGAGCTTATTTGTCCTTTCATTAACTACGTACATGTATATGCTTTCCATTCACATGAAGGTTGGTGAATCAGACTATGTCGTCATTAGCTGGTCTTGCTTTAAAACGCCTATATCCTTGGACCCACAATTGTTCCAAGCGGGTTATTCTCATGACGATAGATAATAGAGTGCTATCATCTCAAATGACACAAAAGTAATTGATAAAACTGCGGCATTTTGCTGCCTCACATGAGAGGTTGTGAACAAAGTTACGATATCGTTGACTGGCATTTGGTTCGTGTACATTACATACGATATATATATATGACGTTACTACGAGATAATGTGATTGAGTGAGACAAAATATTGTGTAGCAAAATAACAAATCATTTCGAGCAATAGAGCAAGCAGTAAAAAAGAACGAAATTATGTCCCTACATAAGTAGACAAAATTTAGGCACTATATTTACAATTTAGTTAAGCCTCCAAACTAAATTATGCACCTGGCGGTAACTAGATTTGCATTGCCTGTGTCATCACGGTAAAATAATGAACGATGCACAGATGACTTTAAGTTGAAGTATCATGATATTTTATAGGGCGAATGTTTTTTCATTTTACCTCCTGACAGAAACTTTAATCCGGAATCAAACTGTTAACAATTAGCCTGATTTAAGCCGCTGTTTGGAAGATCATTGGGGTCTATTAGACGTATATAGTAACATCTGATGATTATGTGGTTAGATATTCCAGTATCTTATAAGCGGTAAGAACTTTCAGCAAATTGATTCAATGTGTATAATGAAACACCAAGCGTGACCTAAAAAAAAGCCATGATAAGACAATTTTGCATATTTGCGTTACAAATCCAAGAACAACCAATTGCTTGTTTGACAGTGACTACCACATCAGCCTCATTCTTTTACTGATTTGGCGTTAGAGGTTAAGTATCATTATGTTTACACATCTCCGCACATTTTAATAACATTTACGAGTGCATATCATACAAAGGCTGTACGTCTGTAACCACAAGAGTAATCCAAACTCATCGTCGCTTAGCCTGTATGGATATACTCGCTAAATTGCTCGATGGCTTTCACTTTTGTGCAAAAGGCAATGGTCTATTAAATTTGCCTGGAATCGTTTACGAGCATTTCATCACTAATCTCTCCATCAATCTGATTCCTTTAAGTACCAAGCTTGCATCATATATAATTTGGTAGGGCCGAGTTGTCATCTGCAAGTGGTGAACAGGCGATTGTACACAGTGTCTATTATCTTCTAACGCATAATTATTGCAATGTTTATCACTTATATCACTACATTGCTTATCGTCAAAGTCCATAGAACAGGTTCACATTGGCGTCCTTTTCCGTCGTGAGTGCATTATTTCCCGGATTTCATTCGAAATATGTCGAATCTTTGTTGAAGCACGATTTCGACAGTCGTCGGTTAAACACGAGGATTACAACTAGGGCCATATTAATTGATGGACAGCAACACGATAGTGATGTGGTTTACAAGTGAAGGAATCATGAAGGTTGAACGCCACCGCGTTGTGCAAATAGTGTTGTTTATATCGTAACGGCGCTTGTTGATTTCAAAATAATTTCATAGCGGCTAAAAATACATGCTCTGTTCACGAACATATTTTGATCAGATTCAATTCTTATCCGCGTGATATGCCTTCATAGTCGGTCACAAATTAAGTTCAATTATTACGATGAGCTACGCAAAATACTCTACAAGGTTTTAAACATGGAGCAGTTTAACAATTTAGGTAGCACCAACAAGGATCTTCGAATTTTTCTGTAAGATGGATGGATTATACCCACGACATTAACTAAATTAACCTTCCTTATTAGGGAACTATTCTGCTCCGTTCTGAATGTGTATGATGCATGCTCTTAACGAAATAAATGTGCTTGTTGGTGGGAATGGCAAAGCGTCACACAAGCTTCACCTCGGTTCATGTTTCGTCAGAAACGGTAAGTCTGTATTGTGTACGATTCCCAATGAAATTTATCCTTTGTCACAGGATTGGCGAGCAGTATTAAAAGTGGATTGTAGGTTATCTTTATTGCTTACATCATTACGCATCTTAAATAAAGCAATACAAGAGTAGCTTAACGCACATGCTATTTTGCTAGTGATTCCCAATGCCTCTTATCCCATTATTCCTCCACCCCGACCCCTCCACCTGATTCCAACCACCTCCTCCGACTGATTTCAAACATTTTCATGCATACATTGCTTTTAATATGTCACATATTCTTTTAACGGAGGAAACATTGTAACTGCTCTAGTTTGGCCGCATATTCACTGTTGATATGGGCGTCCAATATCATTGTCTTATTGGGCAATGCACATACTCCATTAAAGTGGATTATCTGAAAATTATCCTTTAACAGTTGACTCATTGCGAACATAGACCAAGTAATAAATGTCATAAACCGCCCGACATGTGTGACACCGTCACTATTATATCCAAAGCAGTGCCAACCAAGTTAATAAAGGAGTCAGCATTTTACATTAACATTTGTTTTATGACTCATTCACTGTGCTTTTGCTAACATGGTCATTTACATACTGCTTTATAAAAGCTACACACATTAGAGATGGCAGACAAATCCGTATTTAGAGGATGTGAATCACATATGACTCTAAAACAGCATATGTGCTTAAATGTATCACAATTGAAGAGAACAGAAGTGTCAGTGTCTAGGTTGAAATATAAATTTTAGCATTATTTTAATGATTGACATTAATGATGACATTGCTAAACATGAAATCACCGATAAACGCATTGCGTCTTAAACTTTACCACTTAAATAAACTATTGCGATATCAGCTAACACTTTTATTTCAGAGTGTTAAAGCAACCATGTTGATTGCGTAAAAAAAAAGATCCCGGGTCGAATGATAGAGCCCCTTTTAGTAACATATTGCTTTATATTATGCAAATACCGTGATATCCACACCAAAACATTTCCACCAATATCAATCTTATTTATTTTTTGACAACAGCAACCTCTGCTTAACTGAATCAAAAGCTTGAGATGATTTCGATATTTATCATTTTTGGATGAGCAAACATCAGTGGGCGTATTCATTAAGAAATCTCAAGTACACAAAGTGAGGTTGTTGAGATGGCAAGCTTAGATGGACGTCTCATCCGTATTCATCAAGAATTTTAAGCCTTCTAGTGATTTCAACTTTGAGATGGCTTGGCAGTCTATATTTCTTAGTTTCGCAAGCCAAAACAAAATCAGCCGTTCCTTATTGATTGATTTTGATGCCCTTGGACTATGCAATTTCACTGATCATAGTAAGCATTTGGATAATATGTATTGCTTCAACAGTGCTCGAATCTTGCCGCGGGTTCCGGCAATTGTATTTGCGCCAGATTTATATCATGTTCTAACAGGATATATACCAATCATGCAATTGGATAATCCTGCAGCCGGGAGCAGTCTTATCACATTATATATATATATATATATATATATATATATATATATATATATATATATAGATATAGAGAGATATATAGAGATATATATATATATAGAGAGAGATATAGATAGATATAGAGAGAGAGATATATAGAGATCTATCTATCTATATCTCTGAGATATATATATCTCTCTATATATATAGAGAGAGATATATCTTTCTATATATCAATATTTATTTATATATAAACCTCTCTATATCACCTAGATATATCTAGAGAGATATATATATATGTCATTTATAAAAATATAAATATCTTTATATATATATATATATCTTTGTTATATATATATATATTCTCTATATATATATACATATATAAATGTATATATATATATATATATATATATATATCTTATACATCAATATATATATATGTATATATGTATATTTATATATATACATTGTGCGTTGATATATACATAGGTGTCTTGACAATTCGTGGACGACCTTTAAAGGACCAAAAGTATGTATATATATATACGGAATGAAAAGCTACAAAAATATTTAAATTTGAATAAAGCATTTAAATTACATTAATCAATATATGCCGCATTAATAATTAATAATTATTGACAGCAAAAAATTGTCCACGAATGGATGGAGTCAACGATGGATTGTAATCTTCACTATATATATATATAGATATATATATATAGATATATATATATATATATATATATATATATATATATATATATAGATATATATAGAGATATATATATATATATATATATATATATATATATATATAGATATATATATATAGCTGACAAACCATTTAAATTACACAACTATCATGAATGCGAATATATATATATATATATATATATATATATATATATATATATATATATATAGAGAGAGATATGACAAGCCATTTATATATAATATATCTTTATATATATACATCTATATCTATATAGAGATAGAGATATATAGAGAGAGAGAGAGATAGATCTATATATATAGATATAGATATAAAGAGTAGAGCATATAGAGAGAAGAGATATTTGTATATCTCCTATATATCTACAGAGATATACATAGAGATAACTCTATAGGGAGATATACATAGAGAGATACCTATATATACTCTTATATCTATCCCTATCTAGATATACATATATATATATCTATATATATATAGATATAGATAGATATCTATAGAGATATCTATCTCTCTCTATATATATATCTCTATCTATCTCTCTATATATATCTATATCTATCTCTCTAGATAGAATCTATATATCTATGTATCTCTATGTATCACCCCCTATCTCTATCTCTATTTATATCGAGAGAGTCTATGCTCTCTCTCTATATATATCTATATCTCTCTATATCTCTATATAGAGAGATATATATATCTATATATATCTCTCTATATCTCTCTCCCCCTCTCTCTATCTCCTCTCCCTTTATATCTCTATATCTATAGGATATCTATATATCTAAGATATATATATATCTATCTATATCTATATCTCTATCTCTCTCTCTCTCTCTCTATCTCTATATATATATATCTCTCTATCTCTCTATATATATATATATATCTCTATATATCTATATATATATCTATATATATATCTCTATATCTTCGCATTCATTGATATGTTGTTAATTTAAATGGTTTGTCAGCTATTGGCCAATCATTATCTTTGATGTTACCTAAAGGTTAGCGTTTTGATCATTTGAACTCACGCAAGTTCCATATTGGATTTTGTTTCGACAACAATAGTGCTAATGATATACTTACCCTTAGAGCAGCTATTACACCTTCATATTGCAAGTCCGGTATAGAGCCCGTACGCATGTATCGATGTCTTTAAATTAATCAGCAGGAGGCTGGGTTTCCAACGCGGACTATTCATCAATCTTGAAATTCGTGGTTTTATTTGGGTACGCAAAGCTTGGGGTCATCAATCGTTGTCCTCCATTGCGCGTTGCATTTGCAATATAGGCGAAAGCCTGTTAGCCTTCTCAACACATGAAATGAGGACCCTTTAACGTCAATCCTGAGAAGTTATGTATGTATGTTCGGAATATTATATCATCTCACGTTAAAACTTTCATCTTCTTTTTATGACTTGTGAGTATGCAGATAACAAAGAAATGCTTTGTTTGCAAGAAGCAAATGTACAATTCACCAATTTTGCATGAACTTGTATAGGTGATTGTACTCTTATGGTTTGCATCACACCCGTCTGTAAGCGATGGACATTGGACAATCTTATGCAAATAACGGCAGCTCACACAGGTCAATAAAGAACTTGTCCCTGTCTGCAAATATATCATCTCAGGCAAATTGCAGTATCATCATAACATATATCAAACCTGCAGTAGTGCTTTTATGGTATACTCATTTAGTGAATAGATTATGATAAACATTGCTAGGTTGCAGCATGTAGCCTATTTACTGTTGGTACCTAAACAACAACTTAGTAATTGACTTCCAACAATAACAGATGTACGTGTCACGTACAAATTAGGCATTGGTATTGCGTGATAACCCGAATATACACAAGTACTATGACAACAAGTTTCACCATACTCCTCCGTCTGATGCTAATGCATCTCTCCAGTATCGAAACATATACATATTATCACGCTGATTTCACTAAATTTGAACCAAGTTTTAATGGTTGATGACGTTTTGCTATATGAAATGGCCCATAACAATTGACTGGGATGCGTAATTCTCTTTTCTCGCAATATTGCCTTGCATTGGGTAATACAATTGATTTCCCTGCCAACCATATATTGTTTCACCAGAAGACGGTCCCCCAAATTGATTCAACAATCGAAGTAGTTCACAATAATGTGTGACTTCCTTTTAGATGTTACACCAATATCAACATTTCATAAATCAGTAGTAACAACGTTGAATGTTATAGATGTTTCAATCGTCGATATTTAGAACGTTTATAATTAATCACTTCTGATAAATTGTCCTAATTCGTACCGATCATCATAAGGACATTAAAACCATACACACTAAATTCAGCTTGCGAGGGACGCAAGTCTCTGCATAATGAGTATCACACAATTCCTCTGTGAGTAATGTGTTCGTGAAATACAGTTGATTATACGTGGTGGAGCGGAAATACTAGTCTATTGAAACGCTTGGCTAAGCATGTGATGCAATGAACGACAGCTTTTTAGAATAGTGAGGTATCATTAAATCATGACATTTAGAATGACAATCTAATGTTATTGGGCTCAAAGTCACACAAGAAAATACACATTGCAAATATTGAAGCATCATTAAGGCCGTCATTAGCATACAACGGATGAACAGCGAACTCGATTCCCTTATAAATTTCGGTGGCATTCTTGAGATGGCTATAACCTTTTTTAATAGTCTTATTACGAATAAATCCCTAGTCATCGCAAGATATCATGATTTGTAAAGACCAGGTCCAGGGACGCAATCTCATTTGACACCTAGCCGCTGGTATTCAAACAATGCCGATGTTGTCAAAGATCGGTCTTGAAGCAACCTAAACATCACCCTATCAGTGTAAAACCATCCGAATTGAGGTGAGTTCATCTCACTTTATAGTAGCTGCAGGATTTATAAACTTTATAAAAGGGATTAAGAGCAATGCAATCTGTATTTATAACTTTTCCATCAAGGCATATAAAATCATGCTGAGCTTAGATTATTAAGCTGCTGTTATCAAATGATAGTCGGTCGTTTAACGCGTTTGGGACCAATCCGTACCTGTGCTGAAAGCATGAATGTGAAAGCAAACCTTGTTCTTGTGGCATTAACTGTAGTTATTACAAAATGATATGCACTTTTCACGTAGAAAGACTCACGATTCAGGACTGAGCGATATCAATTCAAACATATTAACAATTCCTCAACTGAACAGCTTGCGTGACATGTTTGTATATTTGCTAATTGTACCTTAATGAAGTTGTACATACTCTTGGTGGAGTTGGAACAATGATAGTTTACTACGTGTGAAGTGAACCAATTACCTGTTGAATCAGAACACCCATTAAAAGAGGGGGAAACCACATTATACAGGCCTAACGTTAAACTTCGTTTAATCAAATCGGTAATCATTCTTGATCGTAAAATTGACGCTTATCGTTTTGCCTGTTAACGAGTAAGGCCAAATACATCTCCACTCGGATCACGACAATGAGCAGCTAAGTAAACTAACAATGGTATGTGTCGACAATGTCGTTTAGAAAATCGCGATGTGGCGGATGCAGCATTGTGACCACAATCACACCCTAAAAAGGCTAATTGATATCGTTTGAAAAACAAAAAACAGCAACAACCAATCAAAACCCGTTTCAACGCCTGCACAACCTTAGTGCAGCAATGGTAGGAATATGCCGCTGTGTGAGCACTTCTATGATACAGGACTTGCGTGATTCAAGCGTGTTGCATTAGTTTATGATTTGAAATAGATGACAAATATTATATAGTTAACGAGTTTTAGAGGATATTTTACAGAGCCCCTATTTCAATACTTCCGACTGATATATCAACATTCTAGCTCTTGCTTCGACCGACAATAGGCTGTGTATGCGTAATAAAAAATTGCCACACCACACTGTGATATATATATATATATATATATATATATATATATATATATATATATATATATATATATATATATATATATATATATATATATATATATATATATATATATATATATATATATATATATATATATATATATATATATATATATATATATACAATATATATATATATATATATATATATATATATATATATATATATATGGGCACTACTCGGGGAATATTGCGTATAAGACGCCGGACACCGGACATACTACATTCAACAGCAGAATGTTAATTTGCGCTTCCGAGCAAAACGTATTCATGTTTAATAATACCTGACAATTGTCTTTCACAACTTATCATAGTGACGTAACTCTTGCACAGGTTGAGATATGCCTCAAAGGCATTAAGCTTTTATCGGCATGACATCACAAATATCTTTCAATAGCAATTGTTGCATCATCTGGCAAAGTTAATGCTGCGATCACGTATTCACAACCAAGCTAATTCATGATAGCCAACGACGTTGACTTCAAGTGGCAAGCTCAACGTTCATTTATCTGCACGAGCTAATCTGGCAATTTCGTCCTCCAAACGAATAACAGCCAATCAACAAGAATCAATTCATTGTCGTACTTTTCTCTGCAGAGGTCAGTTACTAAAATGTACACTCTGCATCCCTCTCAAGACAACCGTGACACACCAATACATCATTCTAACGTATAGACCATTGTTATGTACAAAAGTTGTTATAAGCGAGATATCATTCGTATACACTACAAATATAAACATGCGATCGAAACCAACCGTATTCGTACTGCGGGATATGTTGGAAACTGCTGAGGTCTTGCAACTGAACAGCTGGCAGCTAGTTGCGGAACAGTGTTACAGAATTAGTAAACATGGAGTAAGAGAATCAATGCTACTGCAATACATAGCGTTATGGTTTTTCTTATTCTGATAACAGATCTGCCAAAATACCATTCACTGCGATAATAATATTCTATATCACTATTTGGAATGTGGAGGATTGCTTTTAACAAATATGGACAAAATCAGCGACATTGCTTATATCTAGCCGATATATAATCCGCAACTTATTTTGTTATTTTCGATCAATCGTACAGCCTTCTACGTATATGCAGTATTATTATGTGACTTAAGCGAACCTGATTAGGCCTGTCAACGAATAACGAATGTCGGCTGTTTGCGACAATAAGAGCTTTGGTCTCAACAAAAGATTTATGTGTGATTTGCCACTTAATGTGAAAATATTGGATTCTCAGTATGAGAGTTCATTTTACCATGTACGGATAAAAACCCTGCGCTCCCAAACCAGGTCTAAAACTGACTCAGCATCAGTAGTTTTCTAACATTTTGTTGTAAGCATGCCGGTATTCTTGTTCACGCATCATTTTAGGATATCCATTGCAATGCAATATTGACCAATTCATTATAAATTATGACAGCGGCATGGTTTTCTGTGCATTCGGAATGAATCTACAGAGATAGCATTGAGACAAACCCGTCATGTTTTATCTCTCGGGTTACATCGGATACACATTCAGAGTTCGTCACTTTCGAATGCGCTTTCGTCCAGCAGAGATATCATTTATCAAGAAGAGACATGATATATAAAGACGAGCAAGAAACGCATATTCGGTCGACTATCGCTGTTATTTCTGTATATGTTCATCATAAATGTTGCAGTTGCTTCTATATATGTTCAGCAGGAGAATTGATTTTGTTTCCGTAATATGTTCTTCAACAAGACTGCTATTGTTTCTGTGTGTGTTCAGCAGTAACATAATGGTTGTTTCTGTATATGTTCAGCAGTGATATTGTTGTTGTTTCTGTATATGTTCATCACTTAAATTGCTGTTGTTTCTGTATATGTTCAGCAGTGAGATTGATGTTGTTTCTGTATGTGTTCAGCGGTGAGATTGCTGCTGTTTCTGTATATGTTCGTAACATACTTAAGTATAATATTTCGTTTGTTTTTGTAAAAAGCCATAAACGGAGTTGTTGTGATTATGTATTCTGTTTAATTTCATAATGACTATTGCTTATTAAATATTTCAGTCAGTTGTTGTAATCTTTGTGTTTCAGTGGAGATGACAAACTTGGATAAGGGGGGAATACTACTGCAGGCCGTGCGTCTTGATGGAACCCCGGTTGGCAATTTTACTCAGCCTCCGGAACATGCTATCCTAAAGCACTGTGTCAGCGAAAATGACACAATAATGTTTGCTGACGTCACAACAAGCGTTTCCGGTCCATTCACATGGTGGCCCCCAACGAAGATGCAAGGTTTCATCTTCTTTCAGTGAGTACCTCTTTTGACGTCGAAAAGTTGTTCTGTTCTGTTCGTCGAACCATTGTGTTGCCATAGTTCTACGACATTACTTAGGAGATGAGTGTATTCGAAAATGCTCCAGTATGCATTGCTGTTACCAAGATAGTAAACACGATATAAAATGAGGATTTTTTTGGTCTCATCATCTGTCGTCAAGGCGTTTAAAGGCGTAAACAAATGTTTACAGCATGAAATTGAAAACAACGATTTTCCACAGCGGCAACATCTATACCACGATGTTAGCATTATGATATTTAGTCAAGATTACACTCTGTTTCTCATGCAAGAATTTGTATTTTTAAAGGGCTTCAGTCAAAGATATCAAGAATTCTGAATGCCAAGTGGTCGTGTCACGTTGGATCGCCCCTACACCCACTGAGTACGTCCCATCGGGAAGTTGACGAGAGTCAGTCTCTTTTGGAGTCTGGCTGTCTTCCTTCTGTGGCTTCTGTGCTGAAACGTCACATTTCACTTATGCCACATATTGCAGTTCATTCGGCTGGTGTCGCAGTTTTGGTTTAAAATTAGATGCATGACAATCAAAGGGCTCACCGTTATATCATTGCTAATATGATGCATCAAATTTACGAGGACCCTTGCAATAGCTGTCATTGCATAAGTTATAAGCTATTCAAAAAAGCTATAATTGTCATCTAGGCAATTAATTCATTTTAATCAACCAGTGGTGCTACAGTCAGAACAACGAAGTATTTATATTGGCCTGCTGATTATTGCTGACACTGCTAAGTAATATTGTGTAAAAATATGAACAAGATAGTTTATCAGTAATAGAAACTAACAACTGCTCGACTGACTAAAGCTAATACCTAGCGCATATCAGCTTACTGAGGTTCAGCAACAGATTCGTGTATACTGAAATTTAAATAGTTCAAATTAAAAGTCAAATATACAGTTATGTTTCACTTCTTTAATTTCACCTGTATCAAATGTTATTTCCACATCAAGATTTGCTAACCAGTATGCAGCAAATAGTTTGCGAATTAGTCTCAACCATTTTCTTTACCTCACCATAAATAGTCAATATGAATGGATACAAATATAACGGTGGTTGAGTTTCGACTTCCTCTTCATCAATAATTTACCCATCTCCCGCATGATTCGATTAGCAGTTGTAAAAAAATAGAAATGTCCCGACGATATGACATTCACTATAAGCGGATCATGACATGTATACTCTTCGTCTTACAATTATCAATCACGCTAATCAGGCCTGAAGGATTTTCAAGTTAGAAATCCACAAAGTCCACACAATCGTCGCCTGACATTAGTCGTGCTAGTCGGTGATGGTGTCCCACAACTAATCCCGGTCGTGTGCCGTTAAACAAATACAACTATTAGTCATATGTAGCCCTGCAACATTTGACAGATTTATGCGGTTAGGCGAGTGAGCTGGACATTAACGTTTGAGGACTGGGTACTTTATGGAATACATTTGGTTCTTTCGAATGTTTTGCTCAATACAAGGATGTAAAAACAATGTTAAAATTCGAAAAAGCGATGACCAATACATCAAATCCATGACGATCCTTCATCTAGTCTCATTACTGTACGGATATTTAATTTTATTCACCCAGACCCTAATAACGATTCACTGACATTGTATCCCCTGTTAAGCTATCGCCTGATTGATTGATATCCGATAAAATTACAAGGACAATAGCAAAAGTCATATATTACGGTTCATTATTAAAGAACCCAATGCTTGTTTGCCTCACTATCTGATATAGCCATTCCTTGACTCTTGGATATAATCAACTGCAACACCTGCATATTGTTACGATAATCCTTTTCTGCCGAGGGTCAACATTAAGGAGGAAGCGTTTGTGACACGGTTCCAATCTGCTGAATTATGACTCATTGCTTCTACAATGTGGGGTAATTAGCAGATGATAGTGGTAATTTAAGATAAAATGTGCCCTTAGATCATCGACCTTAACAGAACTCCTTGTAAGTTTCATAACCAATATTTCAGTGCTTCCATTAGTGTAATAAGCTAAGTTTAGCGTAAACAAAACCTGCTCATTGCATGACTGTAGGGGACAATAGACAATGTAATTCCTTCATCCCTGCATTATGCAAATCCCTCTGTCGATAGCTTGCGGAACTGAAATGTCTATCGCAACGTTTAATATTTATCAAATATAAGTAAGTAAAGTAGAACTCATCATAATCTTATCTGTACTTATTAAATTTTAGTGAATCAATCGACATGATTGGTCATTGTCCAGTGAGAAACATAGCTTCTGTTCAATTGGCAATGCAGATCGCGTTAATTTTAGGTGGTTCGACGGTAGCGCGGAAGGGTGTGTAAGCTCGACGAGACGGATTTCTTTTCGGTCTGAAGATCAGAGGTCGCTATATCATACATATCGCGGAATGTCAGCCTGAGCCAAGGTACAGCATGCATTACATTTAACAAATTCCATTTATCGTATTACAACACACATGCTGCCCAGCGAAATATGGAGAATTGAGGCGGTTGTTCTATTTAATCAATGCTTTGACTTCATGCGGCGGGGAAATCATCATGGCGTTAAGAGGTAGATTGGTGCAAAAAGAATAGTGCACATCCTAAGCATTTGTTATGAGGATGCAGGCTGCAAATATTATGGCTTCATATGAGATGCTTTAAACATCCAGAGCCATGTTTATGTGCCATGCCGGAGGTTACTGCTTCACACCAAATAGATTACGATGCCTACTAGTCGCCGTAATTACCCCATTCATAAACGAAGCGCCACTTTTCCCCTTTATGAGCCTCAAGCGTATTCAGTCACTAAGAGCTCATTCTTCTACTTACAAAAATAACCCAGTAAGTCAACCCCTATGCCGTGGTTGGAACAGGAGTGGTAACATGAAAGAGCGTAGTTGCCCGCAGTTGTGCTCATTATATCGAAAACGCACGCGTTCCTATATAAACCATTTTCGATGAAATAGTAGATAAATATATGCCATCCATCTACTCATACATAACTTGTAATGTAATTGATAGCATTATGCATGAATGATTCATAGGGTTGTGAGAGGTTAAGGTTAGGAGTCTTATATCATGTAGGTTATAAATCGAGTACTTTTCAGGTAATGTAATGCACCATTGATAGCATGTCGATTTGTATCGGACTTCTGCCATGTCCTTTACACTGCCCACTATGCAGCATTAGTGTACCACAGCAAATGAATTATAGCATTCCATGACATTGCCACGCGTCCGAAAGACGACACTTTATCGTTCATGTGGAAATCCGTGCCAGAATGGTGGCACCTTATTATTCAGTTATGCCATGGAAAGCACTCAAAATTGACAAATGCAGAGAGAGCCTCACATTGATCAGAGAAAATACACCAAGCTAGTTTGGTTCAGCATGTTACGCTAAATAAGCGCATTACGTCTAAGCTTTTCTCTTGATTTAAATGTGTTATGCAGCTGGTCCACGCATTGCGATTGTATATGATGAGCAGTCTCATTGGTTGTATTATTGCGATACAAATCAAACAATTAACATTTATCCAAGTACACTGTATCAAATTAGCGGACACTCAGTTGCTCTTCATGTGTCTGCGATCCGGAGTCGCTAAAACCATATCGATCGGTAGTGATTCCCTGCTGACGTAGCTGTTGGTGAGCTATTGTTTGGCCTGATGATTAACTGATAAGTAAGCAGAGATAAATACGAAGCTATACTTTAATTTTCGTTATGAATGGACGAACAATCACTAGGGTTTTGTTATCTGATGAAGCCTTATTGCGACGCAACTTTATTGTAACTCGGTGAAATGCACCTGCGCACTGGAACTGATATGCATCGAATGCTTGCGGTGAATGCCCGCTCCTTTTTTATATTTAATATTCCTATCTGTCCATATGCTTGACGATCTTATATTTCAGTATTAACAATATGACCGCACTTCGTTTACAATGCATTGGGACGCTTTATTGGTTAAGCGATTTGTTGATCGATTCGGTCACGCAAGTGTTACATCCAATGTTGCAATTCTGAATATTTCACAGTCATACATATATATATATATATATATATATATATATATATATATATATATATATATATATATATATATATATATATATCATGATATATATATATATATATATATATATATATATATATATATATCTATATCTCTATATATATATATATATATATATATATATCTTTATATATATCTATATATAGAGATAAGCTCTCTGATATATATATATATATATATATATATATATATATATATATATATATATATATATATATATATATATATATATATATATATATATATATATATATATATATATATATATATATATATATAATATACTATATCTTCGCATATATCGGACGTATACGTGTGTGCTATATATATCATAAGGCCTATGCGTTTGAGATATATGATATATAATTAACAATGTAAATATATATATAATACTTCGCATTAGTCGGGACGTGTGCTACCATATTATTAGGCCTCTGCGTTTGAGAGGGATGATATGTTAACAATGTCACAAAATACTGCAGTTTGGGCACAATAGTCTTTGGATGAACCAACTCTGTAATAGTTTGAAAAATATAACGAGTGAATGATTAGAATAATTACGGCCGCAAGGGGGATCTGAAATTGCGCTGACCACAAACAAAGACTGCATACAATATCTGTAGTTTGCAATAACCCAATTGATCAGTGTGTTATTATGCTCGTAGAGCAAGAATAATACTGTATTTAGTGCGTTTTACGATTATTTTGAGGGCCATAACAACAACATTAAATTGTCCCCCGATCATGGCCTGCTATAACTAGTCTCGAAATATTACACAGCTGAAATATACAATTATTATCGTCGTCTTGCCACATGATTTATTGGTATATTATCATTATAATTATTATAATTTTTATATGAGGATACATTGATCCCCCTTGCTAGGTGGAAACATAGTGATATTCCATATGCCAAACGAAACCATCGTCGACCCATGTAATACCCCGACTCTTGAGCAATCCACGTCGAGGTACAGGTACAATTGCTGCATCATCACTTCGGCGATAAAGATTTGCAAATAATACCCATTAATTCAATTAATGCAATATCAAATAGCCTCTACTAAGCCACTTTGCAACACTAATATGTCTGGTTGCGATTCCCATAAGCAATGTTCTGAAACATCTAGTACGCCACATCGCACATAGACACTGCTGCTTGATATTGACCATAAAATGTTAGACAACTGATAGTAGCATAGTGTGCCCTGGTGATACATATTTAAGAATCATATTACGATCGGAACAACTATCAGATTTGAGCCTCCGGACAGTGCATGTTGGTTTTGCGTTATCCCACTTGCTAATGATAATGTAGTCCCTACTTTACTCCTCCGTATTGTCTCCCATTATACCCCACGTTAGGGCGAGACGTCTATAATCAATCTGCGACCAATGCCTAGACATAATCGATCTCAAAGGTGCTGAACATGGCTCATACATTACTCATAAACATAGCAATCGAATTCTTAAGTGCTAAAATTGCTATGCATAATAGTTCCGAACCACCACTACCCGCTAGACGACGCCTTACCTTGTTTAGGGTTCAGTTTATTAGGTAAATGAGCTTTTTTAAATACACGAGCATCTCGACTTATTTCTAAATGGCACGTCTGCTCCAATTCCTAATAAGAAAATAGATGTTATTTCAATGACAGCTGATCTGACGTGCAATTAAAATACTGTCTTTGAAGCATAACAATGCAAGTCTTTGAGCATTATCGTTGACACAAATGACTGAATATTTGAGCAGTTACGATAGCATTTTGTTTATTAAAAACAAATCAAACGTAAGATAATATCCTCGCTATATGTCACCTAATCATAGAGGTAATTACCACTAAATCACTATTGCTTTCCGTTCTAACTTTCACAACCGTGGCTATTTGAAAAAAGGACAAGTCACATGCATCAATGAGTCCTAGCAATGGTTAATGAGAACGAATGTCCGTACTTAGTTTGGAAAACACAAAACTTGCCACGAGCAATAAACTCTACATTCGTTCAAGGTGTTCTGTAGCCGAACATCTTGTGCAGTATCACTTCAAGAATATTTTATAAAATTAGACAAGTAGTTTAAGCAAAATAGGAAGCAACTGAGGTATTGAAAAATACCGTGCTCTGTTATAACACCGACATAATGATATCATCGTGTAACACTCTATAGTAGGCATGTTAATAAGCGGACCTCTGTAAGTCAGATATATTCCAAATTGCGTCGAGTTTTTGGAGCGCCTTATAAGTGCTATCCACCTCACTCTAAGTGCGTTATGCTTGTATTACGCTCATATCTGACGAGCTATCGTACGTCATAACGATTTTAAAGAGAAAATCTGGCAGAGAAATTATTTTGTAAAACAGTTCACAATATGAATGTTCTGTTGTAGCATCTTTCTCCTGGTATATGCTGTTGTGTGTCGAAGTAGCGACGTGAATAAGTATTGGTGCTCAGACACTGACTGTAATTCAGCGGAAGTTTCATAGATTACGGAACACTGATTTATGTTATTCGTCTAGCCCTGCGCAAGCCGATCGACCCCAAATAACTATTTGGTAAATTAGCAAACGCATTTACGATTCTCTGTCCGATGAATATGCTAGTTGATATCCATAGCAATGACTAGACACGGCCATATAAAGCAAATTGACTATTGCTTGGAGCGTTATTCCTTGCAATATCTTAAATTACGGAGGGAAACACAAATGTGACATTCGAGTTATACACCGGCTCTGGCAGGAAAACATGGATCAGCTTCTTTTGAATCATGCATATATGCTAAGATTTTTTCCAGTTACTGATTAAAACACAGTGAAAGATCAGAGACATAGTGTAGTTCAACTGTACAATTCCTCATTAGCACCCTCAGGCCTATCGAATTATTAACGCTGCTTTTGCAAGTGCCATTTTCATTAGCTTCTCGTCTGCTACGAAAGTAGCTGTTTTGGATTAGAACACTTCTACGAAACTAGTTCGTGGAATATGTCTATCAGTAAACAAATATCAGCCATGCATTCTCCGTTGATTTTGCTCGATTTATATTTTGTCGCAGATGATGATCTGAGAACGCAATATTATTTGGTTGTCTTATTATTAATAAGTATATGTTATCCATTTGCCTGCTTATCGATGTAATAGGGTTTTGCAATGAACTTAGCACATGTAACCGACATGCATGAACGATGGTCATTCGTCATTCAGATGAAAAACCATAATGCAATCATCGGTATAAAACAGCACATTTCCACTTAAAGAGCGCCGGTAGACCATATTATGCCGAGTGCCGGGCGTATATCCCCTCTGAGCAACCTCATCAGCAACAAACGGAATATCTTTACAGTGGAACCTCCTGCATATGGCGTACTTCTTGTCATTATCCTATGCATCGTCCATCTTATCGCAAACCATCTGTCAATGGAACATTCATTCATCAGCGATAATTAGCTTGACGCCTCAGCTTGCCGCCTATCGGGTATGCGACTCTGCTATGGCAGTTGATAAATGACCCCCACGACATATTGCCTTGTCTCAAAAGAAAACGGCTAATGTTGTCCTTGCAAATGTAATTAAAGCTGATAATACATTTTGTTGGAAAAGACGAGGTGTGCGTGAGTAAGGCGGTTTTTTAAATACCCGTTAAGTTTCCGAATAGGTAATATTTTAGGTGCAACATTAGATTGCCGGTTACGAGTGCTGTGAAACTGGATACGCCACTTACGTGTACGATGCTTAGATGCCCAAAGCAAATGCGCGCTGTACTAGCCTACAAAGTACAAATTATCAGACATAATCATGCATGGTCCGGAAGCTCAAATTGCTTCTGTGCTCTAAGAAAGTGCTTCTTTTCCTAGAACGAAGCTTGACTATTTGTTACTGCTGTAAATGGCCCTACGTTTAACGGTCTATATTAACTCCCAGCGTCTATATATCATCTGTCATCGAATGCATCAAATGCGGTGAGGCGTGCATGTAGGAATTGCCGCTCGACAGTTGATTGATTCGTCCTGAGAGTTGAAGAATGTGTGTGGGTGAATAAATTCTGAGCATTATGATGGTTTTGTGACATAAGTAATATATTTGCTATTGCATGGTACGATGAGTGACTTAAGTATCCTTTTATCACCAAAGTGGATATTGAGTAGCTGCACCACCCCAGTCTCTTTTACACAAATACGTAACGCGATTCTATGACCGCATATAAGAAGGCCGAGACAACAAAAAGATCCGCCCAATACATCAATCGCATTGGGCGAAATCTATTTATCCAATATGATCGATTCAACATCGTTATCAATCATGTATTGCGTATTTCATGTACAACAAGCGTATTACTGCCGCCTATTGCCGTTATTAAATTGCCAAATTTATGGCTGGGATCCGCACATTGCGCTACTGTACCACGTAACACGTGAATAACATCCATAATCATTTATGTATCTATAAGTGTATAACAGGTTCATGAACGTTTAAGAAAGTATGTCATTGAATAAACTGAACTTTTGTGGCTGCGAGCTTACTGTGCCTTCATGTTAAAAAAACAATGTCGATTTTTCAAAACCTGGGAAAGTGAAATGAGTTGCAGTTTATCCATATGATAAAACTATTATTAGACTGTTATTCCCGAAATGACAACTACATTACGAAAAATATCACAGTAACGCCAATGAAAAAAACAGTTTAGGATAAACATCAGTTACTCATGATCATATAGCATGGGATGCAATGTCCGTTTCGTCATTATACTTACGCAAAACACTCGGTGGTATATGTTCAATAATGGATCGTAGTTGTTTATTCTACCAATGCAAAATAAACGTTATGACAATTATGAAGTTTTCTGAGTTGTTGTATCAGAATAGGTTGAGGACACGTTGGGACATTGCTTCTCTGTCCAAAAACAACCTAGAAATGAATTATCCAAAATAATTGTCTTTTTGAACATTATTGCATAGCACAGTCACTTATTACAGGGATGATTTCTTTGGGTTCGCATTCGATATAAAACAACAGACATGCCTTTTTTTCATTTCCAAAATGGAAATCCTTTAAACCACAGCTAAAACTTTGTATATAGAATAGTGCAATGTAGCCTCCAATATTTAAGAGAAGGGCATTGGGCGACGACATTTTATAATCCAATCCATAATAGCTGTACTCTCTTATCTCTATCTATATGTATATCGTGCGACAAAGACGAGTGCGGTTACTTCAGTGCGCACTCTGCATTAGATCGATGGTGCATTCATCATTGCTCGAAACCTATCGTCAGAATATAAGACTTCCTTGTGTTCTTGTGTGAGCTGTACCTCTAAGATTTTCATCCAACATCTCATCGATTAAATCTGATGGATGTCTATAAATACTAATAACAAAATCAGTATTCCAACAGACAGCACATCTGCGCACATCCAGACATTTGGATGACCAAATTGACCAAAGTGAAATGACCGTACGAAAACTAGGTGAGTGCTGCTATTATATCCTAGTGCGTCAGCGATAACCCCCTCAATGGTCTGAACCGATCAGCACAACAAATTGGTGTCAGGCGCTTGGGAACTGACATGTTGATATCAAAACATGATTAATGAATGAAATAGCGAACATAATGCAGCAACGTGCTTCATGATTGGAGCAAATTGATATCATTTTATGTCAGCGCTTACATATGTCAGCGGTTATCAAGCAACTAGAACAACTAGATTTCACCAGTAAAACAACGTGGCGGCACATAACACTCCTCTCATTCCCAAATATAAACCTTTGCATTGTTACACGTTACTGCCGACAAGGACACAAGTCAGATTGCGTATGGCTGGAGATAACACACAATGATCATATATTGTCAACAACGACTCTGACAAAGTCGGCCTATGTTTAAGGTGCGCTGTCTGTAAGTTGAATTCAGTAATTCTAGAAACCAATATATACAATATATATGTATATATATATATATTCATATACGGATTTTATAGCAGGACAAGTGAATTGTACTGATAAGTGTCCGATGACAATGCAAGTGTAGTGCACCTTTTCGAAAAGACTGCCATATTAGCTCATCTTTTTTGTCAGACATCTTAGGTGTGGCATCATGAGTGGTTTTTCTCATGACGCAAATTATCATGATGCACTAGCGTCAAACGCTATGAAGTTGGCTACGGAATTCGTTATTTAGTCAGTTTGCAAAGCAAGTTATCTCATCCAATCAGAATTATTCAAAGGGCAGAATCATATAATGTCGATAAGAGGTTTCCGATCGATATCGCTAGTTGGTCGTGTGTTTGTTTCTAATTGTGAACAGGAAGCTGGTTTGCATGGGCTTCAATCCAAACAATACGTCCAGATAAAAAGAACGATATTATTATGTCATTAACAACAGGAATTTTGCATTGATGCACCCTAGTTGGGTGGCGAAATCATTGTCCGCTGCATGGAGACAATTACTTGCGAGACTTACATCTGGCTGTGAACAGTCATTAAATAAGCATGGCAAGCTATACATTAGCAATATTGACGAAGTTTGTATATAGGGAACCAAATCCTGAGATCAATATTAAGATGTTGTCGTCTATGAAGTTTATTCCTGCCGAAAAAACGGTAAGAGTGATCTTAATTGCAAAAGACCTGCTGGACAAACAGAAACGTTTCATCCCTAAGAAACATGTGTGATGATATGCAATTCGCTCCACGCACTTAACTCCCTTTGAATGATTTTGTCAAACATCATCTTTGGCCAGATTATCTGTTTCTTGTCGCATTGTTTATGCTGATAATATTATAGTTACGATTGATGGTGATCCATATCTTTCGTACAAAAAGCTGGCCCTAGCATAAGAACTATTCTCATTGCGCACATGTCGCCATATAACAAAACCGATTCCGGGATATATCAATACATAGGCTGTCATCGCCTGTTCTCTGACATGCATGTTATTATTTAGTATAGATATAATTGGCCAACTTATGTGCACCGCTGCAACTGGAAGTAATGTTGACATCGTTTGATATGACAAAACGGCCGATAACAGGTACGTGGATGCTGCAACATCTGTTTGATTATGCATTGTTGCCAACGTACAGTAATATTTATGGTGATTGTGAAAAACCGACCTTGATATGCACATATAAATATTGTAAGGTACACTTGTTGACCTGGTGATGCATTTGAACAATATGGAGAACGTTCTGCAAAAAGTTGTTATTCAATATCAGTTATTGGGATTAGGATAATGGCACAAACACATATACCCACATACGTTTGCAATGCAGCAACAGCAGGGTACACAAATAAGCAGCATTTAACTTTGCTATCAGCAGTTTTGCCAAGGTCTGTGTGCTGCGCAATGCAGGTGGCCAACCCTTTCGGAACGGTAATGCATTCGGATAGCTATTCTGTTTAACGATGTTTTAAAGAACGGTATATAACATCGGGGTATGTTTATTTATTCAACATGGACCTGTAGCATGTTTCACTGAATGCTATTACACAAACTACTTTCGGCAACATGCATTCCTCACGAATCAATATTTCGCCATTAAACGCCTCTGTTCAGAATGCCTGACGCTGACTATAATGCACTTAAGTGAACTGCATTAGAGACTGGCCAGCTTTGATCACAGTAAGTAAATGCTGCAGCTCTGGCGAGAGCGTTAATCTCAGGTGACGTAAAATGCTATCTTGCTAAGTTTCTTGGTTTAGAATTTGATTACTCCACAATATGCTCCGGAAATTCTAAATGTTGAACTTATGAAAGAACAATTTATGGTGCAAAACGATTTTTTGTCTGACCTGAAGACTGATATATTGTGAATTCTCCCTATTGCTTTCGTTTGCTCCCATTGGCTCTTTAGCGACGGTCTCAGCCAAGCAAATTAATTCATGTGCATCGTATATACTACTGGCTTTAGCATTTTTATTTAATGTATGTGAAACAGCATTACGCTGTAACTTAAGAACGCAGTAGCAGTAGTCTAAGTACGATGCTTGTGTTGATTCTGGTAGAACATGTTGGAAGACAAAGGTCTAAGCATTATCAATAACGAATATGCAATGATAGTAAGCTCAACCCCACAAAAATGCGGTTTTATCCGTATATGGGGAACAGGTCGGACCATAGGTCAGGTAACATTGGTAGCCAAATTTAACGCCGCCATTGGGTATGTGGTTGCATGATATATATATATATATATATATATATATATATATATATATATATATATATATATATATATATATATATATATATATATATATATATATATATATATATATATATATATATATATATATATGATATTTTGCTTATCCATGAATTGACACAGCACACATAGTCTTGCATTCTGCAGCGCATAGTTTCTTAAAATGTGTGTACAATTTGGTCGAACAAAATTCAGAATCTCGACCAAGAGACGTAGCAAAACACAAGTCTATACAAAGGCACCATTTACGATATGCGGTTAACAACAAATGCAACTTCCCTGGAGTATCAGTGATATGGGCTTGGACTAACCGAGCATGAATACTGCTGCTTGAAGTTAGCCGAAACGTGGTCAGACTACCACCCGATTCGGATTGCTTTAACTAGTTAAATATTGCAAGAGTTCTAACATCAGGCTGGAACGTCCACGTCGAACTCACTGCTGCATGATGCTGGTGCATGAAGGTTCAAATGTGAATGCAATCGGTGGAAACGCTGGTCACTAAATGCGGCTCGGGTACGCATTCCGACGAAATAACCTTGTGCGGAGAATATGACCGCTCTTAGCGTGGAACATTTCGACAAGTTGGAATGTTTGGGCTGCTAATAGCCTACTCTTAATAATATACATAGCTTTTATGCTAATTATATTATAAGATATCAATCTAGGAAGCTATAGGTTGCAGTGGCAGTGAAGTGAAACCATATTGGTTCCGATTTATTGAGATATAACATGGTTGCCGTCATTAAAGTTAAAACATAACCTTGTATTCGATGTCTACAAGATAATCTTCTTTGTGTTGATATGATGCATTGCGAGTTTATGCCACAAGAATGTTCATGCAGCACAATTGCATTTATAGCTACCACAAATCATCAACTCATTGAATCAATTAAAACTCTCGAATTTAGGCAATCAAGGTAAATCTGTATCAATACACAAACGCACAGCATTCCCGCCAGATGCGTTATATAAGTACGACGACGGTAACCGCTTTTGAGCCTGATTAACGGTTTTGTGTGGCAGATAAAGCGTTGGTAGACGAGAAGTATGACAACGATTTGCAAGGATGGCAATCCAAGAACGCATAGTGACCAGTGGCTGAAGCAAACATCCTTAATGGTCCGTTATCGTCAATTAGAACGATATACAGTATCCACTTAGTATAAGGCAATACGGTTGGGTTGCATATTACTTTGAATCCCATTATTTCAAAATTATCCCTTAGGTCAGCTTCTAAAATTATAAGAGGTGATCTGGCAGAGCGTTTATAAGATAGTTCACAATTTATATGTTCTATTTTGGCAGCTTTCTCTTGGTAAAAGCATTGAGGATCGGGTAATAAAAGCTTCTGTGCAATTGCATGTAATATATATCACATCAGACTTTTGATTAAATGCAGCTGAAGTTTGATACGATACGGAACACTGATTTTCGTAAATTGTGTAAATATGCTCAAGCAAATTGACCGCAAAAACCATTTGGTTATGAAGCCAACTTGTTTGCGATTCTCTGTCTGAGTATGTTCATTGATATTTAAAACGAGGCCCAAACATATGAATTCTTACGTATTGCGATTTCTTTGAGCATAATACTGCGTCGCATTTCATAAATACGATTAGTCATAGGTCGGCCGATAAGGTAATTTCACCTATTTGACCTGTGTTATGAGATGAAAGATATTTATAATATCAAGGCACGATACGTGGAGCTTATTGCGCGATACTGTGGAGGAAGACTGCAGGGGAAACATCTAGGGGATAATTGTGTACAGGAAATACGTTATAGTTATCATTATCATAATTTGTAAGAAGACAGAACAAATCGGTATCGACTCACTTTTTTCATTGAATGCCTAATATACAGAAAACCAATCCCTTCTTGTGCCTATGAACACCGTTAGGAATCCTTCTAAATCAACGGAATGAATGTACTTGCATTAGCAATACACTCAGAACCTCCGACTGTTACCTGCGTTGGATTTAATGTTAAATAGGCTCTTGAAAAATGGGTACAATCATTAAGCTGTTAAGCATAGCCATCGATTGTCATTTCAAGTTACGAACGAGCAGAGGTAGTGAGAAACATATACACATATGCTCTCTCTTATTCATGATCACTTGTATCCTGTTCCGCTCGTACACACAATCAATATTTACCATAAATTAAAACTCTCCCCATCCAAAACAGATCTTCCAACCTAACACCTATGCATGAGTTAAAACCCCGTGGAATTCTGTGATTAATTCGGAGACATGGTAACCTCGACCAATTAGCTGACTTCATGTCTTTAACAGACGTCGGTTCCGGGTCGTCGGATCAACAATCATATGTTATTTCATTGATTTCATATTATCGTCGCCTGATGACGGCATTTTATTACATGTAATTGCACAATCTTAACACAGCGTAGCGAAGCTATAATCGCTATGCTCCCTTGCAAGCTAACAAACGAGAATAGCAAGCGGCCTGGGCGCTTTGAGAGGCGAACTGGTTTCGATAGGTCTACCCGGGAAAGTCGATATATTTCATAGAAAAACAACATTGTTCGCGCACTAATTGCAGTGACGTCAGCCCAGTATTTCTATGCGCTTTTGTTTATATCAAGTTGCTGCCTTCTTACGATACAGTGTATTTTAAATAGCACAGCGATCACCACAGAGCCACTCGAGGTAAACCCTCTTAGTGAAGCTAAACACTCGTTGATAATACGGACTGAAGGGTAAGTTATTTGGTAACATGACGTTAAGCATCAGAAATGTGAAGTCGTTGCTGCCTTGCTTACAAATCAAATAGTGATAACTATTTAACCACATTCTCGGTAGCTTATACAGGTATCTAAATTTGTGTAACACTAAATCGCACATGGGGGGTTTTAAATTTTATTACCGGTAGGGCATTTGGCTGTCAGATTACATAATGTAACCGTAGAACAATGGCAATCAAGAGTTGCAGAAGATTTGTCATAACTGGCAAGTAGTATTTGGGCTGGTAGTTAACTGCTTACAAGCCGGACGTAGTACGATGTCAACATTGCTGGTTATGTCTGAATTAATTTGACGCCGAATGTCTGGATAGTGTGGCGACTATCCAGGGTATTTGCATTATTAGCAACATCTTCCAGCTAATCGGCTACCAATTCCCTTATTCTCTATATACTTGGGTCAGATGTAAACAGATTCATTCGTAATAATTTTCCCCAAGGGGGACCTTTGTTGCGAAACTCTTGTGAACAAAGCAGGGATACTATACTCAACCATTAAATATCCCATATCATGCAAAAAAAAAGTCCAGTACAATTCTGTACAAACAGCCATAAAATTCGGGTATGTCCTTTTTCACATATTGGCTTTGCTTTCTATGCCATCAAGGGTGTTCTGTGAAGTAACAAGTGGTTCACTACACTGAGCAATGGTTTGATCCCAATTTTCGTCTTTAAGAGTTAATTTGGTCTATTGCAAATGTTACCCTTAATTGAAGTGCACTTGGAAAACAGCAATAAATCAATGTCAAATTCGTGAAGGTCACGCAATCGAAACGTAGCCTCAAGCTCTAGTGGGTCATTTGAATAAACGCGATTAATTATCCATCCGACTGATACATAGAAATTAGGCACGGATATTATATGGTCAGTTGCAAAGACATTGCTACAAATACGAAAGTATCATAAATCATTCATTGTACAAAAAACGGTAAGAAGCGTTTCTGAAATGTAGTTATTAAATCAAACGAAAATATAAGCGATATAGCAGGCGAGGCTGTGATACAAGCGAAAACAAAGCCTAAGACAGGCATTGGGAAACTCAGCTATCGTACAGCAAATGTATATTGCTTGCTAGCTGTAAATCATGGCATTGCATTAGCTTGAATTAAACAATGACCAGAGTAGAATCATCAACTGCGGGAACATTTATTCGCCCATCAAAACGGTCAGTTTTCATAGTAATAACACTCGTATCTTTATCCTTGTATGCACAAGTGATCTCCGTTTTAATAATTGAAATATGCACAAACTGGCACGTATAGAATACAAAAGTTAATTAGAGTTGGTTATTGGTGGAAGTTGCTGTAAGATAGACGGCTAATAGTTTTGCCGAACAACTGACGAAAAAAGATGCTTTTAATTCACAGGCATGACTTAAACGTTGAGAAATACCGGGCAGAAACATTAATTAAGGAAATTCGTCACGATGATATTTAGGCCAAATAACGACTGACGAATCCTTCTCTGTTCAAATCATATCAAGAACGCTGTATAATTATCGCGTTCTCCTATCTACTTGGTTGCGACCGTATTTAACAAAGTAGCTAAATCCATTCGAGCCAATAAGCACAATTGTTAGAAGACTCCTATTATTTTGCCATCCTATTTAGCAGCAAAACGTTAACTATTAATATCTAGCATCAAGCAGAATGTTATTGATATTTTTTTCAAAAGCTTAGCTGTTTTCTTCGTAGCCCTGTGCGGTTATAAGTATGCAGCGAGTATTTCTCATATTAATACTTCGAATAGAATACAAGAGTTGTGATATATTGCTTGAATGCTAGGCGCATGCCAATTCATGTTAGCCTTTCATAGTTACGTTTCCTCATACAAAAATCTACATGAGTCGAGAATATTGATGATAGGTATGCATAGGCCATGAAATAACGCAAAATATGCCTTCATTACATATAACTGATGAACCATTACAAACCTTTTTTACCTGAAAGCAAGCTCACCAAGTGTTCATAATTGGCAAGAGGCTTGATACTAGGACGCCTAAGGGTGTGCCCTTGACGTGAGTAGCTTTGGCTGCCTAAATACCCTCATTGTATAGAATGATTTTGTATAGTTAGCAGACATTCAGTGGGACAAGTTTTTTTCATCCACTTCATGTGATTGTATTTGTTAAGCTTTGCACAGTTGGTCCGTCGCGTAGAAAACCAAAGAGTTAATGAAGCGATCAACAAATAGGAAGCTTCGTCTACTGGAACATTGATTAGCGGCTAGAATGAGTTGTTATACGGAAGGATGGCTGATTTTCGATAAAAGTAAAACCTTACTGCCACGGGTTTGCATCCTGAGAGGATGTTTAATACATCACCACAGACTGTTATGTTGTCTGTACTTCAGTTGTTATGTCTTTTGGATGTTCCCAATGGAAATCGCCTCATGGGGTTGGCTACTAATAATTAGGCTGCGTTGACCTATCGGTATTAATTACGCGTGATAATGACCTATAGGGAGCGAATCTGAAGTCAGAGCACACGTGTGTTCTATGAACTGTGGGGATTATGGTTAGCAACGACTTCTGGTGGGAAGGTATACATCATTTGCGGTTGGCTGGTGCAGGCGGTGCGGTATGACCTAGAGCTGCCACTGATTCGGATGTGTGAGGCGTAGTTTTCGTTGAGGTACCCACAATGTACCTGACTCTCTTCTGGTCCCACTGTAAGGCGCTCAGTTGTTGGCTTGAGGCTTTAGAATGGCTGGAAGGTTTTTGTGTGTTAGGCGTGTGTGAACGTGTTTATGAAAAGTTGTTATAGGCATGCGAGCAAGATGTTATGTATAACTATTGTTTTCATACAAGCGTACGCATCGTCTTAATTACGCACTTATTTAAATTAACAATTGTTAAAGGAGGTATGTGTCCAGTTAGTGAATATTCTCTTGATATCCAAAACTATGTCCAGCCATGTCAATGTTTACGAAGATGCTATTGCTTGGAGCGTTATACTGCGCAAAATTGTTAATTACTGAGGGTATATATTTATTACATTGCTAATTACACACCGTCACTCGCATGTATACATGGATCAGCTTCTTTTTTTATCATGCACAGGTGACCAGAGTCATTCAAAACAGGTGAATAAAACACCGTGAGCGAACAAGGACAAAGTGAAGTTCAGTATTTGTCGTACACACCCTCGCGCCTATCAAGTAATTAACGCCAATTCGTGGTTTTGCGCCAATAGAGTATCATTTTGATTAGTATTTCCTCTGCTACGAAAGTAGCTGGCTGGGATTAGAATACTGCTACAATACTGGTTCGCGGAGTGTTTATCATTTAATGAGCAGATATCAGCCATGCATTCCGGTGCGTTTATTGTGCTCGATTCCTTTTTTGTCAGAGTTGATAATCTGAGAACGCATACTTTTTTGATTGCCATAGAAGCCTTATTAATATGAATACGTTATCCGTTTACCAACTGATTGACCTGAGAGGCTATGGTAATGAGCTCTACATTTAGCTGACAATAATGCACGAATGGCATTTGTCGTTCAGAATACAGCCCTTCCCGAAGGACGTTACTAGCCTTCTGTAGAATGATGCTTATTCGTGCAAACAGTGCGCCTTGGTTATTACTTGAAACTAACAGCACTATTAAAATGGTTCTGCATTAGGTATAGATTTGAGGAAATTTACTCTAGGGAGGGACCTTTTCAACGATTGTGAATTAAATCCCACGTTGCACATAAACAGATTCTTCGATGAATGTTTAGCAATGCAATGCATAGTATCAAACGACAGCAATCTCGATAGAAGCTGTATAACTGCAGTTATACATAACGTCGTCCCATGCTTTTCCATGTGCGTGTTAATGATATTATTTTTATTATTTCGAGAGAATATACACCGATGCATAAGTGTTTACGCTAGAGCAGGGTACTTTGGTAGTCCAAAATAAGTAGCAAATTGGTGCCAAAATATGGTGCTCATTGTTGAGCGCATATTTGTATGATGTCTTTACTCGGTATACTGGGTTGCAGCACTGACGACACGGACGACGTGACGACACAACAAGGAATTGATGCAGACTGGGATCACAGCTCCATCATTGAGGTTGGTCGATAAAGGGGCTATTTCACCAAGGATTGTTTTGGTCCCGATATAACACGATGCTGCTTTTGGTCGATCGGCCGTATTTTTGCGAAAATAGTCGGGAACCTGCGAGCACTGTCGAGCACTACCCTATACCTTCGGGGGAAGATCTGGTGCGATTGCCTCAGTCCTCTGAGGGTCAGGTACCGAATAAGTGATCGGATACTGTTTTCCAACATGTTGAAAAGCAGTAGACGATCACAAACCGTTGGCCCGTGGTCGTTTGGTCGTCTGAGGTTCCCCTGAAGGTACCTTTGTCTCGCCCGCCCGCTGGAGCTTTCGTATAGCCTCTGCCGCTCTCTAACGAGGGTCGTGCGGAGTGTCGGCGGAGTGTAAGCATTGTAAATGATAAAAAAATTATACAGAACAATATCATTGCCAGATAATTAAAGAGACTGTTCACTCTATATTTGTAACGAGGTTGCCTAGAAAGCTGCTTAGCAGCCGCACCTTGGAAGCCAAATGTTTTAAGTTTTCAGAATATAGATCTTTACTTCGATTGTCGCCACTAACGTTGTCCGAAATAACCCTTTCTGCTTGTCGGTCTGATTTGTGTGCATTGATGCCCACAACTTAAATGAGTGAAGATTTTATGAAATCTACATTTTGTAACCAAAGCGGAAGTATACATATCGATAGTGATGAAGTTAAAAAGCGCGTAACCATTTACAGCTAACATTCGTGTGGTTATGGTTTTTGGGAGGCACCGTTATCGATGGAACGACACAACTAAATAAAACAGATTTCCAGAAAACATCGTGGATATTTCCAGTCAAATAATAATGTTGAAAATTTATCGACATGATTTTCAATCAAGTAAACTTTGCGGCATAAATTAAAACATGCCATTATTTATGTACGTGTTAAACGTAGTTATGTATTAACGAAATGATCCCTGAGTGCCCGATTTGGGGCTGACCAGCTTCTTTAAAACCCAAATGTTGTAATGAAACAAAACCCATATAAAAATTCTTCAAAATATCGCAAAGAATTAATTGTTGCTAAATACAACAGCAAGGCATATACTAACCCAAAATAATCATAAATAATAATACATTTACAAATTAATACCAATGGCAGAGAATCATAAACGAACTATAAAGTAAAAACTGTACACTTTTCTGAGAACAGGTACTGAAACAAAACACGGGTGTAAATCATTTTAAATTTCACCAAAATTTACTTATTTTTGGCATAATTAATTTTGGTCTTTGGCCTCCTCCTCAGCATATTTTCTAGTGTAATAACAATTTGCTATGCTATGGCAGAACAAAATTTTGAAGCTTCAACAAGCCCCAGCACTGCTTGTGATGAAAGGCTTCGATCTGGCTCGATTTATATAGTCGGGCCCCAAGAACACCGAACTCCGGCCGATCTAGGCAAAATTGGTCGCCCAAACAACGTCCGAGGATCGCTTAAATCGTCCGAAGACCGTTTATTTTCGGCTTCCTGCGGCACCCTGCGTCAACATATGCCTACATTCGGCCACTTTCGCGCAAGGAACGGAGGAAGAACGGCGGACATCGGCCGCAGCGCAGACGAAAGCATCCACTCTCCAGCCGGGATCGCCCATTTTCAGGACGGCAATCAGGCCGATCAAAAAAATTGATTCATCGGGAACAATCTTTTCCAGATCGGGCCGATAGGAAGAAACAATCCTTGGTAAAATGGCCTCTTTAGGTAATTTTACCTAATTGACATGCGTCATGCTCAGGTATTTTGAGATGGATATTATCAAGGTACAATACGTCGATTGATTATAGAAGCCCTGCTCTTACATGGAGCTAAATGGGAGACTGTAGGGGTAAACATTTAAGAAGACTGTAGGGGAGACAATTTAAGCATAATTATTGATAGGAAACTGTGTTGTTGTTATCATTATTACAATTTGGCAACACAGTGAGCAGACAGAACTAATTGAGTGTGTTAATATTGTTATGTATACATTTTTATTTTGAAATACATGGAAATACCAATCCCTTAGTGTGCTTATGAACACCAATCTTCATTTTTCTAAATCAACGTAATGAATGTATTTGCTATACTCAAAGCCTCCGACTGCAATAAGAGTTGGAAGACTCTTTAAAAATGAGTACAAACATTTAGCATGGCCATCGCTGGTCTTTCCACGTCACGGGTAGAAGTAGCGAAAAAATTGTATACTCATGCTCTCTCTGAATCATACTCACTGGTATTATTATCCGATTAGGTAATATTTTAGGTGCTACATTATCTTGGATTATCTGTCCTATGGATTGTGTGACAACACGGGATGCAAACTCGGCCCGGATGTGTATGATGCGTTGATACTCAACGCGAAGTCAAGATACACACATTGCCATTCGTTGTACTTGCCCTGAGGTGCCGAAGCACCTATTGTCAAACATAATCATGCATCGTCCCGAAGCTCAAATTGCAAGTGTGCTCTAATAAAGAGCTTGACGATTCGTCAATGGGGCTAATTATTTTGCTGTTAGAGGCCGGACGTTATATGGTCAATATTCAAGCTTTGCACATATAGATATCATCAGTCATCGAATGCATTAAGCGCGGAGAGGAATGCTAAATTCTCATATAAGCGGACACAGCGCGTTGCCTATGGGAATTGCAGCTTGACAGTCGACAGATAGTGTTGAAGATATAGCGCAGTGGAATCAAACAGACACTGACCGTTGCTGTAGGAATTACATTATCAACGGCTTTTCCCCACCATAAATAAGAGCAATGTAGTCTCCAAAAGTTCAGAGAGGGGTATTAGCCGAGGGGGCCATTCTTTCATCATGAAATCAGGAATGGCTCTTCGGATCTCGAAATATATGTACATCCATTAACGGGACAGTGCTTACAAATATAATACAATAACCCCAGAACAGTGGCAATCAAGAGTTGCAGAAGATTTGTCATAATTGTCAAGCAGTATTTGGACTGGTAGGACTTGAGTTAACTGCTTACAAGCCGATTGTAGAACGATGACAACATTGCTAGTTATGTTTACAGAAATCTGACGACGAATGTCTCGATGGTGTGGTGATTTTTGGGTATTTTCACGATAAGCGGCATCTTCCAGTCAATAAGAACAATTACGCCTCCCTTTTCTATATACTTGCGTCAGTTGTAAATAAGATATAATTCAACCGATGCATACGCAGCAACTTTACCGAGAAAGTTCTTTGTTGGGAAACTCTTATGAACAAACCAGCGATACTATATTGAATCATAATATCCCATATTATGCACATTAATTCTGATACAATCCTGGATATAATACAGGGGTGTCCTTTTGCAAATATAGGTTTTTCTTTTTACACAATCGAATATGTTCTGTAAAAAAATAAGCGGTTTATATATTCACCATACTAAGCTAAGGTGCGCTGATATATTACGCTGCAATTTTCGTCTTTAAGAGCACGGTTCGCTGAAAACAAAATATTACCCTTTATTGCAGCAGACTGGAAAAATAGCGATAAACCAATTTCAAATTTATGAAGGCAACACAATCGAAACACACCTTTGAGCTCTACAGGATCATTAGAATAAAGGCGATTTATTTTTCACTGTTTTGATATAATTGCTCCTAATCCAAAAGTAGCATGAATCACTCAATGTATTAGAGAACGGCAATAGTTAAAGTGCTCTCCTGTCTACTTGGCATGCATTTGATGGCCAGAGGAGATAGTAAAGCAGCCTGTCAGGGATCAGCTCTCAGTTCAAAGCGTCCAATCTTCAAATTCTCTTATGGTCCAGTGCTAATGCGCCCCTAGGGAGGGATGTTTAAAATGCCTCACAAGACACATAAGCACTGGATCATTTGTGCCATAGATGTACGCTACTTAACCACTACATCACCAGCCTAATGTCCAGTAAGGGCTATATGACTGCGGAAATTGCAAATACAGGTGTTTTTACAGATTGATGGCGACTATTGTAATTTTCCATCTCCATTTCGTATGGTAATCAGCACTTGTAACATTGCTCATGCGATGAACTGCGTTTAACGTCTGATGATCCTACGTATAGGTGCATTAAAAGACAAGGCTTGTGCATAGGGTAACCTAAGTGTCTATATGTACAGCGTGCAGTAGGTACAAGGTAGTGAATGAACAAATAATTCTGCTGGAGGCTATCCCTGGTTGCACAAATTGGCAAAATTTTCCGTTCAATCAATGGTTGTACAATCTTGTAATGCTTTAAATTGGATATTTGCATATTTTTTAACCCGTTCAGACAATCTATCGCTCGAACATCAGGTGTACTGAGTGTTTAACTTCTACCTATAACAAAATGTTCTAAAACGTTGAACTCCTTCACTTGTACAGCTTATAGATTAAACTCACATGCGTGCGTCTATATGAATCATAATGCTCAAAACAAAAAAGCAAAATGCATGAAGTGCCTCGGGTAAATGTATTCTTTACAAGATTACAAGGATGACGACGGGACCCTGTGCCAGGCAATGCATTATTTGACAAACCATCTATCCCTTGACGTAATGCAATTGCTATCAATTCCTATTAGCTGGTTGGTCCTGTAACGTCAATATGGTGAAATGTTCTAATTATTTTACTGGTATTGATGCATAACCTTTTCGTAAAATATATAGTTACACATATCAAATCATAATTGCCATAAATTAGTTATGGCTGCCATATTTTCACCCTCTGGCTCAAAATCCACCAAATATCTCTTTACCAATGTGGCTCCATCGCCAATACTAAGAATGAAGAAATCACTATGGAATCGTGTCACTGTTGTACGTTTGAACCCTAAAAATCGACTGAGGCTTAATCCAGGGTACTTATGGTCTAGGCGCTTTGGTCGTTAAACATTCAGCTGTTCTACTTGGTTATCTTTGCCTGATTTGAGGCTGCTCTAACACTGCCAAAATGAATTAACCAAGATTGGCCAGACTATTAAGTGCATTCCCCGTGCATTCATTATATGCGGCGAGTTGCGTTCAATCATTAACAGCTGTTGTGGATATAAGGACATCGTTCCAGGTCATGGGAATTTACGTAACTGATTGCGATCCAACAATGTCAGTCCATATAAGCATTAATCAGTCAATATTATTTTCGACTGTGTTAACATTATGGCTACGGCAGTGGCTGTTATTTATGGTAATAATGAATTCGCATACAGTTCGTATAAAAGTTGGAAACCTTCGCCACACCCCCCGCACACACACGAAAACACAGCAAAAGAACATCATTACTTGCTGAACCCGGAAATGTGAATTAGTCCGACAGGTCTATTTCACTCGGTGCATAGCTTAAGTTTCAAACGCATGCTTTCGTGTACACTGACTCTTGTTCATTTAACATAAAGAAACACGATTTAAAAGCGTTATTCCTACCCCTGTAATATCAGCCTTCATCATTTTGCGCTCCTTCTTGCGATAGCTACTTTGACTCTTTGATATACATCAATAGAAGAGTGAGGATAAATAAATGTCCTAAGTACTGCCAACCTGTCATTTGGCAGAGACTGGCCTTGATTTCGCTAACTTCAATAGACAAAACACCGTCTGACAAGGAGCTATACTCTGCCGATAGTTACACTGTCTAATAAGTTAGATGACCAAGATCAAATCGAATAACTGTTTCCTGGGCCTTGAAAAGGCTGCTTTTTGTAGTCGCGTGGGTAGAAGTTCACTTTGAGGATAAGTATTTAAGTGAAAATATATGTGTTATTCTCAGGGACATATTTCTTTGTAATGTGGACCATGAATGCGAACCGACACAAAACAAGATTGTTAGTAGCTCAATATGGTAGCGTTACCTTGAAGTGAATGAATGATTGATGAAGACCCGTCGAATGTTTTTTATTTAGACAAGAAGCTTGATAAGCAGGCCGACCCCTCGGTGATTTCCCCTTTAATTGCGATCACATCAACACATGTATCTCGCCACCGCAGCATCATTCTCTCATCCACTCAAGATGTATTGCCCATCAATGACAATTCACGACATCCTATGACCCAACACAGCGATTGTGCGTTGCGTGGCTCGCTTACACTTGCCATCGTACAGAGGGTGTGGTGATTTGTCTATCCCTGGGAATGACGTGGGCTTTACTTTTAGCAAAGAAGTTAGTATTGTTGTTGCACCAGATATCGCGCAGGTGTTTGCATAAGCGGGGATAAAGAGAATAAGTTGGGTTGTGCATGTGGTTATTTTTGTAGATGTAACTGATTGAATGTGAGCGATTAAATGAGTGAGGGTCTGTTTGGATGGTCATGAAATGTCTCCCGATCATCATGGATTATGTTCTAACGGCCGACAACAGTGGATTCGCTGTCCCTTTTCATTTGGACTTTTATGACATATTCATCCTTTTGATATGTCAACACATGTGAGCCCAGATCAATATAACAAGTTGTGCTCTGGATAGTAATTTCCCTATGCTACAGCAATCGAAATGTTTTAGCAATAATTGACATTTACCATTTAGACGTACATAAATATAACGGCAGACTAAGCTGAGGATGAAGTAATCCTCAAATGTCTTGAATGCTCTATTTACACAGCAGTGTAACGATACTTGCCGAGGGATTCTCGTGCCGAGCGTCATATTGTTGTGTTAATGCATCTCAAACTAGTTCGTTCCTTCGACATGCAATATAGTTTGGGACAGAGTGTCATTTCTATAGTTGTCCATAACGCATGTATTCAGCATCCGTCCCCGCAGATTCGGAATTGCTAACGGAAATTTAGCAAACTGTGCTGAATGCTATCTAGTATCGGGCCGCACATTACGGTGACCGTCTTGGCCGCACTTACGTATCTTATTTTTGCAAAATTCTGATTGCTATGTCGTTACATTATCGTGATATTTCTTGCACCGTTTTCAGCCCGTTATTCGGCAAACACTGATTATGCTTGGATTCAGCCAGCACGTAAGCTGCACAACGATATCTATGATAGAGTTGACAGGATGGGACAATCAGCAAGTCATTCATGTACTAGTACTTAAAAGCAAAGGTTGAGTACCAAGCAGTTGATGATGTCCTATTACAACCATGCAATAGAGGGCATACTTGCGCCGACGGCAGACAAATTAAGTGCCCATAAACGCCAGTATCACGTGTATCTCGTTACTGCGAGAATTGTAATGTCACATGAACGTTACTATTTCTTATTGGGGCACAGTCGCCTCGATGAATGAGAGGACTCAATTTATTTGGCATTATGGGGGCGATCATGGTGGTGTTCTTATATTAGGATATACCTTGGTATGTGATGTTCATATTTTACTCTTGCCTAATTGACAATTTTATATATCTAACGGCATTGCTGTTTACAACGATGCCACTAACATCATTTCGCGTATGGGTTTCCATGCCATGCTCCCATAACAGAGATTAAACTTGAAAAAAATCAAATATAATAGCCCTTTGTCCGTTGCAGTTTTCTTGATCGCATTTGCAAATTCCGGGACGAGGTTTTCGTTTTTTGTTTGTTCATTTCTTTATTGAAAATGCAGCATGGACATTTTTTACGTAAACATTGTACATGACGAACCTTCTTCAGTCTTGGCGAAGTAGGGTGGCAGCAGGTCCTAGATATTTTAATGTTTAAAGTCACGCCGCTATGACTCACTCTCGATTGCATTTCTGCAAACAGCACCAATGATGGGGATGTTTAACCTGACCTTATTCCACATAAGCAATGCGGTTCCATATTTTTTTAAAAACTACAGAGGATCAAGTGTTCTACGAGACTCGGTCTCTCCATTATTTGGACATTTCCAATGACCTCTTATAACACACATTGTACAACTTCAGAACCCCAAATAAAAATCGCTCAGAAAAATTCAGTGATTGCCAGATACTGATGTCACATATGCTATTCGTCGTGTGGATAAGCAGTTTTTACCATGTTAAGTCCTCACGATTCGCGTTAAATGTGCTACTTTTGCTTCTATCTTCAGGGTCTGATGCAGTTCTTAGCATTGAATATGCCTTAATGTTGTGCACTCTGTTTTAATTACAATGCAATAGCCGGTGTGGGATTTCTACATAAGAATGATGAACGTGCCATGTAAAGACTGTAGGCCATTTATCATAGCAATACATGGCTCCGATCATTTGGACAGATAACGTTTTGACTGACCCAGAGCTGCTCGGACTTCTAGGAGTCCATGGCAGCCAATCTCAATGACTAAGAGCCGTTGGAAAATAAACCGACAACAGAATCACTTGGCTGCAATAGGTGCCAGTGATAATTACAAGATGCCATACACATGCTTGCACAAGTCCGTGTGGGTACAATAACATGTATCTGTAGGTTTCATAAGACAACTGTGCGTTATATTTGATGCTATGAATTGACAAGAGTTAATCTTGCCTTGCTTGTAAGCACTGATAAATAAAGTTATGTGTCTTTTCTTCGTCAAATTAAAAGCAGAAAAATATATCTGTTAACCACTTCAGCACTACACGGGGACATAGCGCAACTGTCACCAGGGACATGCAATACACGCCTCTTGTAGACTTGTGCCGAGATTTACCCGGATAATAACACAAAGTGTAGTGTATGGAAACCCTATATTGCTTGAATCTATAGACTATTTCCCCTCATGAATGCTATTGATGAGGATATGTTCTTATTTGTTACTGCGGTATTGACTTGAAGATATCCCTGACCACAATTAAAGGAACGAGAGATGTTCACGTACCCTGCTGCTCGAACGCTTCCCTATGCACACATATATATATATATATATATATAGATATATATAGAGAGATATATATATATATATATATATATATATATATATATATATATATAGGTATATATATACATATACATATATATATATATATATATATATATATATATATATATATATATATATATATATATGGTGTATATTATATATATTGCTTTAATGCAATCTAGAAACATAGACATATATATCGCTACACCAATTTGCTTCATTGCAATCTAGAACATAGACACATCGCTGACGTTGCCAGATTTCTTCAGACATAGCTAGCAGTGTTGTCGTCATGTTTAACCTGGTTAGAAGGCAGTTAAATCTAGTCCCTCCCGTCTGAGGTTATATTATTTAACCTCAAATCCAAACGGCCTTCCGGAGAACAACACTATTCACCAACATATGCGATTAAGTATTACGCCATTAGCTATCGATAACAAGGTCAAAGAATTATCTTTACATCAGTTGTTAGCAGTGCAGTAATGACTTAGCATTTCTAGTGCCTTACGTCGAGGCGAACAAAGTACCCAGCCCTTCAGTCCGTATGATATAGAATTTGCTTACAGCAAAATATGTTCCATGAAACAGCACAAGAGTTAATTGAAAAAGTGAGTTTGAAATGGTTATCACATTGATTCCACATAATTACTATGGTACAATGATTGGGTTATTTCATAAAAACAAATCATGCTTGTAAAATGCAAAAGTTGCCAGGGTTAATATATATTTATTTGTAGAACTCTAGCGGTGATCCTACCTTACTAATTGTACGTTTAAAATCTACTTTGTGACCTAGTCTAAATGTATTCGAATCTGTAATCAAAATGGGGCAATTGCGTTACGACAATGATTTCGTGATTATATCTTAAGACGCTAGGCATTTGTCTTAGATTAGAGAGACTTCATATGCTGTGAATATCAGCTAACGATATTGTAGGCAACACTTACGCGACATTTACTTTGTTGACTATATATTATCATTGTTTTTTTATCGCCAGCAATACGCAATCTTACTCGTGTCATTTCTTGTCACCAGTAATGTGTAACAATGCAAAGGGCTATATTTGGCAATTAGAGGAATGTTAGGTCCCGCTATAGTTGTTTTTATATGTGAAATAATTTAAGACTTTCCATATCTGGTGAAGCTGCAGCTACTCTATATCCACGTTCGCAATAAAGAGATACTTACATCACTCATCGTATCATACAATAGCAAATATGTTACTCAAGTCACAAAACCGTCATAATGCTCAAAATTTATTCCACCGCACAAATACTTCAACACTCAGGACCAATCAATAAACTGTCGGGCTGCAATTCTTACATGAACGCCTCGCCGCATTTGATGCATTCGATGACAGATGATGTATATAGACACTCCGCGTTAATATACATCGTAGAATGTAGAGCCACTTACAGCAGTATTAGCAGCCCAAGTAACAAATGTTCAAGCTTCAATTTAGTAAACGAAGCTCTTTTAAGAGCACACTAGCAATATGAGCTTCGGGACAATGTATGATAATGTCCATTACATAGTACGTATTAGGCTAGTACAGCGCTTTGCAATGCGTGTATTTTGACTTTGCGTTGGGTGGCAATGCATCACACACGTCCGTGACGTATCCAGTGTCGAATCACTGTCTCTGTAACTGGCAATCTAATATAATGCAGCACCTAAAATATAATCTACTCGGAAACTTAAAGGGCATTTAAAACCGCCACACTCGCGCACACCTCATCTTTTCCAACAAAATGTATCATCAGCGTTAATTAGATTTGTCATGATAACATTTGCCGTTTTCTTTCAGACAAGGCGATATATCTTGGGGCTCATTCATCAACTGGAGAGTAGGGCCACATACCCGATAGGCAGTAAGCTGAGGCGTCAAGCTAATTATCGCTGATGAAAAATTGTTCCATAGATGGATGATTTGCGATTCAAACGATGCACTAGATAATAATTAGGAGTACGCCATATCCAGAAGGTATCAAAGTGAAGATATTCCGTATGTTGTCGATGATGCTGCTCAGAGGGGATATATATCCGGGGTGTCACTAAAACGAAGGCACGCGGCATAATATGGTCTACCAGCGTTCTTTGAGTGGAAATGTGCTGTACTTTACCGATGATTACATAATGAGTACCGAACAACTTACAAACGTTCGAGAGTTTTAAGTGATGCATGTACATCATAAATACTTTACTCACATTTATGACTAACCGTGTGTGTATCTATGAATCTTAATCCATCAATGAAATAAAAATTAGTTTCGTCTGAGTATTGTGACTTGATGCGCCTGCTTGTTGCATGACCATCCAATTTCATATGAATGTAAGGAGCTGCCAAATGAACAATAATTGTTTTAGAGCTCATGATAGTTAAATCACACACTTCGTGCTGCATTGACGTTAACTATTCACGCATAGCATTTTTGATTGCATAATTGCTTTAAAACTGTTTGAGATGATATTCTCATTATTATTCAACCATGCTTAATGCATATGAGGTGAGGTGTTAGGAACGGAGAGAATTTTAATTTCGTAATCCATGTAAAAATGTGTGCATATTAATATAATCGTTTTTACTATGTTGCCAATATTTGATAACATTAACCAAAACTCGTTAACCTGTTTAAAAATATCTCCCGACTGTCCTTTTCCAGAATATCGCCTTTTAAGATTAACGTCAGGGCTAGGCGTCTATAATCCATCTACGTCTCAAATAAATAACATGACACCGGTCATATAATTACCTTATCGAACGACACATGACCAATCAGATCTACGAATACAACGTTTAAGCTGCTATACCAGTACTCTCCAGCTACTGGTCGTGTCGTCGTATCAATTTCAGGATAAATGGAGTAATCAGTGTATGTATCCTATAAGTAAGCTTCCGGAAATATTCACCCAACGCAGAACGCAGTCCCGGGGGCGGGGGGTGGGGGGCACTTGGCCTTATTCTGGATAGGGGTGTGCCGCAGGACCTCGAAAACCCGTACCCGTCGTACAAGGTCAAAATGGCCAAAAGTATACCCCGTCGTACAAGGTATTATGCGAATGTATAGCCCGTCGTACAGATTGAAGCTGAAAAATATACCCCGTCGTGCAAGAATGAGGCCCAAAAACCCGTCGTACAAGTCGAGAGGCCGAAAAAGCATACCCCGTCGCGCGGCACATATATACTACCTCTATACACTTAAGTGCCCCCCCCCCCTACCCGGGAACGCAGTGCCATTTTTATAGTGCTGTCACTTTCAAGTCGACCAAGGCGCACAGGTTAAATCATTTGACAGAGAGGTAACGTCCCTCAGACAGGACAGTCATCTGAATGACGAATGACCATGGCTCATTAATGTCGGTTAAATGGGCTCAGTTAATAACAAAAGCATATTATGTACAAAAGTTAGCCGATTGATAGCGTATATATATAGTAATAAGGCTTCGTCTATGACAATCAAATAATATTGCGTTCTCCGTTCATCACCTGTGACAAAAACGAAATCCAGTAGATTATACGGATAATGCATGGCTGATAGCTGCTTATTGATAGACATATTCCGCGAACTAGTTTCGAACAAGTATTCTATACCAAAGCAGCTACTTTCGTTGCAGACGAGAAGCTATCTAAATGTTACAAAATCAGCGGTAATGATTCGTTAGACCTGAGGGGTGCTAATGAGGAATTGTACAATTGAATTGCACTGTGTCTATGATGTTTCACTGTGTTTTAATCGGCAGCTGGAAAGAATCTGATCATGTATGCATGATTCAAAGAAGCAGATCCATGTTTGTAATTCAAATGTCAAAGTTGTATACCCCTCGATAATTATGGATGCTGCAAGGAATAACGCTCCAATCAATGGCCATGTCTAGGCATCGCTTTGGATACCAACTAGCATATTCGTTGGACAGATAATAGTTAATGTGTTGGCTAATTTACCAAGTGGTTATTTGCGGACGATTGGTTTGCCAAGGACTAGACAAATAACATAAATCAATGTTCTCTAATCTATCAAACTCCTGCTGAATTCCAGTTAATGTCTGAGCACTAAGGCTTATTCACACATTACCCGAGCACCAATACTTATTCACACATTACCCGAGCACCAATACTTATTCACGTCACAACTTCCGCACCCAAAAGCCTATACCAAGAGAATCATTCTACAACAAAACATTTATGAACTATTGTACACAATAAATGCTCTATCAGATAACCTCTTTATAATCTTTGAAACTTACTTAAGGGATAGCTCGTAAGATATGAACTGGTCACTGTGGAATATGACGTTACGTCAGATGGGTTCAGAGTGTAATATTTGAAACGACGTACATAACACAGTTAAAGCCATGTGTATCTGACTTACCGAGGTCAGCTTATTAACTTCCCTAGTATACAGTGCTACACGATGATATCATTATTTCGGTGTTGTTACACGGCAGGGTATTACTTCATTGCCTCTATTGCTTCTTATCTTGCACAAACTACTAGCCTAGTCTCATTAAATATTCCTGAAGTGATAGTGCAACAGATGTTATGCTACAGAACACATTGAACGAATGTAGTTCTTATTGCTCGTGGCAAGTTCTGTGTTTGCCAAACTAAGTATGTACTTGTTCGTTCTCATTAACTATTGTTATGACTCATTGAGGCATCTTACTTATCCCATTTCCAAAATATCCGCAGTTGTTTTGCATTAGGATTAGAATGATAAGCATTAGTGATTCAGTGATAATTACCTCTATGCTTAGATAACATATAAGAAGCATATTATCTTACGTATAATCATGCTAATCAGCTAAATAGCCTAACCATAATAGCCCGCGCTGATATTACAAAGATGCAGCGTACGACGTTACATGCTGTAAGTTACAATAGACGGTGTAGTAAAGTTGCCGGAGCAATAGCATTCACATTACCTTAATGTGACATTAACTGGCCAGTCGTCAATGCAATTCACAAAAGAGCGTTACAATCAACCCCAGGCATTCTGTACATAACCGTATAATAATGATGTAATACAGCTTTTTGAATCTCATGCGATCCCTTTTCATTAAATGTATATTTTTCTGCATATATATCACCACCATATGCATTCAGAGGCCCCTTCTAAGTGTCCCGCAAGCCTCTGACGGAATGAACAGTAGTAGAATGTAACGAACAGAAACGCACAACACAGTTATATTTGTTATACTTATCAACTACACATAACGGAACCCCCTCCGGTCCCTCCAGCGGCATTATTATTAAAATATATACATATACACACATATATATATATACAGAAATATATATATATATATATATATATACAGAATATATATATATATATATATATATATATATATATATATATATATATATATATATATATACATATATATATATATATATATATATATATTATATACATACATATATATATATATACATATATAAAAATTTATATATAATATAGATATATGTATATATATATATACATAGGTAATAGTTTTTTCAAGTTGGAATGTTAACGAATATATGTTGTGGATTGTTAATAATAACGAGGTTAATTTGTTGGTACTCAATACCATTAGGTGTTCAAAGTTTTTACTTATTATGTGTGGATTTTGTATCATGTTGGAATCCTTAAAAAGAATTTTGCAGAGGTCATTTAACAAATCCTTAAGGGGCCCCACAATAACATGCTCTTGGTTGTGAGAAGGAATCTTACGTGGTTGTCTTGTGTTCTATTTGTTATGTATTGTATCAATTAATTTAAGATCCCCGGATACACCTAGGTTTTGATGATTTTGAGATTAAATGTGTCAAATGCCCTCGAAAAGTGAAAGAATTATTTTCTGAATTGTTATTAATGTTTTGGAGCTGAATATTTCGGCAGGAATCTATATGGGCTTGTGTTGGATAATTTGTTGCTATCAAGATATACATATGTAATTTGCATATCATAATAATAGGTCTATTATTATTAATATCTGGCATCATTTGATTCGTACACTGGTATCATTTGATCCTGAGATATTGCGGGATATCCTCTCCAATCATCGATTCATTGAAAATATGTGCTAGGTATTCCGCCTTGGACATTTTAAGCTGTTTAACTCGCTTCATTGATACTCCATCATGCTATTCTGTGCCTGCGTTTTGTCATTTATTCGCTATTTCAATTGCATATTTTGGAGATGAAAAGAAGGGATAATGAAGTGCATCTCTGCAAGGGTGCGGTATATTTCAGGACGATACTAGTCCTATTGTTGAAATAACAATTTATAACTCCATAGGCTATATCTTTATCAGTGATATAGATTACAGTTTTACTTTCAATCAGCACGTTGATTATTTGTTCTCGATTATCCTGTTAGTTTGTATAGAGTTTCAAAAGTTTTGTGTATGTTGTTTATTTTATTGAAGCAACTTTTATTTGAAGTGATTTTATTTTGCTGCTCATTTGATTGCATAAAACTTATTGCGGATTTTAGTATGACTTAAGTTATCCTAGGCTCTTTGCGTTGTTGAGGATTTAGTATAACATGAACGGTTGGAGCATATGTTTCTATGGCATTATGCAAGACTTGTGAAAAACCATTGTATGCATCCGATGCAGACGCGTTTGTAAAGGTTTCTCCATTGTTAATTTTTAGTTTTACTTCAGTTCATTTATTTTACCCATGTTGTGTCGGATTCGTAGTTATTGGTTTTTGGTTATCAGATGTACGCTGCAACTCTACGTTTTGTAAGTAACATTCTTTTTTCATCCAGATATTTCAGATAACTGTTCAGACCCGTCTATGATAAAGGATTTGCACAGCAGTAAGAAATCCATATTGATATTGATGTCACTTAGCTATTTAAGTGTTACTGTTAGGTGATCTAATTTGACGGCAGACTTTGGGTGTTTAGGTGCATAGTTTCTATTCTAAGTTATTGTTAATAATTATTTCCAGTTGAGACATTCTTACCTCCATGGTTTTCTTTGTTGTTAGATTCTTGACAGCCTTATTTAACCTCTTTGGATTTGAAGTTCGTGTCGTGTTGAGTAGGTCTTGCGCTATGGAGCGTTGGAAGAATCTGACTATCACATGCCTGAAGTTTGTTGGAGTCTTTTTCCCGGTCCAATGAGAAATATCAATTTTGCTTACCAAGCTGATGGTTTAATTTGTTGCTGCTTCAGCGGTTTCTCTTCTGACAGTTCCTTAAATCCTATAAGTCTCAAAATTGTCAGACCGGCTACGTTGCTCATTTTGCTGCATTACGTTTTCACGTGAGGTGTTGTAAGCTATTATATTAGCCATAGCTTTGCCCTTTGCAGATAATTTTTCTTCGAGCCGGTGCACCTTATTAATCAGCAACTTCAGTTATTACAGTTGTTGTTGTTATTTTACCTGGCCTATTATCATTCATTTGGCAGCTCTTTGCTGTAATGTGCGATCGGCAGTCATGCATGAAGCAGTGTCTCGACTCCCAACGCTTAGAAACTATATAATCATATTTTTATTAAAACCTTCGCTACAGGTTAATCATAAATGTGACTAACGTTTTTATGACATGTAAACGCCATTGAAATGTTCGATCATTATTAAGAAATCACGGCATATTTGTGTCAATATCTAATTCGAGCAGCATCATCCACAACAACCGGAATGTTTTAACGAGTTCACAATATGAGTAAAGAATACGCCTCATCATTCTCTGGTTTCTTTTTCCATTTTATCCCTTACCTTATATCAACGGAACCACAATTCGATAATTAGCTTACAGTTACAGTCTGCTGTCTACTGGGAATGCGGCCTTACTACGGCCATTGACAGATGAGTCCATTTTTTTTGTCTTTTGCAGTTTTTAAAGGTAGTGACATCATGGCATATGGAATATGCTAAATTAGACAGAAAAAAATTTGATTAGTAAATACGAGATGACTGTTTCACGTCCAATGCGGAGCAATAATAGGTGCCACAATATGATAGGTTACGCACAGTGTTTTTACACACAATTTGTTTAGCATGTCTATAATGCATTGACAGCCGAAGTTTAACAGCAACGGATATCTATTCCATCAAGGCCTGAAAAGGTAATATGACACCAACATGAAGGTGTGCCATATCGAATTCATTCTTAAGTCATAAAGGGCTGTATGCGACAAGGGCGGGTTTATCTCAAATACTTGTGGAAATATATGCACCGTTGTCAAGTTGAATGCTATGGATCAAACGAATCTCAAATAATCGAATGTTGTTCAAAGCTCACATATATGCATGAAAAACCTGGCAAAAAGTATATTGTTTTCCAGCCGACATAATTAGAGAAAGGCACTTATATTCGGCGGGAAGCTTGCCGAAAACATATCAAAATGCACACAGCTAGTTAGATTTGCGTGATAAATAACTATTGCAGCAAGCGTAGGAGAAAAAAACCCACTTATTGTTCGGGGTTTTTTTCATGCAAGCTTTACGCAAACATTTTGTATGACTAGTATATGAATAATTGATCTTATTAGATAGTTGGCAAAATGTTACGACTTGCAACAATCATTATTAAAAGATGCTCTCTCCTGTGGCATTGAAGAATCCCATCTTACAGCAAGCAGATGTTAAAACTAATTTCTTGTAGGTTAGGTGACAACGCGTTTGTGCTTAATGCAATGGTCAAAGAAAACGGAATTAATATCAGGGAACCATGAGTTCATAGTATAAAGAAATACAGTACGTAGGATAGCGCAAAACCAAGATGCATACATGGAAAACAAGTCCAACGTACTATCCCTTACGAGCAACAGCAGCAATTATTAAACATTATCATGCACCGCCGAAAGCTAAAATCTGATAGTGGTTCGGATCATAAAATGATTCTTGAACATGTATCACCAGGGCGCTCTATGCTATCATCAGTTGTCTAACGTTTTATGATCAATATCAAGGAACAGTGTCTATGTGCGATGTGGCATGCTAAATGTTTCAGTAAGCAGATATGGGTTGTTGCATATGGAAATCGAAGCCAGACATATTAGCGTTTCCAAAGTGGCTCAGTTGAAGCAATTTGATATTGCATGAATTGAATCACTTCGTCGACGTGATGATGCAGTAATTGTACTTATACCTAGGAGTGGAATACTCAAGAGTCGGAGTATTACATGGGTCGACGATGGTTTTGTTTGGCATATCACTAGGTTTCCAGTCACCTGGCAAGGGTGATCAATATATCCTTATATAATAATTATAATGATCTCAATAAGAATGTACTAAAAAATCATTTGGCAATGCGACGATGATAATTGTGGTTTTGATCTGCGTTATATTGCGAGATGACATGGCTAATTGAAACATACTACATATGGGTACATATGCGGTGGCTTTTGGTGACAGTTACGTGTTATTGTGTTGACAAGGCTAAGGGATCGAAAGTATAAAATATATCCATCACAGCCTTGAAATGATTGGCTCTATCACCTCTGCGTTTTACTCCAATGCAATCACTTGTTGTTGGATCAGTATTCTTATTCAAAAAGACATATCTCGGTATTTAAGTGGGGCATTATTTTCTTTTGTACCATTCACGGTGGCTACTCATCTATATTTCATGTGATACGCTATTAATTCACAGTCGGTGATTGCGTCAACAAAATCAATAAAAGCTTGATCTGCCAGTGGTGGTGGGTCAGACCGGCTTAACGTATAAAGTGCTTGATATCCTGAGTATTCTTGGATGATTTCACCGAGAAAAGCAACTGCTTTGATTTGCTCGAAAGGTGCACAAGCTTTCGCTGCTCGATTAGTTTTTACTCTGACCTCATTCAATATTCCAAGTGTTATTAGGTGCGAATACGCTCTATACAGAGCAGATGATCAGTAATTGTCAATAATAAATAAAGTTGAATAAGGAATCAGTGCATTATCTCGAGACATGAATATATATATATTGTAGAATTGATTCTTAGCTTGCTACCGTTTATTTGTCTTGTGTCTACTTAGTAGACAGCATTAATCCGAAAACAAGTACAAAAAGGAGGCACAACCATAACAAGTCAAAGATGAACAGGTGGTCGACGTAGGTGCATAAATATATCGATGAAAGTTTCGATTGCAGCCGTAAGACCTTTCCATTGACTTAATACATGAGACTGATTATGCTGAACAGGCTGTCATAAACGATATGTGTGTACACACACACACACACACACACACACACACACACACACACACACACACACACATATATATATATATATATATATATATATATATATATATATATATATATATATATATATATCTATATATATATATATGTATATATATATGTATATATATATAGTATATTTATATATATATATACATATATATATATATATCTATATATATAAATATATATATTTACATATATATGCATATATATACATATACATATAAATATACGATATATATGCATATATATATATATATATATATATATATTTACTCACACACATATATATATATATATATATATATATATATATATATATATATATATATATATATATATAAACATATTTATATATATATAAATGCAGAATAAAGTCGAATGAATAAATTTATGTATACTATTGATCCAAATGAATATGCCTCGGTTATATAGGACAATCACTCATTGTGCCGCGTGCTGTTTCGTGATATTCGCTGGAATAAGCCAGGCACTTTGTTCGTTACATGCGTTGCTGCAAAAACAACTGTGAAATATTTAGAAATGCGACGTTTGGTGTAACACATTCGTCGACTGAATCGACAAAAAATAGCCACTTGCAATTCATCTCGTGCTAGAGATTGCATGCTAGCCAATTGCCGAACTAATTAAAAGGTCCAATCCATTGCAAATGAAGTACTGTCATATTGTTAACACTGGAACAACGAATCGTAAAGCATATGGAAAGGTTGTAACGTTAAATATAAAAGAAGCAGGCATTCAACGCAAGTATGCGATGTATATAAGATCCGATGTATATCAGTTACAGTGCGCAGGTGCATTTGACCGAATTTCAATAAAGTTGCGTCGCAATAAGGCTTTATCAGATAACAAAACCCTTGTGGATGTTAGTCCATTAATAACAAAATATACAGGATATATCTAAGCTCATTCATCAGTTAATCCTCAGCCCAAACGATAGCTCACTAACAGCTAGAACAGCAGAGAATCACTACCGGTTAGCACGTTTTAGCGAAGTCGGATCGTGGGCACATTCAAAACCATAGCATTGCAACTGAGTGTCCGCTAACTTGATGTTTGGACAAATGTTCATAGTTTGGTATATATCTCATTAATACAGTCAATGATACTGCTCATCGTAATCATTCGCAAATGAGTGTACCAGCCTCACAGTCATATAGATTAAGAGAAAAGCGAAGAAGTCATTCGCTTATTTAGCGTAACATGCTGAACCAAACTAGCTTGGTGTATTTTCTCTTGTCAATGTGAGGCTCTCTCTGGTTTTGACAATTTTGAGTGTATGCTCTGGCATAACTGGATAATATAGCGTACCTATTTTGACACGAAATTCTACATGAACGGTTAAGTGTCGTCTTTCGGCCGCGTGGCAATGTCATGGTATGTTACAATGCATTTGCTGACGTACACTAATGCTGCATAGTGGACACTGGATAAGACCTGTCCCAAACCAATGAACATACTACCAATAGTGCATTCTATAACCTGAAAAGTACTCGATTTATAAGCTTCATAATACGAGACTCCCAACCTTAGCCTCTCACAACCCAGTGCATCATTCATGCAAAATGTGCTCAATTACATTACAAGTTATGGATGTGTAGATAGATTGCATATATTTATCTTCCAAATCTATTACATCGAAAATGGTTTATACAAAAACGCTCTGGGACGGCCGCGTGCGTTTCCGATATGATGCGGGCAACTAACATTCCGATTGCGACCAGGGCATGGAGCTTGACTATATAGTTCATTTTAGTCAGTAAAATAATTAGCTATTTGCGACTGAATACGCTTCGGGCTCAAAACGGAGCAAGGTGGCGCTTTGTGGGCATGTTTAGGTATTAATGAATGGGATATTACGGTGACTAGTAGTCATCGGAATCCATTTGGTGTAAAGCAATCACCTCCGAAATGGCACATAAACAAGGCTGTGGATGTTTCAAGGATCTTATATGAAGCCATATATTTGCAGCTTGCATCCTCGAAGCCATTCTGCAGTTGAATATATCCATGAGTCAGTGAATGGCTATATCAGATAGTGAGGCAAAAAAGCATTGGGTTCTTTAATAATGAACCGTAATATATGATTTTTGCTATTGTCCTTGTGTTACTATAGGATATCAATCAGTGAGGCGATAGCTCAACGAGAGATACAATGTCAGAGTATCGTTATCGGATCTCGGTGAGTGAAATTAAATAGGCTTACAGAAATGAGACCAGGTGAAGCATTGTCATGGATTGATGCATTGCTCATCGCGTTTTCGCATTTAAACATTATGGCCAGGTTGCATCCATGGATCGAACAAAACATTCTAATGAACTAAACCCGTTAATGTTCAGCTCCTCGCTGTCAAATTATGCAGGGCTAAATTCGACTAATGTTAGCATTTTGCAACGGCACAAGACCACCATCATCGAATAGTACGACATGTCATGTGACGATTGTATAGAGTTTGTAGATTTCTATCATGAGTCTCCTACAGGCCTGATTAGTATGATGGGTTATTGTTAGCAGAAGAGTATACATGTCATGCTCCGCTTATAGTAAACGTCATATCCTCTGGCCATTTCTTATTTGTTTACAACAAGTAGTAATCAGGTTAAATGAAGTACTTAAAATAATTCGTATTATTGACTGGTGATATTTATCATATCTTGTGTGGGATGGGTGAATTATTTGTCGAGGAGGAAGTCACAACTCAATTAACGGTATTGTTCATATGCATTCACCTTGACTTTTATTTTACTTGCAAATCATTTTTCACTCAAACTTTATGGTGAGGTAAAGAAAATGGTTGAGATGGCAACACTAATTTGCAAACTATTTGCCATATTGGTGTTAACAAATTTACTCACAATATCTATTTTACTGACATCAGCTCTGGCTATCATGGTACTCTGTCGCGCTGCAAATATTTATTCATTATAATCAGCTCTACATACTCGAGTCGCATAATCTTGACATAGAAATAGTTTTTGAAGCAGGTGAATTGAAAGAAGTGGAACATCAATGTATGTTTTTAATCTTTATTTGCACTATTTGAATTTCAGTAAACACGAATCGGTTACTGAACTTTTCGTTAGTCCAATCTCTAGAAACCGACAGCTAGGTATCAGCTTTAGTCAGTCGAGCGGTTGTTAGTTTCTATTACTGATAAACTATCTTGTTCATGTTTCGACACGATATTACTTAGCAGTATCAGCAACTGACAGTGGGCAAATATGAATACTTCTTTGTTCTGACAGTAGCACCACTGGTTTATTAAGTTAAATAAATTGCCTTGATGACAATTATAGCAATTAGTAATAGTATATAACATATACGAATACGGTTGGTTTCGATCGCATGTAGTGTATACGGATGATATCTCGCATATAACAACTTTTGTACATATCAATGGACCATACGTTAGAAGGATGTCTTGGTGGGTCACGGTTGTCTTTGTATTACTTTAAAAACAAAGCAAAAACCTGAGAGGATGCAGAGTGTACATTGCAGTGACTGACGTCTGCAGAGAAAAGTACGACAATAAATTGACCCTTGCTGATTGGTTGTTATTCGGTTGGAGGACAAAACTACTAGGTTTTCGGTTCATATATCTCGTGCAGATAAATGAACGTTGAGCTGGCAACTTAAAGTCAAAGTTGGTGGCAATCGCGATATAACTGGGCTGTGTATACATTCACTTTGCCAGATGATGCAATAATTGCTATTGAAATATGTTTGTGATGTCATGCTGATAAGAGCTTAATGCCTTTGAAGCAAATTTCAACCTGTACAAGGTGAGCGTTACGTCACTATGGCAATGTGATAAGTTGCAAGAGACCAAGTTATTATTAAGCATGAATACGTTTCGCTCGGAAGCGCAATTTATTATTCTGTTGTTGATGTAGTATGTTCTGTGTACGGCGTCTTGTACCTAATATTCCCCGCGCAGTGTCCATATATATATGATATAATAAGTAATACGGCAATTTTTTATAACGCAGACATAGTCCCTTGCCTGCGGTACTAAGAGCTAGAAAGTCGATATATCAGTCTTAAGTGTTGATTAGAGGCTCTGTGAAATATCCTCTAAAAATCATTAGCGATTCATATGTTTGACATCCATTTTAAATAATGAACTTATGCGGTGTAGTGTGGCAACACGCTGGAATCACGAAAGTTCTGTATCATTGAAGTGGTCATACAGCAGCATATTCTTACCATGACTGCACTAAGGTTGCGCAGTCATTGGAACGGGTTTGGATTGGTTGTCGCTGGTTTCGTTTATTCGAATCTGACTAAATCAATTCGCCTGTTTAAGGTGTGATTGTGCTCAAAATACTGCAGCCGCCACATCACGATTTTTTAAACCACAGTGTCGAAATACACTATCGTTGGTTCGCTATGCTGTTCATTGTCGTGAATCGAGTAGAGATTCATTTGACATTACGCGATAATACGCAAAACGACCAGCATTCGTGTATGTTTACGATCACGGATGATGACCGTTTGATTCAAAGAAGTTTAACGCCCGGCCAGGAAAATGTGATTTCGCCCTCTCGTTTATGGGTGGTCTGATTCATAAGGTGATTGGTCCGCTTGGTAATCACACGTATCTAACCATCGATGCTCCAACTGCACTGGAAGTATTAATTGCATCTGCATGTTTATTAAGATTCATCAACAAATAGACAAACTTGTCATGCAAAATGGTTCAGTTGAAGGGATTATTAATATGTTTGAATTTATATCACTCAGTCCTGAATCTAGAGTCTTTCTACGTGAAAATGTAATCTGCGTATAACTATATAATAACTACAGTTGGTGCCACAAGAAAAAGGTTGGCTTTCACATCCATGCTTCCAGTATATATAAAGATTGGTCCAAAACTTGTTAAAAGATCGACTATCGTTTGATGCCAGCAGCTCATTTACTAAAGCTCAACGTAACTTGCAATGCCTTTATGGGAAAGTTATAAATGCAGCTTACGTTGCTTTGCATCCCTTTTACAAAGTTTATTAATACCGTAGCTATTAAAAAGTAAGGTGAACTGACCTGAATTCGGATGGTTTTACACTAATATGGTTATGTTTTAGTTGCCTTTTTGTCTTCGTCACAATATGCGCCAAGGAGACTGCAAACAGTCCTTCGTGGTCTGGTAGCCCTGGAATGTCAATGATCATGGGTACAACAGCGCTCCATATAGACCAATACAAGGTATCATATGTGGCCTGATAAGATAAATTGATGCATCTGGATTTGCCGATGACCAGCGCCGAAATGGTGAACTGGTACCATGCAAAAAGAATACACAAAAAATGATAATCACAATGTTCAGTAGAACACGTACCCTCTGACATTATTTAAGATAAACTTGAAATAATCCGGAAATCTATATACATATAGATATATATATATATATATATATATATATATATATATATATATATATATATATATATATATATATATATATATATATATATATATATATATATATATATATATATATATATATATATATATATATATATATATATATATATATATATATATATATATATATATATATATATATATATATATATATATATATATATATATATATATATATATATATTGGTCTGCCCATCGGTTACATAAGGTATGTCTGTAAGCATCGATCATCGTTTTTAGGCGATTAGGATCAACAAACAAATATATGATGGTTTCGAATGTTAAATACGTTGATTGTGTCCAACGCCGTGGCTACCGTTGCAGTAAACAAAGCTACTAACCCTGATTTATGCGGCTGTTGAAATTCTTGTATTTACTAATCATATCTGATGGTGAATATTTGTATTCTGTATTTAAAATACTACCATACAATACAAGTATTGAGGAAAGATTGCCTCGTCGATTGTTGGTTTGGAGTTGCAAAGGGCTCTCATTTTGTTTGCACAACGCAGTAATTTTAAAGGTAGATCTTTCGTGGTACCGAGGTACGTGAGAGCACCAAAAAAGTAGCAACGTTTCTGCAATTTATACAGATATTTCTATTTTTATACCTACTAGATCAGTTAAATCATTCCTTTTATCTCAACTTAGTGGATATATCCAATGTACACTTCATTCAGATTCTTCGGTCTATGAGTATGGGGTGGCTGAAGTATAATGAACGGAGGTAATCCTGATTCTGACTTGTACACGCGAGTTGCATAAAAATAAGTTTTAACCACAAAGATTGATCGGCATTTTATCTCGACATGCAGCTTTGACAACCTTGTGAAATGTACAGCTGTAGGTTTGTCTTAAAGGTAACCCCGTTTTAGGAGAGAGTTGTGTTTTGGTGATATGGAGGACAGATGTTTTAATTATATTTTTATTACTATAAGGGCCACATGGAAACGCGCCAACTCAATAGGACAATAGTGCAATGTCTTCATGGATAACAACACTGAAACACAAATATATATAAAATTAATTCAATATATTGCATTTTAGATAACTGCATCATCTAACTACAGTAACCGACACTCAAAATACACATCACGCCGAATCAATTGGCTGGTTATTGGCTATCCAGATTCGGATACACTTGACTTATCAATGCGACGCATGTATGCTCACAAATACCAGCAAATCCTCATTAACACCACATATTTTAAGCATAGCTTAAATCATCCTGACTTGATTCAATTCCTCTTCGCTCGTTCACTCACATATGCATCCAAATCAAGTGCATTTAACAGGTTATAAGGATATTCGCTTCCTCAAAGATGTTAACTTTTAATATGAACAGTCGGGATATAAAATGAAATTATCTACCTAGCCATGACAGAATTGGCGAGCAATATTGACATCCTTCATAGCCGTCATATCGACGAGATTCATATCCATCTCGGTAAAAAAAGATTCTTTCCTTTACAAAATAATATCTGATGCACATTTGATGACGAACAGGCTTCAGGGACGGTTGCTTTCAGCCCAGACTCACAATTGTCTTCTGTCACACTGATGTTTTCCAAACCAAACGTAAACACAATAACCACAAATATTTACCATAACCAAATACAAAATCATTAAAAACGACTCTTCAATCTAGACCGAGAGCGATTATGAGCATGGTAATATTATATATGATGGTATCACAGTCATATGATCGTAACAACATATAACATATATTTGCCGACACCATGTAGAAGAAAGTTAGCGCCGTGAATTGGATAAAAAATACAAAATTGGATGAGAAACCAAATTCTGTACATATTGTTTAGGCAAAATATAATAACTGCAAATACAACCAACAGCAACGCAAATAAACCCTGACTTGAAACATACCACCACCCTCTATTTATATAGGTCTAAGGTGTAATATCACCATAAGTATTGTGATTGATAACTCGTTCAGACGCAAGGCATAAATACTGGAACTATACATCGGTCATGAAGATCACGTTTATCCGATGATGAAATCATCGACTGAATGTCAACAAAGAGGATCAATACTAAAAGCTGGCTGCAAGCAATCTGCATGAAAGGCAACAGACACTCGGAATGCAAATGCTGCTGCATACACTTTTTAACGAATGCGTATATCTGATACGGTGCCTAACGTCATGCACGATGGATGTATGTGCTACACACAATATCTAGCTGTGACTCAGTATAACTATACCCCGAAAATATTCTGAATGAATAAAACATAATCGCAAATGAATGTTGAATAAAGACGTGCGCGTAAACATGAATATCCAAAAGAACAACAGAGTCATGCTGTACCTTTACAGTTCCTCCTTAAAGCAAGCAATCGTAGTTCGATCCAATAGTCAGTGTAAATGACTGTTTGAAAAATACCATCTTAGGCCATATACAAAGCAAACAACGAAGAATTTCGCCGCCCCTGATGAAAAAGCAGCTAGTCAAAAGAAACCGAAAAACGCTCCAGTAGTAATGGATGTTTCTTTAAAGCTCTGTCATACCTACCCAAACTCGTCAACATATTCACATAGGCAAACGTCATCAACCATTCAAATTCTATGAAATCAGCGTAAGAATACGTATATACTGGCGTATGTCGATACTGGCGAAAGGCAATAACGTCGGATGTAAGAGTATCGTGACACTTGTGTATATTCGGGTTAGTTGTGGCTTGCCAAATAGGCATCATTTTCGCTGTTAACAACGGTAAACATAATGGTCTCAACGAAAAAAGCCTGTAGTTATCTCGCAATACCTATTAGCTTCATTGGTACGTCGCACGCAAATCTGTTATTGTTGGAGGGTAATTACGAAGTGTTTGTTCAGGTCACAAACACCTTATAGCTTACATGTTGCAACCGAGCAATGTTTAACATAGTCTATTCACTATAGGAATATTCCACAACATGACTACTGCAGGTTTGATATAGTTTTTTACTACTATTTGCCTGATATATTATATTTGCACACAGGGACAATTTTCTCATTGACCTGTGTGAGCTGCAGTTATTTATAAGAATGCTTATCTCTCCATTGTATACAGATGGGTGCGATACAGACAATACCAGTACAATAACCAGTTTTATACTTGTTCATGCAAAATTGGTGAATTAAAAAAAATTGGTTCCTGCAAACAAGACATATTATTGACATTTGCATACTGTCATAAAACAGAAAAAAATTTACTCATATTTTACGTGTGATAATATAGCATTCGAAACATACATACATACATACCCACTCAATAATAACGTAAAAGGGACATTATTTTATATGATAAGGAGGCTAACCAGCTATCGCCTACCTTGCAAATGCAATGCGTAATGGAGGACAATGATTGATGACCCTGAGCTTTATGCACCGAAACAAAACCGCTGATTTCAAGATTGATGATTAGTCCGCGTTGAAAACCTATCGTCCTGCTGATCATGTTGATAGATGTGTACGGGTTACACATCAGACTTGCAGTATGAAGGTGCAATAAGTGCCCTAAGGGTAAAGACATCATTATCCCAAATGAAACTTGCGTGAATTCAAATGATCAATACAATATATATGACTTACATATAAAAATATATTACAAATATGTATAAATATATTATATATATAATATATATATATAATTCAATATTACATATAATATATTTATGTATATATATATATTATATAGTGCCTGTCATCTATAAGCATGACCATGAACAGTCTCTCGAAAAAAACTGCTCTATATCTATATATATATATATATAAACTAAATTCCGTGCAATAATACTGAGATGGCGTATATACAATTATCTATTTCACACTAGTGTAATAGTGCCTGTCATCTATAAGCATGACCATGAACAGTCCAAAAAAACTATAAACTATTCCTAATGTAAGCATGGTTTCTATCCGATGAGTCACATTGTCACGGTGGTATCCCCAGCGATACAAGCATATTCCCTACAGAAATCGAACATTAAGTAAGGTTTGTTTAATGTTGGACGAAATGAATATATATTGAACAGTTTCAGCATTTGCTACTCGGATCAATCTTGTCAGGCAGTATGTGTTTAATGTACCTCAAATTAAGATAAAACACCGTAAACCGGCGATATCACTATTTGCAAGCTTGCTAAGCCCTTATACATACACTTATGCTTCACACGGAAAAGATGAGTACATATGGTGGTGTTTGTACACCCTCATACAGAGATAACTAACCAATCATATATATATATATATATATATTTATATATATATATATATATATATATATATATATTTGACTGCCTTGTTCGGACAGGGAATAAAAGTTGAAAAAATGCATGCTCCTTGCCCCAATCTCTCCTCAGCGTACTCTAACTGCTCCCTAGCTGCGCGGGCATATCTGGGATTGTTTACCAACAAGAACTTAGAAGTAATTGTTGAAGCAATATATCCTTGATAGCAGCATCACACAAGGTATTTCAACGAAAATTAGCGTTTCTTTATTTTATAATATATATGGGTAGTTTCAAATTATAATTAATTGTGCTGGTTATGATGATCTTGGTGATCGTGTTCGAACACGTTGTCTATGTAGTGCGACGCCATCTTGACAGTTTTATTACATGTAGCCCAGGTCGCACGGTAGTATACATATATACCAATAATACGTCGTGCATGGTTATATTACATGAGCACTCGCCCGCCATCCAATGACGATTAAAATCAGGCTCGGGCTAGTGGCAGTACCCAATTCAGTCCACCAGTTGGCAGTCCATTTTTCCCATTGCAAAACCTCGCCTCAGGTCTTTGTATGCTGCCATCGTTTGAGGTTGGCTGCAGCAAGCGGCAGCCTGGTGTCCTCGATTAACCTCATGAGTAATTCATTAAATTCGTAACAGACAGCCAATCATTGGTCAGCGCGTGACTTAGAAAGAATGAACACGCCAATCTCGCATTGTTTGCGATTTTGTTATACAAATTTATTACACCCCGTAGGATGACAATGTAAGCTGGGTGTAAGAGACACAGTTATTATCTGATCTGTAGCGAATAAAACCATTCGAGCCTTGCGACGTGGATAAACTGTGCATCACGTTAAGCTTATGAACATTATCGCGCAGGTCCGTTCTCAGCTACCTGATATTTTAGTCGGCTTAACATGTCAGCTATGACGATGGCTTGTTGGGGCATCAACTAAAAATCTTGTCTGAGAGGAGCAGAAGGAAACAGCAAGAACCTACGAAAGAAATCAGAGGACAAATAAGCTCAACGAGAAGTGGATGCGAGATGATTTGGGGAAAACAAGGGAGTGGCTGGTATTTGACCATGAAAAATAATTAATGCATTGTAAACAACACAGAGCACTCAAAATCAAAGAGCAACTTAAAAAAGGTCTTTTTTACAAGGGCACTGGATATTTCCAGCTCGAAAGCATCAATGAACATAGACGTTTACAGGGCCATGAACAGCTGACTACACATGAACAGAGAGTATGGTGAATAATGTGTGTTCCTGTTCCTCTTGGTGGATCTTCTCCTAACTCTCCCTGCCTCTACTGCAGAATGTGAGCATGGTTTCAAGAGTGACTGGTGCTTTAGCCTCAATACAACAGACCTAAATGACTGTATGACTACATTGATAGCTATGACCCATCATGGGCCATTGAATTGCGCTGGCCCCAGAAAGAAGCCAGTCATGTTCATGTAGGGGAAAGGAGACACTGATGAGGAGAGTGATGGTGAGGAAGATGACACTTCAACTGTGTGTGTTGTTCTCGAAAGGCTCCAAGAACTTGCCTACAGGGAGAAGCTAAAGGACCTCTGAACTGTGATTTGTTTATTTAGGTGTTTGTATGAGCAGTTGGTTGTTCAAACAATGTGACCACCTGTCTTCTACTTGCTGAGGTTTCAGTTTTTTCCCCATAAGGGAGTTTTTGTTCTGTATATGCGTTTATGTTTGAATAAATTTAACACTCAGTGAGCAGTTACTTCTTTCACATTTTTTGGGCTGGTAGGTTCATAGACAGACCGGACACTTTGTTCATCTACTGGTCTGGGTGGACAGTAAAAAGATAGATTGTCATCCTCATTATTATCAGTAATATCAGTATGCTTTACTAGTATTTGAATCAGTGTTATTATTGTTGTCTGCATCTGTGTTTTGAAATGTTATTTATCTGGCATTTAATTTACAGGCCAGAGGAGACGATCAGGCACCTGTCATTATCAGTAAGTTGTATTGTAGGATAGTTTTATTACTCTTATTTGTTTAATGTGTTAGTACCTAAGTTATAGCTGAACGGTTTAAAGTTTACATAATAATTGACTGATGTTATACTGCGATCCTTGAAATCTGAACAATACTCATTAATTAGATTACTTGATTATAGGCTGTTTTTGTCAATGCAGAAACTGAGACTGAATGTGAAAGTGGTGAAGTCTGCCATGATAGTTTAAAGGGAGAAGGTACGTGTCAGTATTTGTTATAACTAAGATAATTAAGATTTTAATATATAGCATATTGTCTGTTGGTTTTGTAGCTGACTACATTGAGAGTTTGTCAATTTCAATGCAGATGATAAGACTGAATACAAAAGTGGTGCAGACTGGCACAGTTGTTTACAAGGTGAAGATATTTGTTTTTCAAGAAATATTAAAGAACAATTAAAACATGTTTAGCACAATATGCCAAGTGTGTTGATTTTGATGCTGACATTTTTATGAGCAGTTGTTGTCAATACAGATGATAAGGTTGAAGGTTAAACAGATGCAATCTGGCATACTTGTTCACAAGCTGAAGGTAAATATTCTTTTCAGTGGTACTGAATAATTACTTATACTAAATTATCTGTAGTAAGGTGTCATACATTGGATTTCTGCACCTGAATCTAACACTTAATGATGTTTGTGTAGACTTCAAAGCCAGATTCAAGCCAGCCGTTGCAATTGTTTATATAGACTTGAAGAGCAGTATATAGAATGTTTTGTTTGAGGACATGTGTTTTTATTTAACAGTCTAGGAACAATAAGGCTATAGCATGTATTTTAATATATGCATAATTTTGGATGGAAAATGGCTGTTGTGTTCCATGTATACTGTCTGTCTGTCTTTTCCATTCATATCTGTGATCTCTTTTTTATAGAGACACCAGATTTTGAAGTTGAGATTGTTCCACCAACACCACAAAAACACAAGGTAATTGTTAAAGCTTATATAAATTTAATTTCCTTCTTTCTGAACAATGTCAGCAATTTTGTATATATCATACCCATACTGCATAGCATGCTAGAAGTCAAAATAACACTTATTTTTGTGTTACAGCTGAGCAGTGCCTACCGACATATTTTGAAACGACATCCAGCACTGGTAAACAAATCTATGGTAAGAGCTCTCACAGTATGTCTGAATTCATGTTGGTTTCTGCACAGCAAATATGACCAGCAGCAAAACATGTGCACCTGTTCTGAAAAGATTGTCAATAATTGCTTGATCTTGTCTAGCAACCAAAATCTACAGTGGGCCTCAATGGTAAGTTTTGTTATTTGTCAGTGTGTTGAACATAACATATATTTATCTTATGTACAAATTAATTTGTAACTGTAACTTGTTTTGTAGCTAACAATATTTTGTTATTTTAATCCTGTACTAAAATAGTGATGTATTTAAGTTTAAAGATCTCCTATGTACCATATACTATAGAATTACTGCAACATTCTTGGTATCATCTATGCAGTACTAATATGGCAGTACAACAACACATTAAAAACAACACTTTTTCATCGAGTAAAATGTTTTATATTGAAATTTTATTGAATGTTCAAAAACTTCCATATTGAATATTAAAAAATTACTTTCCATTCTCCTCATCATTTCCATGATCATCATAAATGCTACTATAATTTTTTAGACATGGAGGAGGGTGCAGAGTGCAGTGAGGCTGATAACGATGAATCCAGTGATGATGACTACCACCCTAGTGGTTCCATTATAGATCCGTACAGCAGGTAATTACATCAACAACTTACCTAGTGAGGTATTATAGTTGCTTGCTGTTCTTGAATATGCCTATTTATGTTTTGTGCTTATTCTCTGTATTTTAGCAACTCTAGTTCGATTGATACACCTTACATCAACAAAGAAGCATCTCCAACAAAGCACCAAGAGCTTGAAGCAACAAAAAATACCAAAGTAGCTTCTCCAAGCAAGTTAGTGGTTAATGATATTTCAAGTTCTCTCAGAAAACATCAACAGTTGTGAATATTGATTCATAAACAATCTTGTGTGGTGAAGGCTTGTTTACTTTACTTGCCTGACAAAATATTGTACACTACCAATAGGGTTGTATGCTGTTATTTGTTATTAAACCTGAAACTCAGCAGGTGTGTGGTCACTGACAATGTGTTTGTTGTTGCTGTGTGTGGAGTTTGGTGTAGGTGCCATCAGAGCCTGCTGACTTTATGTGTTGTTTGTTGTAGCTGTTTGGTGGAAACTGAACATAATACATGTCTGTTCAAACAGGAAAATGACTGAAGCACTCAAAGCAGTAGTAAGATCCTCAAAGAGCAAGAAGAAGACATGCTTGAAGTGCAAAAAGCAAGTCATTAATTTGAACCGACATTTGATTTCGTGCATGGGGGTGCATGGAAATTACAGAAATGTCCACATCATGCCCATGGTTGTAGCGGACAGTTACAATCAAAGATCAAGCAAAGTAAGTATAGTGATTGTTGATTGAACTTGGTTATCCACCAAGGTTTGATTCACTGAGTTGCCAAAACTTGAGACTTGCTGGAACATTCGCTCTTGGTTTTTTAACGGCCACCCCTTCTATCAGCCAAAGCTGGCCATATACTTGGTTAGAAGGAGGGCTGCTGCTTAAAGGGAACCACTACTATAAATTACATTAGGTCACAGACAAAAGAAATGATGTTGCATGCTAGTTAAAGCAATGTGATCAATTGGAATAAAAATAACGAATGACTTAATCTTTGTCACTTATTCTGAAATGCAGACCAAGAGGCTTCTGAAGGTGTGTCCGCTGTGTGAGTCTGTGCTGGTGCGCCTTGACCACCATCTCAGAAAAAAGCATCACTTGTCAAAAGATGATGCCACATACAAGGAGCTAAAGGTAGAGTAGTCTTTGAGCATATTCATGAGCAATGGAATAGCTTATTTGAAGTTTGTGTTATGTGTAGGTTCAGGTTTAGTGTGTACAGAATGTGGGTGGGTGCTATACATGAGATTTGCAGATGTTGTACATGTGGTTTGGTGTTGTATGCTGTGTATCGCCGGAATTAGTTTGCTAAATGTCTAATTTGATTATACCTAGACTAGATTTGTTTCCTGGAATTAATGAATACCAGTATTATCTCTGCTGCTTTTTATGCTTTTAACAGAACAGTTGCCAGTACTTCAGCAGACATAAACGGAAGTCAACTGCATTCACTTGTTCTCAGGTTTGCAGAAGCGACTATTTATAAATATTATTCAGTTGTGAGAAACTGTTTCTGTAGGATATTCATTTGAATCAATTGTGCTAGTTGAGGAATATAAAATACTATGGTAAAGAGTAAATGCATGTGTTAACCAAATAAGCCAACATAATCTGTAGCCAGCCCTGTGGAAATAATTTTCAGCTAAGTGCATTTAGTGACACTATAATGAGTGGGCTACATATGCTTTGAAGTGTTTTGTAAATTGATTGCATTACACAATTATTTATAGAACTAAATGACAATACACTGCTGCAGGATAACCCCAGGTCTAGCGGTGAGGCATCCTTCACTTCATGTGGAGACAAGGTTTGTGTTTATGTTTTATTTTCACATCACAGCTGTATATTAATGCTTTGTAGTGGTTCATAAATATTGATTGCATTACAAAATTACTTTTGTTAATTTTAGTACATTATGATATGTTACTGCAGGATAACCCCAGGTCGAGCGGCGAGGTATCATGTGGAGACAAGGTTTGTGTTTATGGTTTTTTTGCACATTAAAGCTGTATATTTAAGCTTTGTAGTGGTTTATAAATATTGATTGCATTACAAAATAACTTTTGTTAATTTTAGTACATTATGATATGTTACTGCAGGATAACCCCAGTTGCAGCAGTGAGGCATCATTCACTTCCTATAAAGACAAGGTATGTGTTTATATTTTGTGCATATTTACCATGCAGTGTGTTGGCAGATGTGTACTTTTTAAAAATGGCCAGCTGTGTGAAAAAGGTATTACTATTTAATTGTAATCATCATTTATGAAAAGCCTCAATCATGAGATGACAGTTAGTTGTCACCCATTTGATTTGTTATACAAACAATTGCAGTACATTTATGATGGTTCAGATTCACATACATTGTTATGTTTTGTAATCATGACTCATTCATCCACCACAAACAGCTTATAATGTTTCTGTAGGAGAAGGAACTAGAAGGTTTTCAGTCATACCTAACAAGTTTCCGTGGTTGTACACTGAAACGGTCTCAGGCAGAGAAGCATTCCCTCCAAGTTTAATATCTTATGAGACTTGTGACAGGTCCTATCGATGAGGCTTACCAGCCCATTGCGAATGTTATTGAGACTAAATTGGATAGTGGTGATTGGCTGCCTAACACTGCCAGAACTTATCTAAAGTCACTGAAACTATTTCTAAAGTATGCAGCAATGATGTCATCTGTTGGACAATTTGGCTATGACTGCTCAAAGATTAAGATATTCGAATCTAGTCTGGGCTCATGGCTCAAATCCCTAGTGAAAAAGGACAAACAGCGGCCAAGAAACACAAGCAATCCATTGATAAACCCTGATGAAATCATGGCATACATGAGCAGTGCTAGAGCAAACTCAGCAGCACAGCTATGCAAAGCCAAAGCTGCAACCAATCAAGTAAATCATACTATGGTAAGGAATTACCTTATAATGCGTGTTGCTCTTGCCAACTGCCATCGTACAGGATGTATAATCAATATGAGGATGGACGAGTTCTCGAAGGCCAGTCTCAGAAATGGGCATTATGTTGTACAACTTGGTTGACCACAAAACATCAAATACATATGGTCCTGCTGATGTGGTGATGGACAAGGTCTTGCATCAGGACATGGGCAGATATATAACATCATACAGAGTGAAGACTGCTTCACCCTTTCTTTTCATCACCTGGAACGGGACACAGCTAGATGGTGGGGCAGTGGCAGCGGCTTTAACCACATAACTTGGGCATGCAGGTGTTGAGAAAAGGTAGGGACAATGCCCAACACGGACTGTGCAGTTAATTGAAACTTGTCTGTTCCATTTTAATGAAAAAACAATGGGGGTGATTTTGTTGAAAAATGTAGAGATGCAAGTGTGCGTCTTAGATATATTGTATTTTGAATTTTTTGTTTGCTGTTCAGAATTACAATGACTAAACTCAGACATTTGGCAGCGACATTAGTTTCTGGTCTGCTGCCAGAGAAAGATAGGAATGATCTTGCATCTTTAATGATGCATAGTTCTTCAGTGCAACAGAGGACATACAACAAGTGCCTAACGACATTGAAAAATGTACGCATCTCTGAATGTCAACCAGTGGCAATTAATTTGCAGGGTTTGCAATCATGAATTGTTCTTGTTTTTGTTGATTTAGAAGTGCCTGGTTACGACATCAACAAAAATATTTTATTGATAATATATGCATTCGAGATGCAGTAACTGAACAACATATTTATTGTGGCTAGGTGTTGAAATATTTATATGATTGTGTTATTGCTAATATAAGAAGCAACCAATGACTGTCCTTCGGCCCGTCAGTCAGCAAACACTGACAACCCCGTGTATGAGGAGGATGAAGTTCACTCTGGTCACTCTGACCATACTGACGACAGCACAGAGGACTGTTTCTTGGTAAGCTTTCCTAGTTACTAAATTAAGTCATTTGTAATACATTTGCATATAATTTACTCCGAACAACACACGTATATTGAGTGGGACATTAAACTTCAACCAAAGTCAAAAGTATCTGCATATGATTATTCAACCTCCCATTTTTTATGTTATATAGGAAAGTGTCATACCGAGGGTGCCCCGAGTCAAGCTTTCTGGTGAAGAAATATTGTATCTCGTCACCTCAGCTGGGGATGTTGGTGTTACTGGGAGTACTTTGAAGGACATTGAAGAAATGATGTCTGTTAAGACCTTCAGACACTACCTCGACTTAAAATACACTGACACTCCTGACAAGATCAGGAATCGGCGTATTAGGGGCATATTAAGGAAATTCAATCAAAGGGAAGAGAAATAACTTTTTTCTGTTACACACTTCAGAAAAATGAATTTTTTGTTGTTTTGCATTTTTTAGTTGTTTGCAAATGTTTGGTCTGCCAGCATATGGTCAAATGGTTGGAAGCAATTTGAAGTCACTTTGATAACTAAAGTAGCAGTACATCAACCTCAACTTGGTAAATTGTGGAATACCAACTCAGATGCAACTGTAAAGTAAGTTGTATTCAGGTAATCTTAATTTGTAATGCGGTTGTATTTCTGAATTTTCCTTTCACTGACACAGCTGTGTAATAAAGTGTGAAGTTTCTAAATAGGAGTTCTGGTTTAAAGTTATATGCCAGTATCAGATGCAAATGCATAGTTAGTTTTATTCAGGTAATCTTAATTTGTAAGGCTAAGGGTTTTACTTCTGAATTTAGCTACCAGTGAGATATGTTGTAATACATGTGAAGTTTCTAAATATGAGTTTTCATTAAGAGTGCAATACCTATATCAGGCTCCACTGTGATGATGTAAATGCTCTGCAGTGTGATAGGTGGTATATTTGAGTTATTAGACTTGTAGTTGTGAGAGGAGGGATTTCATATATAACAGCACATAAAGCTTCACTGTGTGTAATTCTTATCACAATGCCTCACAAATAAAGCTTATCATCAGTGATTGTAGTTGTTTTCTGTGTTCATAATTTATGGACCTCATGGCTATTATGATTTTTATTTTATAAATAACTAAGACCCTGATTAGACAGCTGCACACAAACAATAAGTACTTTATCTTCTGTACTCATGATAAAATAATAGCAACATATTCAAATTGTTTTAATTGACCTAGATATAATTCTTGAACAAAATGTTAGTCTGCATTCATTAAAGAAATCAGAGCATGTGTCATCAGAACCTATTCATATTTTTTGTGAGATGTATGCATCAGTTAGTCTATGCATGCCATAGCTCCACAATTCCATGTTAGGAAAAGTTAAAAGTTATATTTAACTTAAGACATAAAATACTCCCTCTGATTATAATGCAATTATAAGTATTTGTAACACTGCACATATGATGCACACAGCTTTCAAAAATCCTCTACATAGTGCATAAATGTGACACAATGTATCACACATTTTAAACACCACTTTTTATGCATATTATTTACTGGCTACAATGGTTATAGAAATTCATCTTTCTTACGAATAAATCTTTCAACGGGAGAAACTAAAAGTTAGGATTCAGGATGCAGGACTGACAACTTTGGTCTGCTAGCTAAGATTTATTTGAGCAAGAATAACTGACGCGGGTAACCTGCTAACCGGTGTCACATGCAGAAAGTAGCTTTATGCACAAAGTAGCGAAAGGCCGCACTGCGCATGCGCAAAAACCTCGGATACTTTCAGCGTGCCTCGTCGCGTTCAGAAAGTAGTGCTATGCAGAAAGTAGCATAGCACAAGAGCGGGGAGGATCAGAGTTGAGCCATGCATAAAGTAGCGAGAGTGAGCGGAGCCCCAGAGCGCATTTACTGTGATCATATAAATGGAAATATTAAAGAGTGTGTATGCTAGTATTCGCCCCTTAAACTTTCTGCATGTGACATACTCATGCTGAAAGTAGCCACATCTATATACTCAGGTTTCATTTTACAGCATGTGTATATGTTTCAGAAAACTATTTCACAGTTGTGCTTGTAATTGCTCCATGTTGATATTTTACTCAAGAATAAACATCTTTTATTTACCCATTGTTATGAACTTGATGCTGGAAGCTACTTTCAGCACAGGGGGAATACTGGTATACGCAAAGCAGCTTGAGTTTATAGATGCGGCTACTTTCAGCATGGGAGTAGCCCGAGCATACTGATATGGCAACTTTGGAGTAGCCAGATATGCTCAAAGTAGCCTGAGTTTATAGATGTGGCTACTTTCAGCATGGGATTATACAGGTATGCACAAAGTAGCCTGAGTTTATAGATGTGGCTACTTTCAGCATGGGAGTATACTGGCGTGTACAAAGTAGCCTGAGTTTATAGATGTGGTTACTTTCAGCATGGGAGTAGCCAGAGTATATAGGTCTGGCTACTTTCAGCATGGCAGTATAATGGCATGCACAAAGTACGCCGAGTTTAGAGTGTGACTACTTTTAAGCATGGGAGTATACTGGCGTGTACAAAGTAGCCTGAGTTTATGTATGTGGCTACTTTCAGCATGGGAGTAGCCAGAGTATATAGGTCTGGCCACTTTCAACATAGGAGTATACTGGCATGCACAAAGTACACCGAGTTTAGAGTGTGGCTACTTTCAGCATGGGATTATACTGGCGTGTACAAAGTAGCCTGAGTTTATAGATGTGGTTACTTTCAGCACGGGAGTAGCCAGAGTATATAGGTTTGGCTTCTTTCAGCATAGGAGTATACTGGCATGCACAAAGTACGCCGAGTTTAGAGTGTGGCTACTTTTAGCATGGGAGTATACTGGCGTGTACAAAGTAGCCTGAGTTTATATATGTGGCTGCTTTCAGCATGGATGTAGCCAAAGTATATAGGTCTGGCTACTTTCAGCATGGGATTATACGTGCATGCCCAAGTAGCCCGATGTTAAGAAATCTATGTGGCTACATTCAACATGAGAGTACACTGTTGTCTTTTTATTCCTTCCATGGGATCGTTTGCCGTGGCCCATCGTGGTCTTTTAGCTGCATTTGCATGTAAGGATGTGATACATCATAAGCCTACTATTACCCGTGGTGTTATTAGACTGCTTCCGGTTGCAGGATTATCTTTTAATATGATTTGTGTATATCCAAACAGAGAATTCCATAAATCTGGCACAAATAGTTTCGTCGGGTCTTTCAGAAAGATTCAGGCAATGTTGAAACAAGAAACATTTTTCCTAAACCCGATCATGTTTGGTGATATGGATAACCCAGGCAATGCGATTCTAGTTACCGGCAGGCGCATAGTTTAGTTTGGAAGCCCAAATAAATTGTAAAAAGAGTTAAAGAGTGGGTGAGTCATCCACTGCTGATCTATCATCCCTTAACTGAAAGCAGAGTAACGGCATTATTCTGGTAACATTGTTTTGGTGTGGTGGTCTCCTCCATCAAACGAATTATTTGCCTGTATATAGCTGCAGAGGGCTTAACACACGCCGCTGTATCATGCAACTAAATAATACGGCTCAGTTCACCTCCAAAAAAATTCCATGTAATGCGCAATTCTTATGGCTGAGCTAGATGGGTGAAATTCAACACAGTGGCAAGAGTAAATACCTAATTCAGATTGGATGGTTCGTTCTGTTTGCCAACTTCAGTCACTGGTGAAGTAATTCATCAAACACATGCCCAAAGCACCATACTTCATGCAGCAATATGTGACCGAAGAATATGGGCTAAATAATCCAAGCAACCATAAAGCATAAATGAATTGTATCAAATATATTGAATACCACCGGCACTTAAACATCGCGAGGACGATAATACCATGTAATGTTCGCAAAGGGGCACCTAAGAAGCTATTTTTGCCCTAAGCATGCTCAGACACATGCATCAACACATGCTACACACCAATATGCGTCCTGTAGGCTGCGCATGTAAATATATTTTGTCATCAATGCGTTCTACTGCCACACCCAATGTTAATATCATTATTGACAGTACAGCGGCATACGTAGACATTTTCACGAGGATATTCGTCGGGTGCATCCGCTTTAACACGCTAAAAGTACTGTTTGAATCGCATCTAGTGTATGTATGGATACTCATGGGTTATCTTCGGTGAAAGTGCATGCATCATTCTGTACGCTCACAAGCGTTTGACTATATGCCGTGCCATGAGAATGAATATATTTTTCAGATTTTTAACCTGAATGATCTCCTGTCATGTTTCATTTCCTTACATACAGCTCAGAACTACTTTGGAATTGGCGTCCTCTGGTGTTGAACACAGAGCCTTAGGTTTTATCTTATCGGTGTCGTGATTTACTCAAATGCCACCCCTCCGCAGGTCAGGTCGACTATTGATCCTAACAATATGATGGCAAACTACCGTCATATCCAGACTTTGCACATGAAATGTATAAATTTGGTCTTCTGCTCGTAATTTGTCAACATTAGCTTACAGTAAGCATACAAAATATCATAAAAATGCGAAACTGCTTAATTGATATCATTGGAATAACTTTGTCCCGTGCTGAGCTCAATACGCCACATAGAATTGTAGCTCTTTCAACCGGGATTATTATGATCCTAATTACTATGCAACTACTAAAAAACCTGAAGTAATCAGGTCACCCAATACGCCAAACATAAAGTTTACGAGTATGTTGCTAGGCTATTCACGGAAAGTCTCTCGGGAGATGATATTCATTGTGAAATATGGCAGGTTAATCAAACGCCCAGGATATTATCTTTATGACTGATGCTGATCCTGATCTTTTATACACCGCCATAATCATGCCTTGTGATACTCCCATGGATGGCGCTTTGCTATAAAGCAAGTCCTGCCTGTACTGGGAAGATAAACAGGTGGTATAATCGCTAACAGATCTGTGGGGATTCGTGTTTCCTGAAACATTTTCGATCGCAAATGGGGCTGCAAATGCTGATTTATCTCCGTACTATATGTTTATGTGTGTTTGAATCCATCCGGACATAATTATGCATTTGAGAAAGGTCAAATACATCCTTAGAGAGAGTGGTCGGATTTGACTATATGTGATATTTTTTCATGCACTCCCTACTTGCTCTCTCACATTGAAACAGCAATCTAATGAATGATAAATGATGTCTCTGACTGCGCCGATTCACATGCTCTCTAGTGACATCCAACAAGGGCATATTCTCTTTGCTACTTTCATAATAGTCATTAGCGGTGACATTAGGCTCCGACTCATTTGTTGGTTGTAAGGGGTTGATATTCCTCTTATTGTGTTTCATAGCGGTCAGCAAGGAGTGATAGGGCCTTGGTATACTATATTTTCTGATTGGCGATATTCTGATTATGATCATCTTTTTAGTTAACGTCGTCCTGTGGTTTTGACCAGTGATTGCTTGTGGGTGCGCAGTGACATCAGACCGACGGGTCTTAGCAAGCTGCATAAGCGACATTCTGCTCACCCTACTGTATGTGTTAAAGTGCCTAAGTCGTCTATAGTGAATGCACCAATTACCAAAATGGTTATCGACACCGAATCGATTTCATATTAGACGCTACATGGCGTAGTTGGCACGTTTATTTCAGGGACAACTTGATAAAGAGCTTACATAAAATTTAGCCTCTTTATACTAAGATAATAATGCCTTTAACAAGAACTACTGATTTGCACAGCTTCTTAAAGCACGAGCAGTTCAGGAGGCTTTTTGGAAGACAGGTTTACCAGTTTGACTAAAGAAGCTGTCCCTCTATGCATTTGTTCTGCCGTTTGGTTACAGAGCTAGGGATCACAGCTACCAATACAGAGGTACAAAGCAGGCGTAATATTTCACGGAAGTCTTCAGTTAGTTTATCTACGCATCAACATGTAGAAGGGGAAATACAATGAGAGTTATGTTGCCAGGAAAAGCAGCTCTTATCAATTTTTTGGGCCGTGCTTCGTGGATTTTATCAGAAACCGACGGTTATTCATATTAAAAATGTGTAATACTATCACAAATCACAAGGCATTGATTGTAATGGTATCGCTTAACGTGCTAGTACATAAGTAATTAGGGCGACGATCCGTTCAGAATACTAACAGGATCAACCTATCGATACCATCGCCAGGCATAATTTAAGTATCGTCCAGAGAGGTGTGACATTCTTTAATAATACATTGATATATTACAGTTCAGTTAAACATAGTCACAATGGAAATATATCACATACATTTTTGATAAACAAAAACAGCGGCAAATTATCTTACAGAACAAATGCCGTCAAAATATGCGCCACGGAGACCGCCATTAATCTTACTTGGTCTACTTGGTGTAAACTCGTATAGCCCTGGGCTGTCAATAACCAAGATTACAGCAGCTCTCCCTGTATAGTCTGACGACATAACTAATTATATGAGGATAAGCGCGATATTCAAGGAACATAGAAGATAATGAAGGGGATAAGTAACACATAATTCGTCTCGGCGCAACATTCAGGCGTTCTAAATAAAAACGATGGTATACCCACAGAATAGACATTCGGGAAGCATTTGTTGATAAATATGCCCGCGCATGAACAATGAGTGATGAATAAGAGGAAATATATGTTGACTGGTACCATAAATGACAATTCAGTTTGTTACTTAGCAATCTACACAAAGCGACTACAGAAGTGATTTATTTCAAGCATATCCAGACATTACCGCGTTAAAAGGATAATAGTCTAATTAGTCTCTTAGTTCAAAACACCCAATCGTGTAATTCCCTGGGGCTCTTATGGTCAAGTGCTGATGCGCCCCATATGAAGAGAGGGTGTGTGTGTGTGGGGGGGGGGGGGGATGGCGGTGGATGTTTAAAATCCCACTCACACAAGACACATTAGCACTGGAGCATTTGTGTCGAAGATTTACGCTACTTAATTACTACAGCACCTGCTTAAGCTTCAGTCATGTCTATATAACTGCGGAAATTTCAAATACAGGTGTTTATAAGAATTGATGGCGACTATTTTGATTTTTCATGTACAGGTCTCCTGGTATTCAGAATTTGTAACTTTGATCTCACGATGAACGGCGATGTTTGTAACAATGGAAGCTGTATGGAAAAACCCATGAAATAAGAAACATATGAAAGTATAGGAGCCTGTGACGTAAAACGCCTGATGATCCTAAGTGCTTTAAAAGACAAGGCTAATGTACAGCATAACGTAAGAGTCTATATGTATAGCGCGCAGTGAGTTAGAGGCAGTGAATGATCAGATAACTCTGCTGGAGTCTGTCCGTGGTTCCACGAAATGACATCATATGCCGTTTAATCAATGGTTGTAAAATATCGTAATGCTTTCAAGTGGATATTTGCATCTTTGTAAACCCTTTCAGACAATAGCTTAGAGTTACTATTAATTGTGTAATTTTATATCAATAATGCCCGCTACAGTGGAAATGGTGCTTGTTGCATTCGCGATCATATCATACTGATATATTAGCAGAGAGTATGCAACCACTCAATCTTCTGTTCTGCTGATAGAAGGGGTTAATGCCGAATAAGGTTTAGGAAGAACTAATAATTTCTTGAAGTGATAACACGTATTACTTACATTTCGTACGGTGAAGCATATAAAGATGTTAATATATAATCAACACTTTGTCATCAATTAATGGTGACGATCTATTAAAGCTACTCTATATATGAAATAGTCCAGCATTTGAGCAATATAAGTTTGGTGCAATAGTATCGTACATATGTAAACATTACCCCTTATGATATTGACCGTAAAAAGTACATATTCATTTGAACAGTTCCATAAGTATATATCGCTAAAACCTTATGAAGAATTATGCCTGATGCATTATATTACTTTCGCCACTGGTCTACCCCTATCATTATATATCCCCCTAATAGTTATCTTCTTGTTTAACCGACGATTGTCGCAATCGCGCTTCAATATTAGATTCGTCATATTACTTTAACAATCCGGGAAGCAATGACTACCTTGTTTTGCAGAGCTAACGACAGAATAAGCTGCCATTCGCCATTGTGAACCTGTTCTACGTACATGGGCACGCCGAGCAATGTACACCAGACGTAAAGTAGTTCATACAGCAAAGAGGCATGGAGCATATAATATAGAGGACCCCTCTCAAATGGAAAATGGCCCACCCTGCATTCAAACGTAGATACATTTGCAATACACTGATTTTCATTGTTTTAATTTCAAGTACTCAATTATCCTTCGTCGGGGAAGGTAAAGTAGATAGTCATCTTCATCAGGAACAAAATAATTGCTGTTAACAGAAATAAACCTATCCCCATTTGACAAAGACGCACTCAGTCGTTATATTCACTCTACATTCGTTTGTATAGCTTCACAAACCTTACAAATGGGTAAACATGTGACAATCATAACGCATGCTTATCCCCTACAAATAAAATGTTCATGTATGGGTATATCTTTGCGGGGAGTCATCGGCGATGAAGAGGTTTACCGCTAGCAGATGACAACTAGGCTCAACCAAATAAATAAAGAAGCATGCTCGTGATTAATCTAGACAGATTTGATTGGCCCTTTCTGTGTGCACAAAGTTCAAAGTCATCTGTCAAAAAAACGTCGATTCACATTTGCGAGTATACCCGTACAGACTAGGCGACTTAATTAATCTCTTATTCCTTCATGAAAACTTTAGGGATACTTAGGGTTTGATTTGACCTAGTGGAATAGCACCGGAGCAGATAAAACAGCCCACCTTATTGCCTACGACTGCAAATACAATCTGACAAAGCAAAACCAACCAACAAGAGTTGCATTAGCCCCTGCCACTGCTGTCAATATCAAGACAAAAGCTTATAAACCAGAGAGACTACAGCACGACAATGTACTTATTATACGATTGAAGCAGTGCCATGTAATGTGTGACATAAACCAACTGACTTATCAACCAACCATGTTAGCGTCACAACGACTTGCTAAACGAACTGAAACACAACTAGTCTATGACGCCAAAGTCTGACTCATCCCACATCTTTCCTGTGGATGGAAAGCATATACGAACACGTATAATTTAAGATCAAATAAGTTCGTGGATAAATTGGGCCTCGAACGAGCGGGAATGTATAATATTGAAAACAAAAAGTAGGATAGTATTAGTTTGGGAGCTTTTTGAGCAGGTCGTAAGGAAGTACTATGTACTTGAGTTGTAAATGAATGATATGATTATTAATAGGCTAATTATGGAAAGCGCAAATGCTCTTTTGCTTCATTATCTCCTCTATGCTGTAACTTTTCATGAGCATTTAGGGCTATGCAAAATGACTAATCGTAAAAATATTCGAACACATAATGTCATTATATTGTAGCTACTTATGACACAGTGTATGCATACATGTGCACTGGTTAGATTAATAATTTTGGCAATAGATCGCGGTGAAGATGGATTACTATATATTTAAGTTATAGTATGCCTGAGGCCTCGATCTTTTGGCAAAACGTGATTGCATGCAGTTGTCCCTAGCCCGATAGCATGCATTCGGGACGAGCTTTTTTGTTTGGAAGATCTCAAGAACTTGCGGTACATCAGTCATTGCTGCATAAGAAGCATGAAACATAACATTTCGTCTGTGGAATGGACAATTCAGAATACAAGAGCAGTGCATCTAGCGGCACGATAAATCGATTCTATTCAGCCCGCGTAGGTGAGTTCAATTTGCTTACCAAATCTAACAAGGAAATAACTAAGTTATATTTTTAATGATGCCACATAATGTATATTCCCAGCTTATTTGTATAGATGATGTGCAGAACTATGTTGCTGCATAGTTAGTTAGGTCTCTTTGTGGCATAATATAATATTATCGTAACTGCTTCGATCACCTGCAGGTGTTTCATCACTTAATATATCAAATAAATAATAATGTAAATAACGACATCAAATAACAGGAGTTTGCAGCGTGTACGCAAAATCGACGTATTACTGTTCATAATAAGTGAGAGACTTTAAACTGAGTCGAAGTAGCAAAGATATTAACTGTTGACGTTACCTCTGAAACGTGAAATGTTATCTGCGCCCATCTCAATGACACATACTAATATCAAACATGGGCACCGTAATCAGCCCACAACGCATTTGATGTGACCGTCTTCCGAGGCTAATGCTCTTGTTGGCTTCGAAATCAATTGTATAACCTAGATATTGCGATGCAATATTGTAAGAAAAGAAATTGCGTAACCCTGTCAATGGCCATGACCCACATATTATTATTATGCGGCTACAATGATAGCGCCCATTATTGGATCCGCACAATAATATTCATTCGAAAATCCTTGTTTATGCGAATAATCACACGAATAGTGGGTACTTATTTCAGATGTAGATGCTTGCGTAGCAGCGATCATAGCGCAGACGATATGGCAATCACATTGGACTTGCTGCACAGTAACGTGCACTACATATTAAGTGCCCGAATTACACGAATTAAAACAAATATCCCCAGTCATCACGCACGGTTAAAGAGTGGGTGAGTCGTTCGCTGCTGTTCTATGATCTCTTAACTGAAAGTAGCGTAACGACAATATTCAGGTTGCAGTATTTTGGAATGTTTATTGGCCTGCATATAGCTTCAAAGGTCTTAACCCACGCAGCAAAATTAGGCATATAAATAATACTGCTCATTTCACCTCCAAATATATTCCATGTAATGCGCAATAACAAGAGCAAATACCTGATTCAGATTCGTTCTGGTTGCCAACATAAAACCACTGCTGAAGTAATTCGCAAAAAAACATGCCCAATTACAATGCATCACGCAACAATATGTGACCGACGAATATGGGGAAAATAATCCAAGCAACCATAAAGCATGAATGAGTTTAATCAAACATATTAAATATCACTGGCACATTTACCTTGCAAGGACGGTGTGACAATGTATTATTAGCAAAGGAGTCCATAATAAGCAATTTGTGCCCATTTACGGACACGTGCATGAATACAAAAAAGACACTAATTGGCGTCCTCTCTCCTGACTGTAGGTAGCGCATGTAAACGCATTTTGACATCAATACGCCCCTCGTTCATCTCAATGTTGACAGTACAGCAGCATACTTAGACATTTTCACGAGGATCTTGGTCGGTTTTATCATCTTTAATATGATAAAAGTACTCGCATCTAGTGTATGAATGGATGAGTGATGCTCGTTAAAAGTGCATGCAGCTTTTAGTAAGCTCAGTGACGTTGATAAGCGTTTGTCTATTTCCCGTGCCAGTGTCGAGGAGAATGTTTTTATTTTTCGCAGCCGGGACTATTAATCTAAATGATCTCCTGTCAATTTTTCCTTTTCTTACATACAGTTCAGAACTACTTTGGAATTGGCGTCCTCTTGTGTTAAACGCCGAGCCTTAGGTTCTATCTTATCGTTGTCGTCACATCATCAAATGCCAACCCTATGCAGATCAGGTCGACTATTGTTCCTAGGATACGGCCAGAAGACCAAATTAATACATTTCATCAGGAAAGTGTGGATTTTCAACAGTCTCATGTGCCTTCATTACGCACCTACAGCTCTTCATGTACACCATCGGTTATACATTACGACACATTGTTACACCTATGCTGCCTGTCAGTAGTGTTTAGTATGATGCTGACTGTCGCTATTCAATCAGGTGTCCTTTTTATCCACCTTGCACATGCATCATGGATGCTGAGGGTTCCAGAAACATCGACGCCATCATAATCAGTATCACCCTGAGGTTTTCTTTTTTTTCTCTATAATTTGTAGACAGTACGTTAGTTTTCATGAATGAATGAATGGGAAATATACGTTGATCCCTTTCTATCTAATTCAGTTGACTCGGGGTGTTATATCTCGATATAAGCCAGGAACGTGCGAAAACTGCATGCGAGGACCAGGTCTCCAATTAAGTGCAATTTATATATACCCCAGTTTCTGATATTAGACCTATCTAAACCTATTACGAAATCACTACAAGCTGCGGAAGATCAGATTGCATTCAATATCTTGTTTGTATTTAAACTGAGATAACGATCGTGCCATTTTACTCAATATCGATACGAGCGGATGTATCACCACGTTAAGAGCATATAGTGTATGAATAAGTGAAGTGGACTTTTGGAAATAGCTATTTCATATAATATATTAGTCAGCTTTTGTGTTTAACCATTAATCCACTCGGACAAGTTCCCTGTGGTCGGAACGGGTATGTGGTGTTTAGGATTTAGTAATGTTTGTCCCAACTATTTGGATTGCGTTGCACAGCGACGGATGGAAGGTACATAAATGTAAAACGGCACGAAATATGGCCGTGTACTTATTAGCGACTGGAATAAGACTGGTTGATAGCCATTCGAAAAAATGAGTCCTGCTTAGAATATATTAGATAAATGCGCTAATGCTTAATTGATATCATTGGAATACAATGTCCTGTGGTGAGCTCACAACGCCACATGTGATTGTAGCTCCCTTAGCCGGGATTATGATGATGCTAATTATTATGCAACTACTTAAATACCAGAAGTAATCAGGTCAGCCAATTCGCTAATCATATATTGTGCAAGTATGCTGCTTTGTTATTCACGGGAGGTCTTTCGGAAGATGATATTCATACAGCCTTTGCTCTCGTAAAATATGTCAGGATAATCAAAACACAGCCCAGGATATTATCTTTACGACTGAGGGTGATCCTTGTCTCATATGCGCGACCATAGTCACGCCTTGTGAATCACCCATGGGTGGCGCTATGCTATAAAGCAAGTCGTTCTTATACTAGGAAGATAAACAGGGGGTATAACCGCTCACAGTTCTGTTGGGATGTTCTAAAACGATGATATATTTCACTCGTACAGCTTATAGATTTAACTCACACTCCTGTGACTTGAGAGGAATCCAAGTGCCTGCAAAAAAACGCATTAAGTGTCACTAGTGAATGCATTCTTTAAAAGATGGCAAGGATAACTATGCGACCCTGTGCCTAGTGGCGCAATAGAGCAATCAATGCATTATTTGACCAACCACCGATCCCTTGCGATAATGATATTGCTCGCCATTCCTATCGGCCGGTTGATCCTGTATCGTCAATATGGTGACATGTTTTAATTCCTTACTTGTATTGATGCATATTCTAAGCAAAAGCTTATAGATACTCTTTATTGGGTAATTTTACATCAATGATGCCCACTACAGTGGAAATGGTATACGTTGCACTCGCGATCATATCATACAGATTAAGCGGCAGAGAGTATGCAACAACTCACATATTCTGTTCTGCTTATAGAATAGGTAATATGCCGAGTAAGGTTTGGGAAGACAAATATTTTTGCACAAATGATAGTATGTACTTCTTATATTTCTTACGCAGAAGCATATGAAAATGTTTATGAATAGCAAACAGTCATAAATTATTGGTGAAGGTCTATTTAATCTAAACTGTATGTTTATGAATTATACTTACATCGGTTCTGTGATTACAACGCTAATTCGCTTTCATCAATAGATAATTAGTGATATAAACATACCGAACCACTTTTTGTGAAATTTTCAAGCTTGTTAACTTTCAAGCTTATGTAAGCACGCCCGAGATGATATTGACCGTAAACAGTATACACCACAGCAGAATAAATACACTCGAATTTCTTTTATCAAATGAGATTCATTCTAATAATTACCACCAGTCCATGTTTTCGTGTTCTTGAACGGCTGAGCATGATCCGAGACCAGACAAAGAAACATGATTAAACATGTGAATAATAACTACGGTCAATAGCCAAGGAACACCCACGCGAATTGTCTTTGTAAGACGTTGTCCGGCACAGCGCCACGTCCTTGTGCCGATTATCATCTGCGCTAGGACAACAATAGTGCTCTGATTGAGGAAGGTTCGTGATAGTACAGGTCATTTACGGAATACGCCCGACGCACACAAGAGCGTTGAGAGCGCCAAGGATACATCATTCATTTACAACGGGGAAGTCATGCAGGTGCATCTGCTCGGGTATACCTACCGATACAATCATATTTTATTAGATGCTAGCCCAGTACGGTTATACGCCAAGTTCATGTTCCTCAATAATTAATGCTTTTGTACTAAATCCTCCATTACCCGTGATCATAAATCATGTAGCTACAAAATGCAATTGTCGTACTCTATTGCATTATATTTTTATGATACCAAATATACGGCTCTTGCATCCCCACATAACTTAATATCGTTCTTCTTTTATGCCAACTACGGACTTGTTTGTTATACATTGTGTGCGCACGTTAAAATGTTAAAGACATGGTGACCATTTTATACCGACTAGTGTGTGAGGCATCCCAAAGACGCAACCCAATCTATTAAGTGTTGGACCTCTCCAATAGTAAAGCACCTTCTTTACTAATCACTATAAAACTGTTATACATTGGAGTTTTTATACAGTGTTTGTATCCCAAGACTGCAGAGAATAAGCGCAATTCGTTTTGAATTGCGCATATGGCGCACTATATTTACACGACAATCCACCCATTGGAATTTTGTGAGGCTATTTGGCATTGACGAATATAGTACAGGCCGAATATAGTCATCGTCGGTTCGCATCACTGTGGCAGAGGTCTTTAAGTAGCACATTTACATATGCGCTTGAGTTTGAAAAAAATGTGAATTGAAGGATTTGTTGACCTAGCATGGGCAGAACTGGTCTTTAAATGCATGTGTTTTATCGACAACGGCTTTATCCATACATCATAGAATTGCCAATCAAGCCGCTTAATAAACCTCGATACCATACCGACATCAGCTTTGAAAAACTGTCATCCAGCTTTGTTTAATAAAATATGCAGATGATGTGCGAGTGCTTCTAAAGACTACTTCCGCGCATTTTAATATTAATTTGGTATGATTCATCTGTTCTCAGCACCAGATAGGTACAGACATCTACAATGTGCCGTGTTTGAGCTATTTAACATCCATTTGAAAATATTTAAAACATTTTTAGAGCTATCAGATAGTCGGAATCGTTTTTCTTTTTATACAATGAACCGGAAATAGCAGTAGGTGCGAACAACATCGAGTAACATGTACAATACGATAGCATGTTTGGCATGAAGAGAATAGCAATTTGCTTGGCATCACTTTAGGCAAAACTGAAGGTATAACCGCTAACAGAAAGTTGGGATAATTCAATGGCCCGTTAGGTCATTTTAATCAGAAAAAGTGCCTCTTTAAAGCAATACGTTTTTGGTGATCCCTTGGTATTATCCGCCTCATTTTGGCTTAAACCCAGGCTCTATATTATCTTTATACACGATTTTATGTTGTGAAGATTACTATCTACACTGATATACTATCAAATTTTGTCACGCCTAATGTACTTGTGATTAGGTATATATTAAGTATTGGTTTAAGGGCGATATTTCTTACAAAGCACTGTGTATTAGTAAAAGCTGTTTGTATGTGAATGACGCCATTTATGTGTGCGATTGCGTGTAATAGCTACTTCTCGAGCGTTAAATAAACTAATCCTCACAAACTAACAACTATGTGTCCAAATCCATGTTAAGATATCGTAGTAATCTTACAATTGACTTGAATAAAGATGCGTTCTATAAAAAACAGTTGACACCGGAGCCACCGGTGTCACTGCAATAGTATTCAAGCATATCTTGATGCCTAATTTATGACGTCATTGTATACAGATATCAACGTAATATCATATTCATGGTGATATGTTACTATGAAAAAGGCACAATAGCTAGGAATGACTCATAATTCATAGTTGATTATTAAGATATTATCCATCGTTATTTCATGTCAATTAGAAATCTCTTCGAATGGTTTGTATCAGATTGAGCTGTCAATGTTTGCTAAGGGTTCGACCATGCGGGCAATGTGAGTTTATACATCATGATCAGTATCGCAGTGTGTTATAGCAGATAACAGTTTGGTTACACGTTTGCAATCACGTTTACAGACCATCAAACTATTTCTCTTAGCCATTTCATATAAATGGCTATACAATGTATGCGGTATAGTTGTGCGGGCAAGAATATCTCACAATGGGATTTGGCTACCCCTCATTATGTATTCACGTTTTTGAAATATGCAATAGTGAGCATGTCGCAACAACCCATCTCAAATAGAGGTGGCAGTTGGCACTTTCTCTTAACATGGAATCTACAAATGCCACATAGTTGTGATAGAACATATATATCAAATGTTGTCGTTTCCATAAATGATATTACAGTTACTCTGGCCTTCTCTTTGAAATATTTTGAGGATAAAAGGGGTTCAAAAGATTACAAACGTGCCCCAAATTGCAATGTGCAACATCTTCGAAACATAAACCTCGACACGCAAAGCGTTTAACTACATAATATACTACTAAATCCTGGTTTACTAGAAAACATCACTTACAAACGTTGGACAAGGGAACATGAAGGTATCAGAAATAACGCTTATATTCATAATGAATCTGTTCTGATTACTTAATATTTTAAAGCTTGGCAACCTAACCCTTCATGTAGTCATGCCAAAGCATCCGCTAGCAACTTTTTAGATGAATGGGACCTGCTCCGGAGGCAAATAAATGGGGGAAAAAATACGACATACATATATAAGGATATATAGAGAGATAGATATATATATATATATATAGAGAGATATAGATATATATAGAGATATATATATATATATATATATACATATACAGATAGAGATATAGATGTTCACATATATAGACATATATATATCTATATATAAACATTTTTTATATATATATATCTATATATATTTATATATATATATATATATATATATTATATATATATATATATATATATATATATATATATATATATATATATATATATATATATATATATATATATATATATATATATATATATATATAATTTATATATAAATGCATATTTGTGTCAATTTTGTACGCGGCTCACTAAGCGGATATATCGCTTACGCGTTTTATTTTCCTGCCGATCTGCATCAGGTTAATATATAGTGAAGTTTTTCGTGGTGCATTGTTGTTTTGTGTTACAATGATAGAACAGGTCGCTCTTAAGATCGTTTGAAAAAGAACATCATTTCACTCTCTCAATGCGCTTGTTTCCATGTAACTTACTTATTTAAGCAACTAGCACGCAACAATTAATAGCCAAACTACCATTTAATCTCAGTTATTAAAATATTCCATGCAGCTATGCCCTCCGAGCTCGTATCGATTTTTTATATCACGTCTTTGTGCCAGTGTCATGTTGAAATGACCTGACTAGCCAATGTAACTGACAATAATGATACCGTTTTATAACAGAGTCATATGATAGGAATATCCCATTCAAATACGCCAAAATGAAGTTTGTGTCTACAAACACAAAGAGCGAATAAGTTGGTCAATGTTTAAATAACTATTTTATCGTGTCACTGCAGTACGTTTGAACCATAGAAATCGACTAAGGTATGAATAGTCGGGCAACGATAGGCAATCTTTACCAACATGGCTCATTTGAGGCGAACATGTTTCTTGATGAATATATCTTTAGGCCGAAGGTGAGGATGTGGAAAGGCATCATACGGTGCCCTATGCAACATCCCTACTTGATATTAACTTGTCGTCACTTTAATCAGGGGTACTTACGGTCTAGGCGTTTTGGTCGTTAAACATTCAGCTGGCCTATTTGGTTATCTTTGCTTGATTTGAGGCTGCTCTAACGCTGCCAAAATGAATTAACCAAGACTGGCCAGCATATTAAGTTGGTGAATGCAGTTGTCCGCCTACTAGGTATAGTCTTGTGTGAGCCGCTGTCTCCCAGTGCATTCATTATATGAAGCCAGTTGCGTTCAATATTTAACAGCTGTTGTGGACATAAAGACATCGTTCCAGGCCAGAGGAATTTACAGGTACTGCGAGTTTTAACAAGAATTAGTGATACTTAACATTCTGAAGATTATCGTCTCTAATATTGGAGCACGGACGATTCCAAGTCAAAATTGCACGTAGGTCATATATTTTAACGTATTTATATTCTGATTCATGGATAATTAAACTGCCATCATTGAAGTTATTGCTGTAACTATTATACATATCGATTGCTTTGGGCGGATTAATGTTATTTAACCACTCTGAACACTGTAATCTGTCTGTCAACGATGTTCGACAACATCCCTCGTCCCTTGAATCGGGAGAGTCCAAACAGCTGTCACTATCTATCTCCGTGCTAGCTCCGGTCATAACGGTAACATGAATTTATACTCAGACGTCTTGTAGGGCTATCTCCGTGCGACATGGCGACAGTCTTGCCGCACATGGCAAAATCCGCTTAAATTTGGAGCAACAAAAACAACAAGGTGACTATCTTAAATCAGTTCCAATTAAATGAAAGAAGAAGTGTTTATATATAGTAAATAAAAGGCAAATAAGATATGGTAATTTGAGAGCAAATAACTTTCGACTGAAGCTATTTGGGTGTCTCCCAAATCGGTCGGGTTGACAGGCTTCTGTGAAGTTCTGAGCAGCTAGCTAGCTATATACTGAATGACACGGAGCAGTTGAGGCAGCATCACATAGCGTTATGAACCCAGTCCTCGCTCTTATATTATATGGTTCAATAATTTATTTTCGTATTGTTAAATGTTAACTGCAATCATGCAAACCAGCCGAGAAGTTTATGCAACAGGGCACTTATCAAAGTATGTGCATGTCATATAATGATGTGTCCAACTGCATAAGTTCATGTATCTATTCACAATTTGCTTCATCAAGTGTCAAACTGACCTCCAATTGATTAATTGTGCATTCTTTATTACATGTTTTATCTGTTCACGAAAGAGCATCATTGTCTTGCCTTACATTAGATTTATTTTGAGAATTAAACTGAATCCCATCTTTCAGTGTGAATGATATAAATCCCCTCAGGACACCATGATTAAAACATGGATTAAACAATCTTTAAGTTTTAAATATATCACCTTTATTCAGTTTGCCACATAATAACATGTAGTTACAAAATTGAAAAAAAAAACAGCAGCATCTGCAGGCAATGTGCTGAAGGATTTGTTAAGGTCAGGACTAGAAGCAGAAGATGAATTTGTTTTGTTGATTATTAAACTTTGATTGCTGTTCACTTCCTATCTAGGGTCACTTAAATTCTACAAAAAAATGTATGCACAATATAGGCATTCAGAGTTGATTGGGCTGAATAAATTGACCTTAATGCACTGAATGTATTGACCTCATTAGGGTTAACAATATAAGGAAATCAATTATCAGGATATCATTATCAAGCAAAGCATATCTACAGATAAATTTGAACAAGATCAGCAGGAACAACGCCTCGTGTTGCACTATCAGTAATAAACTGTCAAGAGGTCCAGTCTTGGTGGGTTTCCATTAGGACACAATTAGTGAATCCATACAACAGCTTGTCTATATGATTCAGCAAAAGATGATTCTCCTGCTGTGCCCCAGCTATAGTTGCACATTCTGTTACACACACAACGTTAACTTGTCAAACTGCCTATCAGTCTTATATCTTATATCTTAAGAACTAAAGGAAGTCAATGTAAAACATTACACAACATTAATTTTTTACCAACCTGATAAAGTTGATCATCAATACAACATGTCACATGAATCAATCTATTGTTATTAAGTAAAGGAAGTAAAAACTAATCTCTCTCATGTGGCAGAAACTGAATCTACTTTTGAATATAAACTAATAGAATATTGGTAAAACACATTTTAAACTGATCTTATCAATATGCACTTAAACTGCAATTATATAACCAATAACAAACCGCCCACCCATCAATAATTAATGTTACCTTCATTCATTGACCACTGATGGCAACTTTAACATTCTCTTTCTGGGTATCGAGATAACAGACATTGACTAGTGACCACCAGGAAGGTTTCTATGGAGCTTAGCATTGATAAATATACTAGAATTCAATGCTTGACTGCTCCCCTGGGTTGGCTATGGTGCACTTCCTTCTGTCACTTAATAAAATGGTGTCTCATCCACATAAGCCAGCTCTCTTCACCCTTAACCCGAGGTCACATTTACAATTGTACACATCTGAAAATCAGTATATAGTGAATATGAGGACATACATATCTGATGTTCATCTGGAGTTGATTATGTGACAAAGCCAGAAGTTCAGAATAAGTCTACAGCCCAGAGAGCTTAGTTCAGTCATCAGTAACAGGGCTGGAAGTTAACTAAAATGGCCACCCGTCCTTACCTGTCCTGGTGACGGGTGGCCATTTTACATGTTAACTGGCCTCAAGAAACACTACCCCTCCAAAGAAAAAAGATGCCATGTTAGGAGAACCCCAGGTCGGTGACATACTGGGCTGGTGACAAGAACCCCAGGTCAGTGTAACGACTGGCTGGTAATAAAAAGAACCCCAGATCTGTGTCATGCTGGGCTGGCGATGAGGAGGTGATATGAATTGCAGATAAATACAGAGCAGATTAAGTGTACAACAATGAGACACTATATACACAGGTGCTTAACAGTCATACTGGGTAAACAGAACTTCTGATAAAAAACTTCTACATTAACAGATTGTTGAAGCCATACTCACACACAACAAATACAGATAATACTCATTGTTTCGGTCATTTTGGTCATTCTGATGGTTTTAACAAAAAATTACATTTAGACATAACATGTCTTTTTAAGCCCCAGTGATTGATATATCTCAACGGAATATGATAAACAAGAGAAGCCAAAACATTGATGAAGCCACAACATTGATGAAGCCACAACATTGACGAAGTCATGAAATTGGTGAAGCCACAGTATTGGTGAAGCCACAGTATTGGTGAAGCCACAATATTGGTGAAGCCACAGTATTGTTGAAGCCACAATATTGGTGAAGCCACAATATTGATGAAGTTTTAATATTGCTGAAGCCACAATATTGGTGAAGTCACAACACAGCTAAAGCCACAACATTGGTGAAGCCACTGGTAAAGCCAAAATATTGGTAAAGCCACAACACTGGTGACGCGACAACATTGGTGAAGCCAAAATTTTGATGAAGGGATAACATTGATGAAGCTACAACATTGGTGAAGCCAAAATATTGATGAAGCCACAACACCGGTGAAGCCACAAAATTGATGAAGCCACAGTATTGGTGACACCACAACACTGGTGAAGCCACAATACTGATGAAGTCAAGTATTGATGAAGCCAAAGAATGGGTGAAGCCACAATATTGATGAAGTCAAAATATTGATGCAGCCACAACATTGGTAACTCCTCAACACTTGTGAAGCCAAATATTGATGAAGCCACAGTATTGGAGAAGCCACAGTATAGGTAAAGGCCACAATATTGATGAAGCCACAGTATTAGTGAAGCCACAACATTGGTGAAGCCACAATATTATTGAAGCCACAATATTGATGAAAGCCACAATATCATTGAATCCACAACACTGGTGAGGCCACAACAATGTTGAAGCTAAAATATTGTTGAAGCCACAACATTGGTTAAAAAACAAAACACTGGTAGAGCCACAACTTTGGTGATGCCACATTATTTGTGAAGACACAATATTGGTAAAGCCACACATTTGTAAAGCCACAACATTGGTAAAGCCACAACAACATTGGTGAAGCCACAACATTGGTGAAGCCAACATATTTATGGACACACAACACTGGTGAAGCCACAGTATTTGTGAAGCCACAATATTGGTATGGCCACAGTATTGGTGAAGCCACAACATTGGTGAAGCCAAAATATTGATGAAGCTACAGTATTGGGAGAAGCCACAGAATTGGTGAAGCCACAATATTGATGAAGCCACAATATTGATTGAACAATAATTGGTGAAGCCACAATATTGATGAAGCCACAAATTGGTGAATCCACAACACTGGTGAAGCCGCAACAATTGATGAAGCCACAACATTGGTGAAGCCACAATATTGTTGAAGCCAAGAAATTGATGAAGCCACAGTATTGGTGAAGCCACAAATTGGTTAAGTCACGATATTGATTATGCCACAGTATTGGAAAAGCCAAGATATGTGAAGCCACAATATTGATGACGTCACAATATTGGTGAAGCCACAGTATTAATGAAGCCACAACATTGGTGAAGCCACAATATTGGTGAAGCCACAATATTGATGTCACAATATTGATGAAGCCACAATATCATTGAATCCATAACACTGGTGAAGCCACAACAATGTTGAAGCTAAAATATTTATGAAGCCATAGCATTGGTGATGCCACAGTATTTGTAAAGCAACAATATTGGTAAAGCAACAATATTGGTGAAGCCACAATATTGATGAAGCCACAATATCATTAAATCCACAACACTGGTGAAGCCACAACAATGTTGAAGACAAAATATTAATGAAGCCAAATTTATTGGTGAAGCAACAACATTAGTGAAAACACAACATGGTGAAGCCACATTGGTGAAGCCACAGTATTGGAAGCCACACCACTGGTGAAGCCACAACATTGGTGAAGCCAAATATTGATGAAGCCACAGTATTGGTGAAGCCACAACATTGGTGAAAACACAACACTGGTGAAGCCACAACATTGGTGATGCCACAGTATTTGTGAAGCCTCAATATTGGTAAATCCACAACACTGGTGAAGCCACAACACTGGTGAAGCCAAAATATTGATGAAGCCACAGAATTGGTGAAGCCACAACATTGGTGAAAACACAACACTAGTGAAGCCACAACATTGGTATGCCACAGTATTTGTGAAGCCTCAATATTGGTAAAGCCACAACACTGGTTAAGTCACAACATTGGTGAAGCCAAAATATTGGTGTAGCAACAATATTTGTGAAGCCTCAATTATTGGTTAAGCAACAACACTGGTGAAGCCAAAAATTTTGATGAAGCCATAACATTGATGAAGCCACAACACTGGTGAGGTCACAATATTTATGAAGCCACATAATTATGAAGCCACAATATTGGTGAAGCCACAGTATTATTGAAGCCACAGTATTGGTAAAGCCACAGTATTGGTGAGGCCACAATATTGGTGAAGCTACAATATTGATGAAGCACAATATTATTGAAGCCACAATATTGGTTGAATCCACAACACTGGTGAGGCCACAACATTGTTGAAGCCAAAATATTGTTGAAGCCACAACATTGGTTAAAACAAAACACTGGTAGAGCCACAACTTTGGTGATGCCACATTATTTGTGAAGACACAATATTGGTAAAGCCACAATATTGGTAAAGCCACAACACTTGTGAAGCCACAACATTGGTGAAGCCAACATATTTATGGACACACAACACTGGTGAAGCCACAGTATTTGTGAAGCCTCAATATTGGTATGGCCACAACACTGGTGAAGCCACAACATTGGTGAAGCCAAAATATTGATGAAGCTACAGTATTGGAGAAGCCACAGAATTGGTAAAGCCACAATATTGATGAAGCCACAATATTGATGTAACAATATTGATGAAGCCACAATATCATTGAATCCACAACACTGGTGAAGCCGCAACAATTTTGAAGCCACAACACTGGTGAAGCCACAACACTGTTGAATCCAAGAAATTGATGAAGCCACAGTATTGGTGAAGCCACAATATTGGTTAAGTCACGATATTGATTATGCCACAGTATTGGAAAAGCCACAGATATGTAAAGCCACAATATTGATGACGTCACAATATTGGTGAAGCCACAGTATTAATGAAGCCACAACATTGGTGAAGCCAAAGTATTGGTGAAGCCACAATATTGATGTCACAATATTGATGAAGCCACAATATCATTGAATCCATAACACTGGTGAGGCCACAACAATGTTGAAGCTAAAATGTTATGAAGCCATAGCATTGGTGATGCCACAGTATTTGTAAAGCAACAATATTGGTAAAGCAACAATATTGGTGAAGTCACAATATTGATGAAGCCACAATATCATTAAATCCACAACACTGGTGAAGCACAACAATGTTGAAGACAAAATATTAATGAAGCCACAGTATTGGTGAAGCAACAACATTAGTGAAACACAACACTGGTGAAGCCACATTGGTGATGCCACAGTATTTGCGAAGCCACACCACTGGTGAAGCCACAACATTGGTGAAGCCAAAATATTGATGAAGCCACAGTATTGGTGAAGCCACAACATTGGTGAAAACACAACACTGGTGAAGCCACAACATTGGTGATGCCACAGTATTTGTGAAGCCTCAATATTGGTAAATCCACAACACTAGTGAAGCCACAACACTGGTGAAGCCAAAATATTGATGAAGCCACAGAATTGGTGAAGCCACAACATTGGTGAAAACATTACACTAGTGAAGCCACAACATTGGTATGCCACAGTATTTGTGAAGCCTCAATATTGGTAAAGCCACAACACTGGTTAAGTCACAACATTGGTGAAGCCAAAATATTGGTGTAGCAACAATATTTGTGAAGCCTCATTATTGGTTAGGCAACAACACTGGTGAAGCAAAAATTTTGATGAAGCCATAACATTGACGAAGCCACAACACTGGTGAGGTCACAATATTTATGAAGCCACTATAATTATGAATCCACAATATTGGTGAAGCCACAGTATTATTGAAGCCACAGTATTGGTAAAGCCACAGTATTGGTGAGGCCACAATATTGGTGAAACTACAATATTGATGAAGCCATAATATTATTGAAGCCACAGCATTTGTGAAGCCACAATATTGGTGAAGCCACAATATTGTAAAGCCACAAAACTTATGAAACCACAATATTGATGAAGTTGTGAATTTACCATTAACATAAAATTTGTTTTCATGGTGGTTAAGCACATGGACCTTAATATTGCACATGCAACTCATTATGTAGAATAGTGAGGAGGTCATGTGGCTTCATCTACATTATTGTCAGTAATGTAAATGAAACCACATGACCTCCTCACTATTCTTATCTTTAACTATTCATTTATATCAAATCACCAAATGTCAAGAAATGAAAAGACTAAACAATATTTCGCTTCACTTAGCAAGAGCCTAGTGGCCCTACAGCAAGACAGGCTCCATTTGATATGAGGAGGTGTCTTGCAGAGATAGATGAGCATAATTGAGATGTTTGGACAGCTTATACTGTTGCCCATCTTGAAAAAATAAATTTCCTAAATTGGGCAGATTAACCAACACAGAGGATATTAATCTCCAATATGATTCAATTGAGATACTGGGTCCATAATATTAAACCCAGAACAGGAGGTAAAGCAGTTAATCACTACCAGATTGTGAGTGCTGCTGAGCAAAATGTCATCACAAACACCTAGTCAATCTCACTGCTTAACAATAAAGACAGAAGACCTATGGCTATTGAACTCTGCTGCTTTTGACAGCATTTAATCATAGCTTTTATAGTATATCTTTGTATTCAATGACACACCAGGGCTGAATAATAACTCCCAAACCCACTTGTCTAGCAACAAAAGTCCATCCCCAAGTATGCAAAATGTTTTAGCATTTAAGCCTAATTATTTAAGTTATTAAGAAATGATTCACCCTAACACCCATGAGCTAATAAAAACTTAGCTACATTTTTCCTTGAACAAGCAATTTTAATTTGCTTTTATTCAGCAAGTCAGAGGTCAAGAGCCATAAAGCTATGAGTTAAAGTTTGCAAGATTTGGTCAATGTGAAGTTGCAAGCTTGCATTATAAGAAAACGTGCCATCAAGAATTATTTCCCATTGAGTAAATCACTCAGGAACAAAAGGTCATGCAGCGCTGATATTTACTTTGTAAGTGATCATCAATATAAGAGTGGATCATGTTTAATTTGAGACAGGTATTCCCTATTTGGTTAACATAGCTAAGAAATATTTTTTCAATAATGTCACAATCAATATATGAGCGACTTTAGAAAATGTGACACCAAACGTTTACAAGCTGACAGATTGACAGGGCAAAACTGTACTGTGTCATGTGTGATTTGGGATTTCAGATATGATTAATACCCCTACCAACACTAGATCAGATGCACAGCTTTTAAGACTAACTGACAGATGACCATGGCATTTATAGCTTATACATGACATATTCAAATGATGTGATTTACTATTGAACATTTGACAACAATTTTACTACCAATATTGATGTGGCAGATACCCTGACAAAAGAGGCTCTGGACTTCAAAAACCCACCTAGGTTCTAATTATTTGGCAAGCCACTGTTGAACTTGGCTGGCAGCTAAAACTAGCAGTTTGTTTTGGATAGCTATTATTGAGATACAGATAGGATCATTCTCCTGACTTATTGATAAAAGTTGTGACTATCATATAACACATAATCAAACTTATAGGAATGTAATAAAGAATTCATGTTTTAGTGTATTCCAATGATACATAATATTAGCAGATCATGCTATTTCCATGTCCAATAAAAGTACTTTAAAAAGTAGGTTAAAGGTCACATTACTGATGCAAGTTAGTATATTATTCAAGAATGTTGAAAGCAAATTATCAATCTTCAGCCTTTGAAAAAACATTGAATTTGAAAGAGTAACCCCACCCCACTAACGCACTACCACCAGAGTAGTTATAACTTATAGGCGTAACTTATATGGTGTACTATGACACTAGGCTAGTGGTGGCTAGTGTCATAGTCCACCATAAAACATTGTTAGTTACAGGGCATAAAGTCTGAAGTCTGTTTGGGTTATTGTGATACCGGAGCGGATTAGGCAATGTTTACATCTGACAGATGACAGCAAAAGCCGTAGGCAATAGTCGATACGGTTTAATGAATGTTAGGAAATACATTTAAAAAAAAATCATTGGTAATCGATAGATCTATCCAACCAAACTGCAGGCATCTAGTCACGTTAACGTGGTATCAGGGTATTGTTGGCCCTTGGAATGGTGTTCGTGATCGGAAAGTGTGAGTGTGAACGGTAGCAGGGTAGAGCCCACGAGCGGAACAGCCCGGTGAAGCTCGCTAACTACTGTAAACTACGGGTATTTCGTAATTTGTCGTACATGAAATTTCTTTCCGCAACAATAACGTTCATTGTTACATGAATGATATTCAATCTATAAACGTTAGAATCATACTGACCGAGCGAGAATCACATGGAAACAGTGCGTGTAAAATTGTCATGGCTGACCGATCGTCTTGTTTATGTTCGCTCGTGTACCGGAAATTCCACGAGGTATGGCAGGCTGGAATAGTTACAATCCCAAAATATACCTTCAGCTTGAGCCCGCAGGTGCGTTAGTGGGAACATTTGGATTTTACGACTAGAGCAAACTGATAACACAGAACAATCTTTTTAATTAATCACTTGATAAAAACAGTCCGTTGATACGATATGCTTTCATTGATTACTCGAAACTTTGCACATCATAGATCGAAAAAACCGGTATTTCATTTCAGTGAGATTCTCAAAACATTTTAAATGCTGATCTGCTTCTAGAATTCCCAGCTTAAGTACTACATTTGTTCTTATTTTTCTAAATTAAACATTATCAGACGGATATATACTGAGAAAAAAACACCAAAAATGAGTTGACAAAGACTTACAACCACGGATTTCCCAGTAAAATCGCCATTTTTTTTATATCCGCTTGTATAGATATTTGAGCGAGTGCCGCCCGTTATTCTTTAATCTGCCGATTTATATATTCATTCAAAATTTGTATGTTTTTCATTTCAAGCGATAATTTAAAACAAAGAATTGTTCATTGAAGTTAAAAGTCACACAAATCATGAATATAAGTTTGAAGCAAATATACATCGAACAAAGCCATATAATGACCGATTATTCAACATGGCCAAAATGGTCGTTTTGGCCAAAATGTAAATTCAGGCAAATGCATTTAACGCCAAGAAAAAGTGGATAGTTATCCCGAATAATAAGATTCCAACCTTAGGAGGAGTAGAAGCAAATAAAGTTACGATTTTGTGGGGAAGCGCAGCTGTGTAAGCCAATGGGATGACGCTGACTATTTTGGCCCCATGATCATCGGCCAAAATGTAAGTATGGGCCAAGATGGTTGATGAATTGTACCAAAATGGTCGGACTTGTATAATATATATATATATATATATATATATATATATATATATATATATATATATATATATATATATATATATATATATATATATATATATATATATATATATATATTTATGTATACCTAATTACAACCATTGCTACGAGGTTCTTTATCGAAATATTTGATATTGTTCCGCCCATATATTGGCGAATATGTTTGATGACTATGTGCTACAAAATACAACGCTTAAGATTATGTGGATGTTTTATGATAAATGTATCACATAAACGTAGGAAGGTAATACATATACAATCCACCATACAACTGCCTGATGACAGCGTTTAATCTTGCTATCAATCTATCCTAGAATATCATCCAACATTTTCCCCATATGCTGGTCAGAAAGCCATATACATGTTTGGTCTTACTATTATTGCATAAACATTATCGAAGATGCGTGTACACTTACATCATCTTGTGTAAGAGCGACTCATTCGTGCACGATGTTCTATCTCATGACCAAGAACATGCTACTTAGTGCGTCCACAAAATGCCGAAACCAGCTGTTAATGGTAGCGTGACACGTTATGCGTTGTCGCAGCGTTACACAAATACGTAGAAACATTTGATATACATAATATAGATCAGGGGCTCTCCCGTTCATTGAACATATATCCCCTACATAAAAACCCATCTCTTCCCAGCCGCAAACGACCGCAGCTGTTGCCGACCATAGCACACGCCGTAAACATAATTAACTTGAGTTTATAATGTACGAAAGCATCAGTTCATTCGTTTGTCTGATCAATCAGATAAAGACTTTAAACTGTGCAATGACAATACACAGCTAGAAGAGTTTATATAGATCAGTTTACGAATAATCAACCAAACTGTTGACCGTCACCCATTAAACGCCTTCTCATCCTTTTGAGTAGATTAACCTTGCAATACCAGCGTCAAGTCATTCGGAACACCCTCGCTATGTCTATTGAGATGCAAATCTCTATGTCCATATATCTTCGCAATAACTCAGGCTCCGCATTATATAACCTCATTGGCATCAACGACACTCTTCAAACACTGATGCCAGTGTAGTTTATTTCACTGATGGGTGATGTATTGAGAGACGAATATATTGAACTCAAACTTCCTGTAGATACGAAGCACCATGATTGACTTGTGGATACTTTAATCACATACGCATACTAGAATAGCCCGCGCTGATATTACAAAACTGCTCCCGAGCGACTTTATCTGGTACTTTTCTGAATACATCTTTCTATAGCTATAAAATAACAAAATCCAAATATTCTTGCACAGTGTAAGTCGAAGTTGTCTGACGTCCTGTTTAATAGAACTCTAGTTAATCTGAGTGATAATTTGAACATAATTACATTTCGTCACTCATTGCATGCACCGCACAATCGATACCACTTTATCTACTTAATACAAGGCAACGGCGTTACAGGTAAACAGCGTTGTTGATCCGAAAATATTCGATGGAGATATTTCGTTTGCACTTTTTGTTTCCTCGGTTCGGCAATGTGTGGTTGCTATTTGGTCGTAGGAACGCTTTACGTCGTTGTGTACAGGAAAGTGTCATGCAATATGGGCATAAATCATTAGATCTATGGGTAAAAAAGTATTCGATATCGCACCAAACATCGCCGGGGTCGCAAATTACTTTGTTAAATTTAGCTTTTTTTATATTTTTATTTGCATGTAAACCAGCACCAATCCATGCTAGCTAATCATCATTCGCAAAGAAGCCTACTGTGTAGTTTTTGACAAATGTGAGCAGATTCAACAATGCCTCAAAGTGGCTCTTTTATTCTTTTGCGAAGGGGTTCTTTAATTGGCCCATGTTATGGCAATGTCTTCGGGTGTCTGGAGAACGCTGAAAACGCTCAAAGCATGATTATGTTTCTGTCCTCGCTTTTATTACGATATGAATCTCCATCGTTTACTAAATCATAATCAACGTCATATATATGTCTGTCATATTTCCTTAAGTCATTTGTTATATGAATAACGGCTCCAACGTAGCTACTCTACTTACTCAAGTAACCTTTATGTTCATTAGGTTTTACCGAAGCAAAATTCACGGTTTCAGATGTTTGGAATTGGGCATCAGTCCCACATATAATGACAGCAAGCCTTACACTGTTGATAAGTTTTCCACTGAATAATATTTATTATTTGCCCCACATTGGACACCAGAGTCTGCGCCTTAAGAATTCCCATTGATATGAACTAATATAACAGTATTGGTATTGTGTGTAAATCATCTAACTAATGTCTTTCACCCTCAGAAGCAGCAGGGCAGGGAAACAAACAAACATAGTGATTAGTTACACAAATACACCTTGTTTGCGTGCTGCAATTTGCAGGTGCATCAATACTTTTGCATGCCAATATAATTATTTCGAATCTATTCGTGTCTAATCAATCACCGGCCAAGCGAATGTAGATATGATGTAGTACGATGGCCTTAATGTAATGTATGTAAAGGCGTAAATAGCAACTCGGAGGCTGAGAAGACCTATATATACGTGCTCTCCGGCAGCTTCGTTTCCCTGAACAGTCTATAAGCCGTATTTATGGCAGCTTCAGCAGCACTGATGCATGGTGATTACCCAGGCTTGACGTAATAAGGTTAATGCCCACCTGTGATATACGGGTTGCAGACTTGTGAAGACATATTGCTTGTTGGCGAATATGTTACGCGAGTAAGGTATATGCCTTCATTATACATAAAACAATTACACTAAGCACTGCAAGGAAGACATGCTGTGCTCGGTGTACGATCCCGTTATTTTAACGAACATTTTTGCCTGTGTTTTGAATGATGTTTGCCTGTCAAACATACGTTAATCGCATTTACAAGGAACTGCATATGTATTTATGTATCTATCACTAAACATTTGGTATTGGTGTTTCGAATCGATGCTCATGCGAAGAGGTAATAAATTGCTGCAGGAAAAGAACAAGGCTATCAGCAAACTTAAAAATGAAGGTGTCCATGAATCCCACATCAGACAAGAAGAACATCATCATGGCAGGGGGATGTGCTCTTGTTTCCCTATGTACTGGCACTACAGATGTTCAAAGACGTCATGCAGTACTGCGTCGGCTGAGCAACACACATTACCTCCAACATGTACCAACAAATCCAAGGTAGGCGCGGTTACGAACAAGATGTTCCTCCAGAACGATAGGGCGGGAAAGTCTGTGCCGGCAAAATGACACCGATCTAAAGAGGTCTCCGACACCTGAAAAGCTGTTGGAAGTGATTCGGTGCAACTGCAAAACTGGTCGCAACACACTTAGACGCACCCGTCAGCAAATGGTTTGGACTGTTCTATGTTCCATGAACGGCAGCGAATGTCGAGGAAAGTGTGCAAATACTTCATTGTTGGCAGTTTATATAGACTCAGAGGATGAACAATTAGATGATTGCACTATTGGAACTAGATATTGTTTTAGCTTTTAAAATGATTAATATGATCATTTTGGACAACCAAGGCACGATAAAAGTACTTTAAAATAATATGTTAGGTATTTTTAATTTTTCTAATTTTTGACGTATTATAATTATCAAAAATAAAGGGTGAGGGGTGAATATCTTCCACTAAATTTATTTTGGTATATTAGTGATATGATGCTCCCAGATACCTAATACCTCAATTTATACAGGTTTGGAACTATTGCAATTTGTGGTAGGTATACCAGTAATATGCCTTGACTACTTGGCGGAGAGCCGGAAATAAACCTCGGATTACATCAACATACATGTATTAATCGTAATTGAAATATGCAGTGTGTGAATCCCAACTGAACGGCAACGTTACAACCTCTCCTTCTAAGCGTACTATAGCGTTTACCGTGTGCAATATGTTTGTTCAAATTCTAGTTCAAAATAATAAATCGTACTTTACATTACAAAACCTAGAAGAGAATCGATCGATGATGTTTTTTGCAAAACTTAATTTATATTTTTGATGACTTTACACATTAAGAGGAGAATATTGCCTACTTGCAAACATGGGCAGCTTTTGCACATACCTATGGCGTTAGCAGTTACCCAAGAAATACTTCTAACGGCAGAGATCATAATTATTGCATCGTGGGGCGATTATTACGCTTGATGCCCATGTTTAGCAGCTTCCTGCTTAAAGTTAGTAGCAGACTAATGACCAATCAGCGAAGCAAATCGGAAACCTTATTTCCTGCACCAATTTCAACATTTTGTTCCGACGAGATAGTGTGCGTGGACAACTGGATGCAGGTTCATTTGTGTATCTTTATTTTACGCCGAATAAATAACAAATTCCGAATCAGTGGCAGCTCTGGGTCAATCCACACCGCCTGCACCAGCCAACCCACTAGAAGACATTGATAACCATAATCGCTACATTTCAGAGAACGCACGGGTGCTCTGGCGTCATATTCGCTTGCAATGTGTCACGATCAATCATAAACAATACCTATCGGCCAACATAGCAACATTTTATGAAGTCAACACCAGGAGGTGATTTCCATGGGGAACATCTAACAGCCGGAATAACTGAAGTATCACAATACAGTCTGTGGTAATGTCTAAAACATGGACGAACGTTCATTCTAGATGCAAACCCGTAACAGTAAGGTTTTGCCTTTTATCGAAAATCTACTGTCCGGATAACAACCCATTACAGCAGCCAAAGTAGACGAATCTTCGCATTTGGTGATCGCCTCACAAACATCGTTGTTATCTACACTAGATCATACATAAGGGACACGATGGACCTACTGTGTTAACCTTGACAAATGTTATCACTCGAAGTGGGTGATAAAACTGGTACCACTGAATGTCCGCTCAGTACACACAAGCATCCTATACAATGAGGGCATTTAGGAAACCACAACATCCCACTTCAAGGGCACACTCTGAGGCGTCCTAGTATTGACTCTCTCGTCAATTATGAACACTTGGTGAGCTGTTTTTCAGGAAGGTAAGCTTAGCAATTGATCATCAATTATGTGTAATAAATGTATATTTCGCGTTATTCCATGATTAGCCACAATCAAACATCATACAAACCCGGCTTTTTCAGCAAGCCGGCCGGTTAAATTAACTTCCTCATGCCATGCTAAACACTTGTTGACCAATAACCTAACTACCAACTTTTAGTTCTTTGCAAAATATGTTCGATAAGATTTTCAATTAAGTGTGTTACAGAACGATAACTAAGTGTTCTGACAAAGATCTACTGACCAAGTACCTGCAATGGACTATGCATATTTATCATCAATATGCTCGAGTAGCAATGTATGTTCGGTTGATGTGGATTTTTAATGCAACCACTTTGATTATGAAACATAACTCTGGGGGGGGGGGGGGGGGTCGTTTCTCATTGAAACGTGTGCTAAGCAATGATCATTTAGTCCACAATCAACATCACATTAGATATTGTTCTATTGTCCCAAGCCTTGAAATGTACAGTCACATTCATTCCTCGCGATAATTGTCAAGCAATTCATATTACCAGCAGTGCTGTATGATAACTGAGTTTTCCAATGCCTATCATGGTCCACTTGGTTGTTGCTAGACTGTAAACGTTGTTTTCGCTTGTATCACGGATGATGCAAGTATAACATCATATTGCTGCATCGCCTGCTATATAGATTATGTTTTCGTTTGATTTAATAACCACATTTTAGCAACGCTTCTCGCACCTAAAATGTTGCCGTTACGTAATACAATGAGTAATTAATGTTATTATCGGATTGAGAGCAATCAAACCTAAATGGTTGAAATTTGATTGCATTCATTCAAATGATCATCTAGATCTCACGGATGCGTTTCGATTGTGCGGCCTTCATAAAATTGACATTGATTTATCGCTATTTCCCTACTCTGCTGCAATAAAGGGTAATATTACGTTATAAGCGTTTCAAGGACGAAAATTGCCACGTAATATATAAGCACACCATGGTTCAGTATGGTGAATAAATTAACCGTTATTATTCACAGAACATCTTTTATGGTATAACAAGCAGAACCAACATATGAAAAAGGACACCCCTGAGTTTGATCCAGGATTGTATTAGATTTATGTGCATAAATGGGATGTTATGATTCAATATCGTAGCCCTGGCTTGTTCATCAGGGTTTCCCAACAAAGAACTCTCTCAGGGAAGTTTATTGCGAATGTATTTTATTTACACCTGAAGCAAGTATATAGAGAAGAAGGCATAGTTGATCGCCGATTAGCTTGAAGATGTTGCTAATCAAGCTAATACCCTGGAAAGTCACCACACAGTCGAAATAATCGTTGTCATAGTTACTCAGACATAACTAGCAATGTTGTCATCGTACTTCATCCGGCTCGTAAGCAGTACACTCAAGTCCTACCAGTCGAAATACTGCCTGCCAGTTATGACAAATCTTTCGCAACTCTTGATTGCCACTGTTCTAAGGTTATTGTATTCTATTTGAGAGCCAAACGCCCCACCGGTGACACAATGTAAAACCCACAATGTGTGATATATTGTAACACCAACTTAGAGGCCTACGTTATATATCGAAAAAGTTGTTCAAGTGTTGTCACTATTTAAGTTGCTTGCATGGACGTAATGACTTGGCAATTCTGATGCATTGCGTCGATGCGACCTGACCCTATAGTCCGTATAAAACATATGTTGCATAAAACTTCATTAGAGTCAGTTAAACCCAACAAGTTTTCAGTGGTTATCACATTCAATTGTTATTAAATTGATACCGCCCACAGTTTGCTCCTTGATGTCAGTATTTGGGCCTCAAAAAATGCTTCAGTGTAGCTACAAGGCCCGGATGCACCGGATATGTGAGGCAGGCATCACAATCCATCAAACAGATTGAGTTTTACAAGCCTGACTTATACCTCAATACGTTGTTTGAATCAATATAAGCCCCAACAATACATAATTGTATAATTCCCTTTGGTTACTAGGTTTACTGAATTCAGCAGCAGCAGATGCGTTCCTGCATTATACAACTACAATAAAAAAGACTACATAGCTTTGCCACCAAGAAATTAGAAAACCACCATGACGCGCGGCAGATCTGTATCGAGTGTGGTTAACACTCCCGATAATGTCTATTCAATGAACTTCCTCGAGACATTTTTGTCAATATATGTCCACAAACTGTTTTGTGCATTGCACATTTCGGGGTTGGTCGTTATGCTGCTTCGGCGAATGCACGGTAGGTCTCATATTTATTCGGTCTGATGTCGCCTTAAAGATTGTACATGATGTTCTTAAAAATAGGCACACATTCTAGAGAGGAATGCATAACCAATGAGAAAAATATTGACTATAACACGTCGGGCCACTATCAGCAATGTAAGTAGCCCAAGCTTCATTTTAGGAAAGGAACCTCTACGTTAGGGCACACTGACAATTTTAGCTTCTGTACGATGCATGATTGTGTTTAATAATTTGTGCTTTTGCACCTCTGGGCAAATACAGCGAATGGCAATGGGTTTCAACGCATCATTCACGGGCCGATTCTGCATCCTGTATCTAAGAACTATCAATATAACGGTAATCTAATATAATGTAGCTCCTAAAATATTATCGGATCGGATATAAAATGGGCATTTAAACCTTCCTACATCCGTGGCGAATCTGCATCCTGTGTCGAAACACTATCCATATAATCGGTAATGATATATAATGTAGCGCCTAAAATATGATCTAATCGGATACGAAACGGGCATTTGAAACTGCTTCACTCACGCACTCTTCTGTATTTCCTAATCAAATTTACTTTTAGCTTAATATGACATAACAATGTTTGTAGTTCCCCTTCAGACAATGCGTCAGATTTAAGGGCTCATTTACCAACAGTCGTAGCCAGTCGTTGTTATTGGTCCAATGATTGATGGCTGGAATAGAATGGAAGATAGAGCATATGATGATGAGACGTATGCAATATACGGGCTGTACACTGGTGAAGATATTCAGTTGTTGATGATGCTGCTCGGATAAAATATATGCCCGTAGTGTCGCTGAAACAGAGGCACTCAGCATTGCATGGTGGACCCGCGTTCTTTGAGTGAAAATATAAAAATTTACTAATCATAAAATGTCTCAATGAGTAATCAACATTTAGAAATACCCTCCTGCGTTTTCAATGATTATATGCAAATCAGAAACACGTCACTCACATTCACGACTAACTATGTATCGAAATACATCAATGAAATATTATTTTGTAGTTTCTTGGCGTTTTTACGCGATGCACATAGCAATCGGACGCTCAAAGTATATTGCAATAGCAAATACATTCATTGTGCGGATTTAGAAGTAAGTAGAATGGTTTTCATAAGCACACTAAGAGATTGGTTTTCTATTCATTTAGTATTCAATAAAACAAGTGCGTCGATTTTCCTTTGTGTACATACCCTCATAAATATAATCGATTTGTTCTGTATTCTTACAAATTTTAATAATTATAACAACAACTCATTTTTCGGTGCACAACTACGCCTAAAATGTCTCCTCTGCATTCTCCTTCCACATTGTCCCACACTAAGCTCCACTTATCGTGCCTTGATAATATGAAATGAATTTCATTTCTTGACACATGTCAAATAGGTGAAGTTACCTTATCGACCGACCTATGACTGATCATATCTATAAAATGCAGTGATGGAGCTGCTATCCCAGTATGAAGACACGTCATTAGTGCAGTCTGTGCTACAACACAGTAAACCGATCGAAGGCATAATACAAACATGCGTTCAACCATTAATTAGCACATCTTGGACCTATTTGCTACTCATTTCGGTCTAACATAACACCCTACTCTAGCCTAAGGACTTATGACATCGGTGTGGATTATTTCCAAACAATACATATAATATTTTAACACGCATATTGAAAAGCAGAAGGGGATTGGTTATGTGTAACTGCAGTTATGCAGCTACCACTGAGATGCTGCCGTTTCATACTTAAGGAGTTCGCATTGCAAAACATTGAACGAAGAATCTGTTTAGGTGTAACGTTGGATTTGATCCACAATGTCTGATGGGGTCCGACTAATCCCTAGAGTCAACTGCTGTTAATATATTACTAACGCAGAACCATTTTAATAGTGCTGTCAATTTAAAGTAGACAAAGGCGCGTTGGTTGCTCAAATATGCATCACTCTACAGAAGGAAAGTAACGTCCCCTAGGCAAGGCCATGGTCTGAATGACAAATGCCATCCGTTCATTGTTGTCTGCTAAATGAGCTAAGATCATGACTATAGCCTCTTGGGTCCATCAGTTGGCAAAAAGATAACGCATACATACCAATTAAGGCTTCTTCTATGGTAGCCAAATAAGACAGCGTTTTCAGATTATCCACTTGGGCAAATAGGGCATTCAGCAGAATAAACGCACTGGAATGCGTGGTTTATATCTGCTCATTAATAGTTAGACACACTCGACGAACAAGTATCGTTGAAATATTCTAATCCCAACAAGCTACTTACGTAGCAGAGGTAACACCATTTCAAATAGTACTCAGTTCACGCAAAACCACGAATTGGTATTAATTATTCGATAGGCGCTAGGGTGGTTACGAGAAATAGCGCAATTGTACTTTTTCCTTAATTTTTCCCGGGGTTGTATCCAGTAGTGTGGAACGATTCGGGTCCAATGGGCATGATACAAATAAAGCTGATCCGTTTCTACATGCAAGTTTGATTTAAAATGTCACAGATGTATACCCTCAGTAATTAATAATTTTTCGCCGTATAACGCTTCAAGTAATAGCATTTATATGGCTGGGCATCAATGAGCACACTCGTCAGACAGAGAGTCGCAAGAAAGTCGTCTTCATTACCAAATGGTTTTTGCGGTCATTTTGCTTGAGCATATTATCACAAATTATGGAAATTCGTGTTCCGTATTGAATCAAATTTCAGCTGCATTTAGTCAAAAGTCTGATCTGATATATATTACTTGCAATTGCATAACCCGATCAGCAACGCTTTTATCAAGAGAAAGTTGCAAAAATTGAACATTTGAATTCGATAATTTTAATAAATGATTTATGGTAGCTATTTATGCGACTGTAAATAAATCTGAACCAATATGGGTTCATTTCACTGCCATTTCAACCTATAGCTTCATGATTGATATATTATAATATCCTTAGGATGAAAGCAATGTATATTAGTAAGAGTAGGCTATTAGCAACCCAAACATTCCAACTTTTCTAAATGTTCCACGCTAAGAGCGGTCATATTCTCCGCACCATGTTATTTCTTCGGAATGCGTACCTGAACGCATTTAATACACAGCGTTTCCACCGAATGCATTCAAATTCGACGGGAATGTCGGAGCTAATGTCTGACTTATTGGTTAACATTCATGCTCTATGTTCATGCAACAGAACTCGACGTGGACGTCCCCTCCTGGCTACCTTCAAGCTGTTGTCTTCATGCTCGGTTAGCTTATCATTCTGAAGTCGTATGCCCAGATCACTGATACTCCAGGGTAGTTGCATGCGTTGGTAACCGCATGTTCCAAATGGTATTTTAGTATAAATTGAATTTTGTTTCGACAAAATTGTACGCACATTTGTAAAAGACTATGCGCTGCAGAATGCAAGACTATGTACGATGTGTCCATTCATTTATAAGGAAAATATCGTATCCATCATGTAATTACATACACAATGACAGCTTTTAATCTTGCTTCTAATGTTACTTGACTTATGGTCCGACTTTTTCCCCATATACGGATAAAACAGCAATTTTGGGGGTTGCGTTTACTCTCATTGCATATTGGTTATCGATAATGCGAAGACATCTGTCTGCCAACATGTTCTACCATAATCACCGCTAGCATCCTACTTAGAATACTGCTACTGCATTTCCGGAGCATATTGTGGAGTTATCAAATACTAAACCGCGAAACATAGCCGGATAACATTTTATTTTAACTGAGAATAACGCTGTTACCAGGGCTGCAGCATTCACGTTGCCATTTTGTTACAAAAGCTGGCCAGTCTCTAACGCTGTTCACGAAAGTGCATTATAATCAGCATCCGGCATTTCGAACAGAGGCGTATAATGGAGAATATAGATTTGTGAGGAATGCATGTTGCCTATAGTGTGTTGTGTAATCGCATTCACTGAAACGTGCTAAAGGTCTATGTTAAATAAATAAACATAATCCGATGTTATATACATTTTTTGAAAACATCGTCAAACCGTAATCTATCCGAATGCCTTACCGTTCATAGAGGGTTTGCCTCCAGACATTGCACACAGATCTTGGCATAACTGCTGATAATAAAGTTTAACACTGCTCATTGCGTCACTTGTTGAAGCTACATTTCATACGTATCTGGGTATATATGTTTGTGCCATTATCATAATCCCAACCACTGATATTGAATAACACCTATTTGCCGAACGTTTTCCATTCTGTTCAAATACATTACCAAGTCAACAAGAGCATCTTACACAAATATATTTGTGCCTATCAACTATAGTTTATTACAATCATCGTAAATGTTACTGACGGCATCCATGCATAATCAAGCAGATGTCGCAGCATCCACGTACCTGTTATCGGCCGTTTTGTCATGTCATATGATGTCAACATTACTTCCAGTCGCAGCGGTGCACATAAGTTGGTCAATAATATATACAATAAATAGTAACATCAAGCCAGAGAACATGCGATGACAGCCTATGTATCGGTAAATCCCGGAATCGGTTTTGGTGAATGGCTCTTATGCTAGGTCCAGTCCTTAGTGCTTTTTGATATGGATCACCATCATTCGTAACTATGATAATCAATGCGACAAGGAACAGATAATCTGGCTAAAGATGATGTTTGACATAATCATTCAAAGTGAGTTAAGTGCGTTGAGCGAATTGAAAATAGCATATCATCTCACGTGTTTCCTATGGATGAAACGTTTTCTGTCCAGCAGGTCGTTCGAAATTAAGATCATTCCATTCTTTTTGCGGTAGAAATAAACTTCATAGACGAAAGCATCTTAGTATTGATCTAATGATTTGTTTTTCTCTAATTACATACTTCGTTAGTATCGCTAATGTATACCATACCATGCTTATTTAATGACTGTTCCACGACGAGGTGTAAGTCTGGTAAACAATTGTCTCAATGTAGCGGATAATGATTTCGCCACCCAAATAGGTTGCAGCAACGCAAAATTCCTGTTGTTAATGACATAACAAAAGAATAATATCGTAATTGGCATGGGATGGTTCATTGCAAGAGCGCAATAAATCGGTTGGTTATCTATACACGGCTCGTATGGTTATCTATACACGCCGAATAGCTGGTATATATTGCTGATCGTGCAAATTCTCAGAAAGGTCCACGCACTGGACAGATTATCATAGTTCAAGAACCTTTTTGCATATGCTTCAATGCATTCGAGAAATATAGGCAAATCGCTACATCATTAATATAGCCGTTGCCAGATTCCTCAGACATAGTGCAGTGTTGTTATTATACTTTATCCAGTTTAGAGGCAGTTTACTTTAGTCCCCCTCGTCTGAATACTGCTTACCAGTTATAACAAATATTCCCCAACTTTGGATGGTCATTTTTCTGAGTTAATATATTAATTTTAAAATCTAAACGGTACAACATTATTAACCAACATTTGCGATTAAGTATTACGCCATTAACTCTCGATAATGTGGCCAAAGAATTATCGTTATCAGTTGTAAGCTGGGCAGTAGTGACTTGGCATTTCTGATAATGTACGTCGATGCGAACTAATTACCCAGCCCTTCAGTCCGTACGACATAGAATTTGCTAAGAGCAAAATATGTTATATAAAACAACACCAAGGTTAATTGAAACAAGCAAGATGGAAATGGTTATCAAATTGATCCACATAATTACTTTGACACAATGAATGGGTTATTTCAAAAAAAAACAATCATGCTTGCAAAATGCAAAACTTGACAGGGTTAATCTAGATGCAGTGGTAGAACTCTTGCTGTGGTCCTACCTTACTAATTGTACGCTTAAATTATACTTTGTTACCCAGTCTTGTGGTATTTGAAGCTGTAATCAAAATGGGGCGATTGCGTTACTGCAATCTTTTGGTGGCTATATCTAAAGACGCTTGGCTTTTGTCCTACCTTAGACAGACTCCATGAGCTGGGAATATCAGCTGACGATTTTGTTAGCTACTCTTACGCGACATTTGTAATGCACGTTACATAAATAACTTTCTGTGCAGCTGCATGCCCACATTTGGCTTTTTTATTTCAGGATTTGAGTCACTCAAAATACATTCAGTGTAGCAATGTCATCGGATATGAGGGACAGGGATCACAACCCATAACAAAGATAGCCCAATTTGCTCCTAAAGCCTGTCCTATACATAACTTCTTGGCTAATTCGATTTAAGCCCCAAAAGTGCATTATGATGTTATTTCCAATGGTCTTAGGCTTCCTGATTTGAATTTAAATACAGCACACCTTAAACAGAGGTCAATTTTGTCTGAGACTTTGTTAACTATATATTATCATTGTGTTTTCTTTAAACACTCAGGACCAATCAATTAACTGTCGAGCTGCAATTCTTACATGAACGCCTCGCCGCATTTGATGCATTCGATGCCAAATGATGTATAAAGACGCTGCGCGTTAATATAGACGTAAAACGTCTTACAGCAGTATTAGCAGCCCAAATAGCAAATGTTCAACGTAAACGTAACCTTTTCGTAGAGCACAGTAGCAATAAGAGCTTCCGGACAATGCATGATTATGTCTACTAATTGGTACTTGTTAGGCTAGTACAGGGCTTGGCAATGCGTGTATCTTGACTTTGCGTTGGGTGTTCGATTCTTGACAACCTTATTTTAACTCTTTGGATTTGAATTTCGTGTTGTGTTGAGTATGTCTTGCGCAATGCAGCGTTTGAGAAATTTAACTATTACATGCCTGGATTTGTTGGAGCCTTTTTCCCTGTCCGATGAGCAATATCAATTTTGCTTTCTAAGCGAATGGTTTAATTTGTTGCTTCCTGCGGATTCTGTTCCGGTATGATCTTTATTCCAATAAGCCTCCAATTGTCAGACCGACCACTTTCTCATTTCGTTGCATTACGTTTTCTCATGTGGTGTTGTAAGCCATCATATCAGACATGGCTTTGCCCTTTACAAATAATTTTATTGAAGTCATTCCACCTTCATGGTCATGAAATCCTGGCCCCAATACCAGTGTGGCAGTCGGCTTTTAGGTAAACAATTTTACTTCTGAGATCATTCATGGCAGCATATAGTTCTTTAATGCGAGCTTTGGGTTCCTTTTTAGAGTTTCCTCCATATATTTGGTTAATCTCTCTCAAGATTTAATACCCTAGTATGATCTCGAAATTCTCGTAGAAATACACAGCTGTTCATGTAAATATATGCGTGCATATATTTATATATATATATATATATAATATATATATATATTTATATATATATATATATAAACATATCTATGCAAATAAATATTTATTTATATATGTATGAAAATATATAAATATGTATGTTTATAAACATATACTGATATGTATTGTTATATCTACATATATAAATAATACATATGAACATATAAATAAACATAAACATATATATAGGTATTGAGAGGTATACATTTATGTATATAATATATATATATAGGTATATATGCACATTTGTATAAATATTCATATATATCTAAATACATTTATAAATATATATGTAAATATATATATATTTATATATGTATATATATGTTAATATATATATATATATGATATATATATATTTTAAAATATATGTATATATATTCATTATATATATATATATATATATATATACATATATATTATATACATATATATATATATATATATATATATTATATATATATATATATATATATATGTATATATATATATATATATATACGTCTATATATATATATATATATATATATATATATATATAGATACAAAGTGAGATATATATATATCTATATATATATAGATCTATATATATATATATATATATATATATATATCTCTTATATATATATATATATATATATATATATATCTATATATATATATATATATATATATATATATATATATATCTATATATATATATATATATATATATATATATATATGTTTTCACGAGTTTACAATCTGTGTATAGAATACGTCTTATCATTCTCTGGTGCATTTTCCATTTGATCGCTTACCTTCCATCAACGGAACCACTATTCATTTGCGATAATTATCTTACAGTCGCAGTTTGCGGTCTATTAGGTATGCGGCCTTACTACGGTCATGGATGAGTCCATAGATCTTTCGCATTTTTTTAACGGACGAAAATAATTATCATGGCATATAGTATATGTCAAATTAGAAGGAAAAAAATTGATTAGACAATACGAGATGAGCGTTTCGTTTACAATGCGGAGAACTAATCGGTGCCACAATATGATAGGTTACGCCTAGTGTTTTGAAACACTATTTGTTTATAATGTCTATAATGCATTGACAGCCGAAGCTTAACAGCAACGGATATCTACTCCATAAAAGGTAATGTGACACCAACTTGCAAGTGTGCCATATCGAATAAATTCTGACGTCATAGAGCGCTGTGTGGGACAAGCGCGGGTGTATCTCAAAAACCTGTGGAAATATATGCACCAAATATTTGCGCGATAAATAACTATTGCAGCGAGCAAAGGAGAACCAAAAAACACCTTCGTTTTTTAGGCAAGCTTTACGCGAACCTTGCATGCCTAGTTCATGATTAATTGATCTTAGCAGATAATTTGCAAAACGTAACGACTTGCAACAATCATTATTAAAAGATACTTATCGTCGCAAACGGCACTCAGGCGGCATCGAAGATCCCCATTATATAACAAGCAGGTTTCGAAACTAGTTACTTGTGTGTTACGTGACCATGCGTTTGTGCTTAGTGCAATGATCAAAGATAAGGGAATTAATATCAAGGCACCACGATCTCATAGTGAATATAAATACAGCTATAGCAAGTAGGGTAGCGCAAAACCAACATACGTACATGGAAACAAGTCCATCGTACGCTGTGCCCACCCTTATGAGCAAAAGCAGCAATAATTAAATATTATCATGCACCTCCCGGAAGCTCAAATCAGGTAATGGTTCGGAGCATAAAATGATTCTTGAACTTGTATCACCAGGGTCGCTCTTTGCTTTTATCAGTTGTCTAACGTTTTATGATCAATATCAAGGAACAGTGTCTATGTGCGATGTGGCATGCTAAATGTTTCAGTAAGCAGACACGGGATGTTGCATATGCGAATCGAAGCCAGATATATTAGTGTTGCAAAAGTGGCTCAGTTAAAGCTATTTGGTATTGCCTGAATTGATCAATGAGTTTTATTTACATTTTTTTATCGCCGAACTGATGATGCAGTTATTGTAATTATGCCTCTACGTGGTATACACAAAAGTCGGGGTATTACATGGCTAACGATGGTTTCGTTTGGAATATGGAATGTCACTAGGTTTCCAGTCACCTGGATTTATCATAATTCTAATAATAATATACTAATAAATCCTAGAGCAAGGCGACGATAATGATTATGTTTTTGAGCTGCGTTATATTGTGAGAATAAGTATAATAGGCCATGATTGGGGAACAATTTAATGATGTTATTATGGCCCCTCCAACCAATGGTAAACGCACTAACGCTATTCTTGACCCTTAAGAATGATAAAAGACTGTCCAATTAGATTATTGCAAATTACAAATATTGTAAGATCCAACTTGTGGCCGTGATGATTAAAATCATTCTTCCGCTATATTTTTTGCAAACTATTCCACAGTTGGTTCATCCATCGGCTATTGTATTTGACTGCAATCGCCAAAACAAAGTTGCTGTAACCGCAGTATCTTGGAACACTGTTAACACGCTATCCCTCCCAAATGCGGAAGCCCATGATTCCGCCCGACTAATGCGAATACGATATTCCCCTTTCCATATTGGTTTGTATAATATAATCATAAACTAGCCTCCGTATTCAAACATTGATTTCTCGACGATATCAAGATTCATAAGGCATTATGTACATCTATCCCTCTAGTTTAACTTCAATCACAAAATCGATCAGCGGGTCAGGGTCATCAGTCAGGGTGCAGCCGCAGTCAATGGGGAGTTAATCTGTTATATATGAAATACCTTTGGCTTTAGATCATGTGCTGAATCGCATAGACAAGCCCTTTAATTTTAATAACAGTAAGTTAAGAGAGTCGACAAAGTTATTAGAAAAACCTTTCCAAATAAACCGTACGTTAGAATCTTTTGTTGCCGATGATAATATAATTTTTGTTTGTTTGTTAGAGCATCTAGTCTAACACCCGGTTTGTCATGACGGTCTGTGACAAAACGCCTCCTGTCTTTCCGGGGGTGAGCACAACATGAGTCGTAATGCCTTGGCTAATTGCAGCATACTGCATATGTGCATGTATGCGGTGGTTTGTGGTGACCGTTAAACGCAATTGTGTTAAAATGGCAAAGTGTTCGAAGGTACAAAACCTATCCGCCAATATACATATTTTTATATATTATATATATATATACATATATGAATATATAGATATATATATATATATATATATATATATATATAAATATATATATATATATATTTATAAATATATATGTATATATATAAATGCTACACAATGAAAAATGAATGCCTGCACGTATGTCATTGAATCAAATGAATGTGGGACAGTTATATAGGACAATCATTCATAGTGCCACGTGCTGTTTTAGGAGCAAGCATTTCTGCCAAGCACGTTGTTCGTCATATGCGTTGTTGCAAAAATGACTGTCAATATCTCGTTGGATGTAACCCTCGCTCTCTCTATATCTCCAATCCATTGCTCTGTCATATTGTTCTGGAACAAACGAATCTAAAGCATATCTCCTCTCCCTAACTCTCAAACGCATATTTTCTACAGTCTGCTCTCGAATTTCAATAAAGTTTGCGTCGCAATAAGGCTCATCTCTAGCGGTTGTTGGTCCTAACGAAATGTAATGGACAGCTTCTCTCTCATCTAGCTCATAACCAGCTACAACAGTAGCGAATCACTACCGGCTAGCATGGTTTTAGCCACGTCGTATCGTAGACACATTCAAAACCATAGCATTGCAACTGGGTGTCCGCTAATTTGATAATTAAACAAATGTTCATTGTATGCTATATATCTCAATAATTCAACTAAAGATACCGCTCATCGTGAACAATCGCAAATGTGTTCACCAGCTCCATGGCACTCTAAGCTAGAATATGTCATGATTATTTAGTGTACCATGTTTAACTAAACTATGGAAATTCTCTCTCTCTCTCTCTCTCTACTCTGACACAGACGATCTGCATCTCTTCTGGCTAACACACATGGCAACAATTCTGACACGAAATTCCACATGAACGATAAAGTTTCGTCTTTCGGCCACGTGGTAATGTCATGGAATGCCACAATTCATTTGCTGCCGTACACTAATGCTGCATAGTGGACACTGTAATTGACGTCACATGAATGTGGGACAACTAATTAAGGACAATAGTGAATTCTATGACGTGAAAAGGGTTTTTAAAGTGGGTAATTAAGGTGGCGATGTAAAGCACGTTGTTCCTGGTATGCGTGTTCAGGATGACAGCGCCATATGCAGCCCAATGATTTGCAGTTATCCAGCAAAACACTCGCAACGACTTGTCCATTTTTTTCGGTTAGCACCAGATTACCTCATGCTACGATTCCCCTGCCGCATGAATTCAAATTATTAGGTTCATATTGTTAACACTAGAACAACGCTTCGATTCCCATATGCAAATGTGTGTAATAGAGAAAATCTGTCATAAAAGTATTGCATTGATTCAACGCATATTTTCGATGTATATCAGTTACATGCGCAGGAAATTGCGAATTTCAATAAATCTTTGCGTCGCAAAATAACCCGTTCGGTCAAATTAACAAACTCTTTCGTCATACTGCTGAACATCGCCTATTGCATGGAAGCTACGTTCTACACTGGATAATGTACCCATTAGATTTAATCATCGCTACAACATAAAGCTCAGTAACCGGCTACAATAGCGATCACTACCACCTTAATTGCCTTTTGGCCACGTCGTTAATCGTAGACACATTAATAGACCATATCAGTGCAACTGAATCCGCATTTGAGAATTTTCTCAATGTCAGAGATCTAGTTATCTCAATAATTAGAAGTTGAAGTAAAATGTTTGTAAGATTTTGCTAAGGTGTAATCGTTCATTTATTTAGTTAACCTGTTTATCATGTGTCTGATCAATGTGAGGCTAATTCTGGGTAAGACAATTTTCAAATGCTTCCCTTAATGTTGTCATAACGTAATAAGAAAATGGTGACACAAATGCATGAACCATTAAATTGTCGGTCGGCCACGTCATAGATAATACCTAATGAACATAATTTGACCTTGCAAATCATTCTGAAATGTCAATCAAACATGGAATAGCTAATTCGAGACATCTCAGTAAATGGGTTATGGTGAGGTTAAGAGGATCCAAAGCCCATATTTGCAATTTGACTCAACGCTTTTTCGAGTTCCTATTCTCAGTTAGGTTGCCTCCATTTGCAATATTCAATAAATTGAGCCAAATGATCTTTCTATGTTAGGAAATAGCATATGTTCTCTGCAAGTACCGGTCCTCAAAATAACAAACTCTTTCGTCATAACTGCTGAAATAGGGTGGAAGCTTGCTACACTGGATAATGTACTGACCATCGACTGTTTATTCCGCTACAACTTAATATTCTGGACAAATTTATTCACAATATCTATTTCACTGACATCAGCTCTGGCTATCGTGTTACTCTGTCACGTTGCAAATATTTATTCATTATAATCAGCTTTGCATACTTGAGGCGCATAATATTGATGCGGAAACAAGTGATACAGGGGAAATTAAATAGGTAAAACATCACTGTGTGTTATGACTCTTAATTTGCCCTATTTGAATTTCAGGACACACGAATTCGTTACTGAACCTCATTAAGCTGATATACGCTAGGCCCATCTCTAGGTACAGACAGCTAGGTATCAGCTTTATTCAGTCGAGTGGTTGTTAGTTTCTATTACTGGTAATCTTCGACACGATATTACTTAGCAGTGTCAGCAACTGACAGCGGGTAAATATGAATACTTCTTTGTTCTGACAGTAGCACTATTGGTGGATTAAGTTAGATTATTGGCTTGATGAAAATTATGGCTATTTTGAATAACATATAACTTATGCAATGACATTTAATTTGATGCATCATAATTTGTGGTAGAGGCTTAGCATGCCCCTCTACAAGGTACAGGCTATATGTGTGCACATCAGTAAGTTGCCTCTGATGACTCTCTAAACGTGTCTCCTCATTTGTTGAATATGCATTACGGTGTGACTACGTGGTGTAAATCAATTTACTGCAAAGAAAGCTGTTATCGGCGTTAAGTACGCAACCTTTCAACAGTTCTCCAGCAATAACATCCAAAATGCTTTAGACGTCAAACCTGCTAATTATTCGCCCCTAGTCCAGGTTATTTTGAACTTACGCAAATAGCTCCCTCAGATCGTGATGTTGTCAGCAAAACAGTTCCTGCAATAAATTGTGTAGATAAGATAGTTGGCATCGCCGATTTAATAATCCCTGCAATGCAAACAACTACGTTTAATAATTATGTCCCAAACGCAACTGGTAATGGCACCTGTCAACTCAATTCTTAATAATATAATGGCTGCAAATTATACTAATTTGACTGATTTTGCATACTTGCACATTCTTCGTTTTTATTACGCCATGCATAAAGCTTAACAATTTATGCGCAATAACTTTAACATTTTGTAGTCCTGTAATAGTTACACTTAATAAACAAGCCTAGTCCTATTCCGACATGTTCGCGATAAATGTACTGCAAGTTGTAGGAAATAAAATAGGAATACTTCAACCCTAAGTTGGCTCGTGTTTTGCATTTACTTTATAATGATGGTTCTCATCCACGTAACCGATGAACCTGCACTTAGAAATAAAATGAGTTCCTACAGCTCAAATTATTGCAATCAAGTCGCACTAGTGCACTATACGCCCGATATGCTTCAATTATCGCGCTATTGAGACTCACTCAAGACTCATACCTCTCTCTTTTCTGTGCGTCCTATCGCATGTTTGTTGGCCACATGGTTCCAGATTAGCAGCGGTTAGCAATGTAGGAAACCAAATATGACAGAGTAGAGCTTGCGGTTGAAAAAGAATCGAAATTTTTGTAGTCTGCTAAACAATCCAGCAATTGTCCCCGCTGCGGAGTCACCGTTGTTGTCCTTTAACTGCAAGCAATGCCCTGTTTGATGCTTCCAACTGTCTAATCGGAGCATCCAATCAAGCATAAAAATTCTATATACAAGCAGTACCTCTTTCATCTGTTTATCAGTAAAATAATCTTTGATATCGACAAGATATAGCTGATTAGCTCATTTTATCTGGAGAAGAACGACCGGTTTCTATCCGAAGTCTTACATATATTGTTCTACATGTCACTATACCTGACATTGATTTGATCTGAAATTTGACAAAGTCAATGCATCCATGACTATAGGTTATGCAAATGATGCACAAACCAAATTGGAAGAATACATTCAGCAGATAAAATCATGGTTGGCAAACAGTTTTCTAAAACTTAATGAGGACCAAACTGAAATTCTATTTTTCGCATCTCGGTTCAAATGCCAGCCGCCCAGTTATTATTGGCGATATGAGTACACCCACATCAGATACAGCCAGAAACCTCGGTGCTCTGATGGATTAACAGTATGCTGGAAAACCACATACTATGAAGTCAACTCAATCTTTCTTTCATCAGATTAGGGAGCATAAGGCTTGATTACTGCAATTTGCTGCTATATGGAGCCCATTCGTACATTATCGCAAGATTGCAACACGCCCAAAATACGGCCGCCCGCCTTGTTGCAAAAGGAAAGCACGGGGATAACATTCAACACATCATGCGAACCCTTCATTCGCTTCCTGTGGAAAAACGTATTGTAAACAAAATTCTTCTGCTCACCTTTAAGGCTGTTATTAGAACCGCGCCAAGCTACCTACAGGAACTTACTGCTCAATATCAGCCTGCAAGAGAACTGCGATCGATAGAAAAGTATGTTCTTCAAGTTCCAAAATCCCCATATATGTCGTCATACGGTGCTAGAGCGTTCAGTAATGCCGCACCAAGTTTGTGGAACGCACTTTCTATCGACATTCGTCGGTCGAATACGCTTGATGTATTCAAATCAAAACTCAAGACGTATCTTTTTAATCAGTGGTATCACAATTAACTGCCTGCTTAAGCGCCTTTGAGCAGGAGTATTTCCTGGAAACAGGCGCTATACAAATGCCATATATAATATGTTATGTTATTACCATCGTCGATTGTTGCGTCTTTGCTGCTGGCGCTATACCTTCGACCAAATGATTTGACTGATAAACTAAGATGGACGCATTGTATCAGCCTGGTTCTATCGGATTTGCGTCACCCTTATTAGCATACACGTCTTTGCATATATTTTTTCGCAACAATAAAGAACAATGATTACCAAATAGATGGAATATGGAATATAAATTTAGTCAGAGAACGACTTGGTCGAATTAAGTATCTATGCAGTGACAGGAAGAATCTGATTGTGTGAAGCGGATTACCATGCGTAATTAGAACTGAAAAATGTAAAATGTGGCTAATTAACCAATTCCTAAATAACATAAACGCATAACCGATAATGAACATCTTTTTGCAGGAGCTTAAAAATGACCTGCATGTATGGCAATATATCTACCAAATAATTCAACATATGTTTTAGTCAATTTGATATCCTTGATTAAACTGGGATAGCGGGAAGAATTTACCCTATAATTTATTATGCAAGTAGCATCATGACATTTATGTGACACATCAGCGATACAGAAACTTGCCAGATGCAATCTGCTATATTCGCCCGTAAATTCACCACACACTCTCACAATTTCCTCTATTTTGATAAGGATCAGTAACATGCCTATCAAACATCACCTGAAACATTGTACAATAAAGATAGATTTGCTTTCATTGAAAAGCTATATCTATATATCAATATCGATTATATCAAAGACAGTTTCACAATGTATCACGTTTTATCCAGTTTGCAAGATTTTATTCATGGTTCGGACAAAACTGCAGGACTGCATGTATGTGTCATTGATTCGAATTCCAGAGGTAGTGTCCTTCTGCATCCAAATAAGTTTGCCACACCTCAACCCTTGGCCATATTCCTTCCTGGCTGAAGAATGACTCTTTGCTTCCCACAATTCCTCTAATTACAGGTGTGTACGAGGTTGACATATATTTTGTGTGGCTTTCTCAATGATGATCCAACTCATAATAAGAGCTGCTCAATTCTAAACCTTCTCGTAATCTGGGGTATGGCCAAGCAAAGGGCAGGTAACTCACAATGATTTATTTGCAAAGATCAGTTTGTTGGCGATCACATCAAATCAGATACGTTTGGTCATATGTGCTTTTACATAGATTGTAAATCCGATATTTGTTGCTCAATTTATCTCAAATGCACACTATTAGAATTGTATCCTGTCATTACTATGTGAGGCTGTGTGGTTCGCGTTACCTTGCACTGGCACGATATTGATGTCGTAGGTTTTCGTGTTTTTATTCTTCGAGTGCAATGGGCTTTTTATTGATCAAATAAAATATTTGCTTAGAGAAGAATGCATTCGTTAACTGTTTAAGAGACGATCCGTATGTGTCGAACAGGCGATTTGATTTTAATCATTCCGATTGTTCCTGTTTGTAATTGATGCATGTTAACGGTGTCAGGTTCCATCTTCTGGTCACCAATGTCAGAGTTGTATTTCTATTGTATGAAACTGCATATCGTATCTGCTCCTAATTATTTCAACGCAAAATGTCAAATGCTCTTGATTGGTATCGCTAAATACAGTGATGCCATTAGCATTGGAGACCGGATATTTGAGTTCTTTTATTTGCATTGATATAACGGTGAGCCCACTGCTGGCCATGTATCCAAATGTAAACAAAACCTAAACTGGTATACCAGCCGAATGATCTGCAATATGTGGCTCAAGTGAATCGTTACGTTTAAGCACACAACTGCGATAGTCGACTGAATATGTGTTGCTTGCTCGTCGTTATATGTCATGTCACTTCTTGATAATTGAGATCTCGGCTGGACGAAAGCGCATTCAAATTTGTTGAACTCTCAATTTGTATCCGATGTAACACTGGAGATAACACATGACGGGTTTGCCTCTGAGGTTAATTCCGAATGCACAGAAAACCACGTCGCTGTCATAATCTATAATGAATTGGTAAACGAAATACCGGCATGCTTACAACACAATTTAAAACACCACTCGTGCTAAGCCAGTTCGGGTCTAGGCTGGGAACGCAGGGTTTTCATCCGTGAATGGTAAAATGATACTGCACAATATTCTCACATTTGGTGGCAAATTAACTGAAACCAAAGTTCTGATTGTTTTAAAGAGCCGACATTTATTATTGGTTGACCGGCAGTCACATGATAATACTGCATGTACATAGTAGGCTGTACGATTGATCGAAAATAACAAAGTATATTACAGATTATAGATCGGCTAGATATAACCAATGTCTAAGATTTTCTCCATATTTATAAAAAGCAATCATCCGAATTTCTATATGGTGATTTTTATAAATCATTATATAGAACATTATTATCACAGAGAGTGATATTTTGGCAGAGATAATAAAAAAACACATGACGCTATGTACTGCAGTAGCATTGACTGTCTTACTCCATGTTAACTACAATTAATTGATCCTTGCTGATTGGCTGTTATTTGTTTGGCGGACAACATTACTAGATTTTCGGTCGATGTTAGCTCGTGCAGATAAATGAACGGTGAGCTGGCAACTTGAAATCAAAGTTGTTGGCTATCATGAAATACCTGTGTTGTGAATACATAATCGCAACGTTTACTTTGCCAGATGATGCACGAATCGCTATTAAAAGATGTTTCTGACGTCGTGCCAATAAGAGATTAATGCCTTTGAAGCATATCTCAACTTGTACTAGATGAGCGTAACGTCACTATGGCAATATGATAAGTTGCGAGGGACAATTATCAGTTATCATTAAACATATACGTTTTCGCTCGGAAGCGCAAATTAACATTCTGCTGTTGAATGTAGTATGTTTGGTGCCAGGCGTATTTTCATAACGCAGACATAGCCTGTTGCCTGCGGTGATGAGAGCTAGAAAATCGATATATCAGTCTGAGTGTTGAAGAGAGGCTCTGTAAAATATCCTCGAAAATCAATAGCGATTAACATATTTAGCATCCATTTTAAAAGATGAACTTATGCGGTGTAGTGTGGCAACACGCTGGAATCACGAAAGTCCTGTAATATTGAATTGGTCATGCAGCAGCATATTCTTACCATGACTGCACTAAGGTTGCGCAGGCATTGAAAAGGATTTTGATTGGTTGTCGCTGGTTTCGCTTTATAATCTAACGAGATATATTCGTCTGTTTAGATTGTGATTGTAGTCAAAATGATTCCTGAATCGTGTGTCTACGTGAAAAGTGTAATCTGCATATAATCATATAATTACCACAGTTTGCTTTCACTTTTATGCTTCCAGCACATATACGGATTGATCCAAAACGTGTGAAAAGACCGACTACCATTTCCTGCCAGCTCAATTACTAAAGCTCTAAATAATTTTCTATGCCTTGATGGGAAAGTTATAAGTTCAGCTCACATTGCGTTGAATCCCTTTTATAAAGTTTATCTATACTGCAGCTACAATAAAGTAAGGTGAACCGACCTGAATGCGGATGGTTTTACTAATATGACTATGTTTTAGTTGCTTTAAGTTTGATCTTTTACAACATTTGCATTGTTTGATTCCCTGCGGCTAGGTGTCGAATAAGTCTGTGTCTCTTGACCGGGGCTCCACAAATCATAATATCTTGCGAAGTCTAGGGATTTATTCGTAATTAGAATATATAAAAATAGTTATTGCCATTTCACGAATACCACCATTTTGTATGTGTATATTCTTGCGTGACATGAGGTTATCATTTATATAATGATATATCAGTATTAATAGGCTGTCGTGCATTGCATATAGTCCATATACAGCATAACATGATATGCCAAGCGCTTCAATTAACTAGTATTTCCACTCCACCAAGTATAATCAACTGTATTTCAAGAACACATTACTCACACAGGAGTTGTGTGATGCTCATTATGCAGAGACTTGCGTCCCTCACCGGCTGGATTGAGTATGTATGGTTTCAATGTTCGTATGGTGATCGCTAAGAATCAGGAAAAATTATCAGAAATATTGAATTATGAATTATATCGACGATTAAAACATGTTAATACTACTGAGTTTGGAAAGCTTATTTTTGGTATGACATCCAACGGGTCAACTAAAATTTTATCAGATTGTGAAAGACTTTAATTGGTTAATCAATTTGGTGACAGCCTCCTAGTGAAACAATATATTGTTGACGAGAAAATCAATTGTATTACCCAATGTAAGTTAATATTGGGTGAAAAGAAATAACGCAAATCTATTGCATATATTTTAATTAAATAACAGCGAGGAAGCAGGTGTCTTCGTCACAATTTGCGTCAAGAAGACTGCAAACACTCGGACAGTCCTGGGATGTCAATGACAAAGGGTACAGTAGCTGTTCCTTTTAACCAATACATGGTCTCATGTACAGCATGATAAGACTAATTGATGAGTGAGCATATGTCGATGACAAGCGCATCAAGGATGAACTGGTACCGAGCAAAAAGAGTAAAGGCAAAGCAAACCGCCAGAAAACGATAACCACATTGTTCAGTAAAACATTTCCCGTCTGACATAGTGAAAGATAAGACAGCTCTTTACAATAATCAGAGGACAATAATCTGATATGTATATAGCTATATATATATAAAATATGATATATTTACTATATATATATAGTCCGGGTCTATATATATATAAATATATAATATATACATGCTATATATATATAAACATATGCATGAAAGCCACAGACACTCGAAAAGCATTGTGCTGAATATTTTCTTAACGGATGGGTATATCTGATACGATGCCTTAAATCTTTCACATGGTTTTATATGCTACATAGAATATCTAGCTGTGATTAAATATAAATATACCAAGAAAATATTTTGAATGAATCAAATAATTACAAATGTATGTGGCATAAAAAAAGTGTGCATAAAAAAATATCCAACAACCGGGTAATGTTGCATCTTTACAGGTCCTATAAAAAAGCAAGCAATCGTCGTTGATCCAAGGTCAGTGTAAATGACATTTAAAGCACCTCATTGGCCATATAAAATACATTGAACTTTCGATATCAACGCAGATGGATGTTTGCTTAAAGCTCGTTCTTAAGCACAAATATATATAAACGTCATCGCATTTAAATGCTTGACATTTGGGATGATTACCACATATAAGGTAGTTTTTGCGCATCCACATAAAGAGATAACTAACCTAGCGGAATAGCTGCTTTCTAGCTAGTCGTGCAGATATTCTCGTTAATAGCGATTTTGATTAGAAGAACCTTAAAGTGGCCTCATTCCCAGTTAAGAATAACATAGCGTCGGTCATTACGCATGGGGTTATTTGGTAGTTGCTGCTAGAGAAATGAATGAACGAGATCAAATACAAAGTAGTAGCTGAATAGCGTGATCGAATTGAGTGGGAAAGGAAGATTTTACTTATTCAGATGTAAGCTATATGGTTAGAAGGAAGAGGGTTCATGGGCAATTTTTAATGCTATCTAGATTTATCGAATGGTACCTTCCTCTCGATCACAACTCGATCTTAGCTTAGACTATTTTCACCGATTTACCTTCCCCTCGCAGATACTACACGACAAGTTTGGAGATGATGGGCGTTCCGCCCTTTGATGATTCGTTTAACGTTTCAGTTTAAAGGATGTTAGGAGTGACCCTCAAGCAAAGCACGTCTTACTTCCCTTTTATGAATATATTGATATATTCAACAGAGCTTTAAATGTTCTATTAGGATCACTAAGTTCATTGTCGCCCTTTTCTGGCGTCGCCAAAGCTATATATTTTGCAGGTGCACTCATCGACAATAGCAAATAAGGCCAAACGGAAGATTACCAAATTAAACAGATATTTCGATTGTGTGTACGCTTGCAACATACTGGCGCATATGTTTGAGCATTAGTTTGAATGCAGAACACTATCACGCATGATTATTATTACAGAATGTCGATGAACGACAACCCACCTCTCAATATAGTAGTTGTTTAATTAATTTACACATAGAGTTCTCCTCCAGAGGTTGAGACGTTAAATATAACCTTCACCGAACACGGTCCCTTGATGCTGGCTGCATTCGAGTGATCAACTTAACCATAGTATCAGAGCAGCTTCATTACTAAAGCGATGTCACCTTCAATCATTTTGGGCTGAATGCTCAGGGCAAGTTGATCAATAAGCCAATAAGGACCATCGTTATACGTCAAGTCAAATGTACATCCATTCACATGTAACTCAATATCCACAAACGTTTTACGAACCCCTTTAGTGTCTGATTCCTCCAAATATATATAATATATATATATATATATATATATATATATATATATATATATATATATATATATATATATATATATATATATATATATATATATATATATATATCTCCTATAGATATATATATATATATATATATATTCCTATATATATATTCATCTACATATATATTTATATATATATATATATATATATATATATATATATATATAAGAATATATATATAAATCTATATTTATAAATATATATATAAAATATTTATATATGTATATATAAATTTATGTATATTCATATATATATATAAATATATGTATTATAATATATAAAATTCTATCTATTATATATACTTATATTTGTATGTAAATATATATATATATATATATATAGATATATATATATATATATATATATATATATATATATGTATTTGTGTGTGTATATGCATATATATATATATATATATATATGCATATATATGTGACTATATAGATATATGGATATATATATAGAAATATGTATGCATATATATATATATAGATATGTATATATATATATATATATAGATATGCATATATATATATATATATATATATATATATATATATATATATATATATATATATATATATATATATATATATATATATATAGCTGCATATATATATGCGGTTTTAAGATAACCGATATTAACTAAATCTCTGCTTTAAATATACGGGGAATGGGGTTATTTACATACAAATATAAGTATATATATAAATAGATAGAATTTTATATATTAATAAATACATATATTTCTATCTATGTACATGAATATACATAAATTTATATACATACATGAATATTTTATATATATAGATATATATATATATTCTTAAATATATAGATATATAGAGAGAGATATATATATATATATCTAGATATCCTCCTATCTATGAGATATATTTATATAGGATATAGAGAGGATTTATCTCTATCTCTAGATATATATATCCTCTATATATATATCTAGGGGATATAGATATATTTATATTATTTCTCTATGTATTTATATGAACATATATATATAATATATATATATAAATAATATATATATGTACTCATAGATATATTCATATAAACATATATATATATTTAATATATATATATTTATATATATATATATATATATATATATATATATATATATATATATATATATATATATATATATATATATATATATATATATATATTATATATATATATATATATAAATATATATATATATATATATATTGTTATAAAAACCTAATATATATATATATATATATATATACATATATATATATATATATATATATATAATATATATATATATATATATTTTATGCTTTGTATGCTTTGTGGAAATAGTGATACACTTGACGTTTCAATGATGCGCCTTTAATACGACGCTTTAATCTATACCATACTCATTATGAGTATGGTAATATTGTTTATGATTGTTTAACAGTCATATTATCATAGCAACAGATATATTTGCCGACCCCATGTAGGAGGACGTTTGCACTGTGCAGAAAAGAACACTATGCTGTGCCAGCGAATCGGAAAATAATGAACATTTAAGTGGTAAATAAAAATTCAATAAATACTGTGTAGGAATAATTTAATACCTGCAAAAGTGATACCTACGAATACAACTAACAGCAACGCAGATAAACCCTGGCCAGAAACATACCCCCACCCGTTTTTTCTGCACGTCTAATGTGGGGGTTCGAAACTGTTATAAGAAACAATTTTGGTCTCCAAGGTGTATAATATTAAACTACAATATCTCCATGAGATTCATGATTCATAACTCGTTCGTACGCATGGATTAAACGCTGGAGCTATACATCGGTCATGTAGCTCACGTTTATCCTATTATGACTGCATGTCAATTAGGAGGTTCAATACTGTGAGCTGGCTTAAAGCAATCTGCATGAAAACAACTTGTGTTCCGACAGAAGAGACGCTCGGAATGCAATCGCTGCTCAATATTGTTTTGACACATGCGTATATCTGATACGGTGCCAAACATGATTTACGAAGGCTGTATGTGCTTAATAGAAAATCTAGCTGTGATTAAATGTAATTATACCCAGAAAATATTCTGAATGGATCAAACATGTTGACAAATGAATGTGGAGTTAACAAGTGCGAGTAAAAATGAATATCCAACAGAACAACAGGGTCATGTTTTACCTCCTAAAGGCAAGCAATCTTAGCTCGATCCAATAGTCAGTAGAAATTACTGTTTGAAAAACCTCCTCTTATGCCAGGAACAAAGCTTACAACGACGGATTTTGCCAGGTCTGTTGAAAAAGCAGCTTGTCAAAAGAAGCCGAAAAACACAGCATTTCCCGCCCAGGACATACCCATACCCAAACTCGTCAACCATTAAAACCATGTTCAAATGTTATGAAAGCGACATAAGAATACGTTTATATGTCGATACTGGAGAAAGGAAATAGAATCGGACGGAGGAGTAGCGTGACATATGTTGTCATGGTACTTGTTTATATTCGGGTTAGTTTTGGCCTACTAAATGCGCATCATGTTCGACGTTGGCAACAGTAGACATATTAGTCTAAACAAAGAACCCGATCATCTTCAGGTTATCACGCAATACCAATAAGCCTTATTTATACGTGGGTTTTCACGCGTACACCTGTTATTGTCGGAGGGTAATTGCGAAGTGGTTTGTTCAGATAACTTAAAACACTTATATGCTGCAACCAAGCAATGTTCCACATCATCCATTCACTATAAGAATATACGACAACATGACTACTGCAGGTTTGATATATGTTTTCCTTATACTACTATCTGCCTGAGATATTATATTTGCACAGTGGGACACGTTCGTCATTACACTTGTGTGAGCTGCGGTTATTTGTATAAGAATGCTCCTCCCTTCATTGCATACTGACGGGTGAGATGCAGACAATACCAGTAAAATTTCCCATTCCAATTTTTTAATGGTCAGTTTTATACGTGTGCATGCACCATTGGTGAGTTATACATTTGGCTTCGGGAACACCATCCCGCTCTGATATCTGCATACCGACATGTCATAAAAAAAAAGACGAAAATTAACTCATATTTTACGGAAGATAATATAGTATTCCAAAAGTCCATGCATAGCTACTCAAGCTTTTCGTAAAAGGGCCCTCACTTAACGTGTTTAGGAGGCAAACAAGCATTCGCCTATAATGCAATTGCAATGCGCAATATAGGACAATGATTGATGACCCCAAGCTTTGTGTACCTAAATAAATCCGCTAATTTTAAGATTGATGAATAGTCCGGGTTGGAAACGTATCATGCTGCTGAATAATTTGTAGACGTTGAAGGATGCGTAAAGGTTCTATATCACACTAGCAATATGAACGTGCCATAAATGCACCACGTGTAAGTACATCATTAGCTCTATAGTCGTCTGAAATAATCGTAAATGAAACATGCGTGAATTCAAATGATCTAAACACAAACCTTTGAGTAACATAAAATGTTTGGCCAATACCTGACGCACCATTTCAATTGACAATATATCAATCAATGTGTATATATATATATATATATATTCAACAGAGCTATAAGTATTCTATCAGGATCACTAAATTAATTTTCGCAATCAATGGCGTCGAAAAAGCTCAATATCTTGCAGGTCAACCCATCAACAATAGCAAATGGAGCCGAATGGGTATATTACGAAATATAACAGATATTTTGCTTTCGTGTACGCTTGAAACATACTGTTGCATATGTTAGAGCACTAGTTTGTAGGCAAAGCACTACAACGCATAGTTGTTCCAAAACAATGTCGATGAACGTATCGATATTGCAGTTATTCAAGTAATTACACACGAAGAGTTCCCCATCCAGAGGCGTTTAATTTTACCTTCACCGGACACGGATCCGTGATGCTGGCAACCACAGTCTCAGAGCAGCTTCAATACAAACAAGATGCTACCCTGAAAAGATTTTACTGATATATATATATATATATATATATATATATATATATATATATATATATATATATATAGATATATATATATATAGATAGATATATATATATATATATATATATATATATATATATATATATATATATATATATATATATATACTATATATATATATATATATATATATATATATATATATATATATATATATATATATATATATATATATATATATATATATATATATATATATATATATATCTATAATATATTAATTTTGTTGTACACAGTAAACGCTGCCTATAATCTCGTTCGTATGGACACCGCATTCTTGCAGTCATAAGCCATATTTCAGAATTTCCTTTTAACGTGAATCGGATGTGCAGTCGTAGCGTCAAGACCATAAGTGCAACCCATTGCCTGGGTCGCTTTTAATCGATTTTTGATACGCTTGGAATGCCAGTGTCAGCTCTATGCGTATTATAGCATTCTGCTTCAGATATAGAATGAAGAAGAAAAGCGCTTTCCCTTAATTGATAAACGTTATTAAGCGTTACACAGGTTACAAGTTGTCGTCAAATTTTTAAAGTTAGACAGATTAATCAGAGCAAGCCCCGCTGATACGGGGAAATTAATAAAAATCATCGCAAACCACATTCGAATAGGAAATGATGAGTTATATAGCAATGGTACATCAGATAACAATCGATAACTTTTGAAATGAAATGAAAATAAGATGTGCTGCTCACATAAATGTGTCAACTATCATTTATTTGGCCCACGCGTTGAGATCGTGTTCGTCTTTAACCTTCAGGTCAATGCACTCAATTGCGCCGTCGTCGCATATATGTACTTCGTCATTCATTCTCTGTATTCCGGATGTTTAACGATTTCGTGCATCATGTTACGGATTAAAAAATGTCACACACTAACAATATCCGATGTTATTAAGCTTGTAAAGAAATGATTGGTGGCCGCTTTAAAAGGAGCCTTTTTATTCATATAGGCGTGAGGTTGGATACAGTCTATTTTATATATAGCTCATTATGCTTTAACAACCATTTAAAGTGGTTATCCAGCCAACAGAAACGAAATTATCAAATCATTGACTTATTACATTGATGTCGATCATTTTGCTTGGTTCGGGCAATTTTAATGCATTATGTTGCAGTTTGTTAGGAGCAATTTCTTCCTAATGAAAGGTTAGCCAAAAGAAGAAGACAATTGTTTCTTGACAAAAATAAAAAAATAATGCGGGGATTGAAATAGAGACATCGAAAGCCTCCAGGAGGGGACATTTTTCGAAACAGATGGGCGGCGACTTGAAACCGTAATATGGCGAATTTGATGCATCATAATCTTCAATAAGCATACAAATAGTCTTTTAGAATGTTAATATCTGCGACAGGTAATGGTGGCGTGTAGGCATAATAATAATGACATGACAAATATACGCTATTACATCCCCAATATCAGGAATTAGTAACGCGAAAGAACTTGTCAGTTTAAAAACCAAGCCCCTGAATCAAAAAGGCGTGAGTTGTAAGTCGTCAAGAGCTTGATAAAAAGAGGCGTTTTCAAGTGACAATTGTGTGCAATGCAATGTATAGCACATCTCGTACCATATACTATTCTAAACGTACATTTGTCACACGGCTCTGCACCCAGCCAGCAAAATGATCCACTTATCAACGATGTGCATAAACTAACCTTAAATGTCTGATATATTCTAACCTTCTTACCTTGCATATACGGATACTCAAGTGACGAAGTAAGATGTACAATGTTCACCTACAGGGTTTGCAATTTTCTTCCGTATAAATACTGCACATGGATGTCATAGAACGTATATATAAGTCAAACCAAATATCGGTATACTAAAGACAGAAAGTTAGTTAATAATGGTTCATTGAAGTCGCATTCAATCCGCCATTTGAATAACCTGCATCCATTATAAATTGAAAAAAGACGCTTTGAAGCAACGTAAGCGTTAGAAATAGCGTAACACATTTCGAGGTGAATGCGCTCATCCAAGATTTGTCTTTCCTGTTGCGAATTCTAAACAAAATACAGTAGCTATTAAACATCGCCATAACGTGCATGAATCATCGTTTGGCACTTTAATCCTGTAAATGATTACACATCAAATATAGACGTGTTTAACTTGCAACCTGCCAATGTCTTTGCTAAATGTTAGCTCGCATTTCAAAACGAATCCGCTCCGCTATTTGTTGAAGCTGATCAACTGTAAACGACGAGGTGAAATTCCGAAGGAGGTGAATGAAAACGACCGAGATGCGTAGACACATCCCAATATGTACCAGAGCCCGCTTGGTACCCGATGCCCTAATCGGGCTGAGATACCAATGCAGCTAGGACGATGGTCAAGTCTGATACAATTGTTATTTCCCCACAGCAACCTGCGCTTTATATCACCGTCCTGTACCTACATGTCTATATGCATTAATATAGCATGCATATATGCATATGCATGCTTGTTTATCAGGTGTCACATTTACCTTGAGCATTGCAACATTTAACCTGGGCTATGTTTCGCCAAAATAATATGATTGTAGCTGTATTACATAACCTCTGAAAAATTGCATGCGGGAACCTACTCATCCTGTTGATAAACATTCATATATGTGTAAATGTAATCTTCATATGTACGTATGGTTCTTTTAATATCTCCAATATATATATTCTTCGACCATTTGGTCAACGTACATATGGTCAGAGGGAGCAGATATGGAGGTTTTCGGATCATGTCAACGCATGGATGGTTGCTGAAATTGGATTTCGTTATAATATTCATTATCCAAAAGAAATCATTCGCGACATATTATCTTTGTACATAACTAAGACTATCATATCAGCATTGTAAAATTAGCAAATTCTGTTATCTATAATCACACATATCCAATTTAAGTTGCTTTGCAAATGCAATCAAATTACTCTACTCAATGCCCTGAGTCAGATCAAATAATTTAAAGATACTTCAGTTTGCTATTTTGACTGGACACAACTAACCTTAACTTTGTGGTTACTTGAGACTCAAAGCGTATTGATATGTCACGCCAACCGAGCAATCACTAATGGCTACTCAATTACATGTGGTACGAAACTTGCGATCCCCGGATGAGTTTCTCTGATACTATTTATACATATTGAGGGAAGTCAATACTTGCGTCAGCCACTCTGATTTGTATGCCATTAGATTGCAAACATGTCATAATCCGCCCGAACGGTCCTTGCGGGAGCCATATCCGCAACGCACCACATCAGCTCAATTATAAATAGACCAAATTTGATTCCATGTATCAACGTTTTTAAACTAAGTGTGTATTTGCATTACTGATGCTCTCAGCTATATCCTGTATTCATATTATACTAGACAATACACCTGCTCATGTGATAGATGATTGAAGGTTACCTGTAGTTTTAACTGGGAACCGTACGCTAAAATTGGAGTATTACATTTATTTCCTTCGCCCGCAGAATACATGTAACTAATCAGTGGTTGGGAGAGGATTGGAAAAGGCATAGTCAATCAATGTCAAATAGCATCCGTGTCTAATACCCCTGTCACTCCGCCATTAGAAACCAATTATATACTGATAGTCTACAAACGTGAAATATATTAAACAAAGAATGTGTTGTTGGATGGGTACTTGTCATTTATCATGGAAAGCAATCTAAGTCTATTATCGGAACCACTTTAGTTGCGCCATGAACGTCATTAGGAGTTAATTAGATTACCAGAGCAAATCTCATTAAACCGCGTTTCGTCAAGGATTGTGGTTCTTATCAATGGGTAATGCTCAGGTTGAATCAATAATTTGGTAAATTGGCGAGAATCTTTCGTTTTGGATTCTTGTTGATTTGTTGTTCTTCAAAGTAGATCTAGGTATCCACGAGTAGACGTATAATATATTTGCGTTTCGTTGCACAATTTTATCGCCTTCTTCAAACAAAGGGTGATGTTAGTTTATGCAGGTCGTGAATATCTGTCAGATGACCGTTTCATGGAAGGGAGCTATTCTTAGCTTATCATCTCCCGCCACGAATTCGTAAAGCTGCTTTGTGTATTCATTTCAAATGCATTCCGTTCGGTATACATTAAAGAGTAAACCAAAGTTGAATAGTTACTTTTTAAACATGTTGTTAAGTGTATGTTGCTTTCTATAAAACAATTATCAATAGATACAAGTACCATAATAAATGCAACCTACTTCCCCTTTTAATATTATTAGCCTAATCTAGGTTATGACAATGTTAATCGTTGTCGTATAGTACAAAATCTTATCGTTTCAGACCAAAATCTAATACCCGAGAATAGCACAAATATATGGCTCGGCAATTAAACGTTTATATTGTGGATTCTTTCGCGGGGTATTCATAAGGTGGCAAAAAACTGACGCATACTTTAAATTCACAGTAGATATATCAATGTTGACTCAAATGGGAATCTTTACCGATACTTGTTCTCTGGTCTGATTGACATGCACTTGATAGAGAGAAGAGAGAGAAAAGCAGCATGACAGCAAACAGCCAACCTCAATTCACCCAATTGTAAAAATTCTCTGGGGCACTTATGGTCCAGTACTTATGCGCTACCCACCTAAATACACATAGTGATTTCAATTAGGCGGACATTTGCGCGCTCTATACACCGACCTATTGAGTCGAGAGTGTTAGGTATAGAATGAACACCAAACAGCGAATTGTTGAGCTTGAAGGTTATGTAAAAGTGTTACAGTTTGATAAAGTTTAACTGAAGGACAAGAATATAGATTCAGAGATCAAGCTCGATGACCTTGTGGAACTAAAAGATATTGTGAGTGATCTGAAGTGTAAAATCTATGGAGCGATTGGCGCGCCTAGAGGATCTTGTCAGCAGGTGTCACACGAGCTTGTAAACACACGTCAACAAGGCATCACTCTCCCCGTTTGACTCAAAGCGGTGGATAGCCTCGAACTGAGCTGACACCTCGGCCTATAGTCACGCCAGTTTATCTGCAAACTAGCAGGTTCAGGCATACACATATCGTGTTGATTTGATTATTCAAAATCGCAGCTTGTCTCACCACAAACACTTAAGGAATAGGCCTGCCAACAAGATCAGGGAAGAACAAATATTTGTGTGTAAGTAATTAGTTATATTTGTCATGCAGAAGCATATGCAAATGTATATTAATACCAGTAACTCTCTCCTAATGCAATAGTAACTACCATTTCAATCTAAACTGCATGTTTATTAATTATATTTACACCAGTTATGTAATAACAACAGTAAGTTGATGAGTTAGATATATATATATATAGATATATAGATATAGATATATATAGATATATATATATATATATATATATATATATATATATATATATATATATTTATATAGATATACATATATATATATATGCTTTTATATTTATATATATGTATATACATATATATATAAACATATATTTATGAATATATATATATATCTATATATATATATATTATTTATTTATATATATAAGTATATATACATGTATACATATATATATATATATATATACATATATAGAAACATATGTTTATTTATGTATATATATATGTATATCTTATATATATATATATATATAAATATATATATATATATATATCTATATCTTTATATATATATATATGTATTTATAAAAATATATATTTATATATATGTATTTATATAAATATATATCGATATGAAAATATATATATATATATATATGTATATATATATATATATATATATATATATATATATATATATATATATATATATATATATATATATATATATATATATGTGTGTGTGTGTGTGTGTGTGTGTGTGCGCGTGTGTGTGAGCACACATAATCTGACGTCAGAGCACCCGTGAAATGTGGAGGCTACTGTTATCAATGTCTTCTAGTTGGAAGGTGTACACCATTTGCGGTTAGCTGGTGCAGGCGGTACGGTATGACCTAGAGCTGTCAATGATTCGGATGGGTAAGGCGTATTTTGCTTTAAGGTACCCGCGGAGTATTTGACTCTGGTCCGGCAGTTAGGCGCTCTGTTGTTGGTTAGGGATTCTAGTTAGAATCATCCTCACTTGGCTGCATTCATTACGCGCAGTAGTTAGCATTTCTTTCCTGCTCGTTTGATAATCGGAGTCTCATATCGAAAGGTCAATGTATCGTTGCCGTTAAGTTAGAAATCACATGCTGCCTATTTCAATGACGATAAACACATCTGTTGTTGTAACTCGAAGTTTATTTCGGGCTCTCCGCCAAGTGACACCGGAAATAAGTCGAGGGGTAAAATCCGGACTTGGAATGTGCAGTAACCGAGTGACCGTGTGTATGTAGTCATAGATGCGTCGCACGGACGTACACCGCTGCTACCTTGATTATGACATACGCTGATATAAAAATAAACGACCAATTATAGGTACGTGAATGCTCCACTATCTTCCTAAATAGGCATAATTACCGACGTAAAAAAACATTTGCGGTGATTGTGAATAAAAAAAGATGATGTTTGCAATATACCTCACTTTCATATCCATATTGCACAATTTTAGGTTTCTGTACAGCATGCTTTGTGCTGATTGTAATGCATTTTTGTGAACTGCATAAGAGATTGGCCAGTAATTGTCGCAATATAGCAATGCAGTGAAGCACATCGGGCGACAGTCTTATTCTCGCTTAATTTTATATGGCGATTTTAAACTCATTAGGGTTCCTAGTTCAGTATTCAGTAATTCCGCAATCTTCTCATGAAATAAACAAGGTTGAGTCAGTGATAGGTGAACTTTTGGTTTAAAACAAATTCATCTTCGACTTCGAGACATATATATTGAAAAAGGGAACACCTCATATTGCGTGTCTATTATTCTTTTAATGCGATAGCAGCTTCTTCGTTTGTCCTATAGGTTGAGGAGAGCTAAGATCTCGACACGCAATTTTCCGTGTTGTTGACTATACCAATCTCTTTTCAGGTACGAGAGGTGTCATATTAAATATAAGTAGGCTCGAGTTACCTACACTAAAAAGCGAACGCCTAATTAGTTAACGATTGTGCACCATATCATATATATATATATATATATATATATATATATATATATATATATATATATATATATATATATATATATATATATATATATATATATATATATATATATATATATATATATATATATATATATATATATATATATATATATATATATATGATGCTTATTCGGGCAACCAATGCTCATGTGTCAACTCAAAACTAACAGCACAATTAACATGGTTTTTCGTTAGGAATAGATTTACGACAGTTCACTTTAAGTATAAGCCTGACACTTAAAGACATGGTGAATTCAATCAAGCTTTACCCATAATTATATTCTTCCATTATTTATCGCCTTATACATAAAATGACAGCATCGCAGGGCTAGCTGTTTGACAGGAGTTATGCATAACGTCTCCCCTCTCTGCTTTTGCATGTCCATGTGATGAATATGATATCTATTATTGGATTGATTCTATACCGATGCTATAATTTATCAAGTCTTAAGGATGCAATGTTAGTCATAAATGAATAGGAAACACGCTTCAAGATATGTTTGCTCACGGTGGAACGCTTATTTGGATAATGCTGTCGCTAGCAATAATGAATTAAAGCTCTGATGTACGTACTACACAACAAGGAACTGATGCTTACTGGGATAGCCGCTTCAACTGAGAGTTTAATCGGAACGGTTAAAAGTCCGCAATAAAAAGTATATTTACCTACTCGACTGCTATCATGGTCAGCTTTTCTGAGATTGAGTATGTCCAGGCACAAGATTGATAATAGACACTCATCACTGACGTGAGTCAGCTGTTAGACCATGAGAAGGTAGACTGTAAGGAGATATAGCATGGGTAATCAAGCAAGGGCAAATGATATATTGTTGTTGTTATTTTAATTTGGCAACGCAGTAGGAAGACAAAACTCCCACGTAATCGATTCAATTTATATAATAATGTACTCAGCAGACACCACAACGCTCATATCGTTTTTTAACGAATGCTTATGCTGTTAGACAGTCGACCTTCTTTCACTGGATAGTCCGCGTGTATAATTTACGTTTTCGCGGATAGAAGATAAGCTCTATTTAACACATGCAGATTCCGGGTGAGCTGCAGCTGCGATCTATTAACGACACTTAAAATTGTATGTACGCACAAAAACCTGTATAAAGAGCAATTTATGAAATGTGATATGCTTGTTGATAGTGGACAATGTGATAACGTTGACGTATTGTTTAATTGATATTTTTTTAAGTTAAGGACGCTGATAGAAGACTGCCGATTTCGAATACGTTCAGAAATGGTCGATCTCTATTATATATATACTTAGCCTTATTATCAAAGAAAGTCATTGTTTTCAGACCACCCATGCTTAAATACGATATCCTGCTGTAAGATTTCCTTCACTCGAGGGTGGTACCTTTTGGCGTTTCAAGCATCTTGTTCA
>CM067351.1:2188509-2291009 GCA_034190875.2 Urechis unicinctus | reverse complement strand
ACCGATCTAGTTATGGTAACAGACGATTTATATAAATCCCACTCTTCAGCTCGATATGGTAGTTTGTTTTTCAATGGAGGTGTCTCCGGTGTTTGTCATCACGCTTATTTGTTCATGTATGCACTCATTCTTTATTTTCTCATCCAGTGTATCTCAGAGGCAGGCATATATATTTGTGTAAGAACTTGTTTTAGCTGCCAAACAGTTATTCCTAGTTCATAGAAATATACGCTAATAACTTAATAATAATCGTACTATCGCAATGTTGGTCTTATATGGTCATAATCGGTTGCTTAAATGCCATTGGATTCGAAATACAAGTAAAAACAGTATTAATATCACAGCAATTGAACAAGTAAGGCCACTTGTAAGCATAGTTTCAACAGTGAAGCCATGGACAAACATAGTTTACAAATCGTTTGTACTGTAAAAAATCTATGATGAAATATTATCGCATTATTAACTGGGCAATATTGTCTATGATTAGATTATATTGTCTATTAACTTTATAGTGATTACAAAGGTCACTTGTATGAAAAATTATGAATGTTTTTTGACATTTTAAAGCATAATTAAGAGTTTGTGGCACAGTCATTAGGAACTTGTGCTGCTCATTACAAGTATGCATGGTAACTGAAATTTCAAGCATAATTAAGAGGTGGTACAAGGCCTATCGGAACTGCTCATTTTTAATTTTTGTTTCAACTTTTAAGTAGGGAACCTCCCATTGGCAGCTGTGTCTTCCTATTTTGCCATTAGCTGCTAGTTATAGCAGAATTGTGATGACATTCATGATATAGCAGATGCAGTAGGTAGTGCCTTTTATATGGAAGTCAATTTACTAGAATTCGTTTACAATGCAAAGTAGCCTTTATTTGGGTTTATATTGCGAAAAAAACCCAAAAATGAGTTGACAAAGTCTTACAACCCCGGATTTCCCAGTAAAATCGCCATTTTTTAAATATTCGTCCGTAAAGATATTTGAGCGTGTGCCGCCCTTTATTCGTTAAACTGTTGATCTATATATTCATTCCAAATTTTTATGTTTTTCATTTCAGGCGATAATTTAAAACAAAGAATTGTTCATTGAAGTTAAAAGTCACACAAGTCATGAATCTAAGTTTGAAGCAAATATATATCGAACAAAGGCATAATATGACCGTTAATTCAACATGGCCAAAACGTTCGTTGGGGCCAAAATGTAAATTCAGGCAAAGGCATTTAACGCCAAGAATATTTACCCCGAATGATAAGATTCCAACCTTAGGCGGAGTAGTAGCAAACAAAGTAACAATTTGGTGGGGAAGCGCAGTTGTGTAAGCCTATGAGATGACGCTGACTATTCTGGCCCCATGACCATCGACCAAAATAGAAGTAGGGGCCACAATGGTCGGTGATTGGTACCAAATTGGTCGGACTTGTGTAAATATATATATATATATATATATATATATATATATATATATATATATATATATAGAGATATATATATATATATATATATAGAGATATATATATATATAGATATATCCCTCTATATATATATATATATATATCTCTATAGAGATAGCTAAATAGATCTCTCAAATATATATATATCTCTCTAGAGATATATAGATAGAGAGATATCTCTCTCTATCTCTCTCTCTCTATCTCTCTCTCTATCTCTCTCTCTATATCTCTCTCTCTATATCTCTATCTCTATATATCTCTATATATACTCTTAACGTTAATGTTCTCTCCTACTAGATCATCATGAGGGTTCTGGCCACTTAACCAGCCAAATCTTAACACATAGAATATGTAGTTGAAGCTTCCATCGTAACCAATTCGTCACAAACGCAAGCGATAATGTTGATTGAAGTCAGCAACTGTTGTTTACAGCAGCGTGAACAGTCTCCAAGACCCTTTTAAACGAACCTTGCAGCATTTAATCATGTAACCAGTCAGGTCGGTTACGTATTAAACCACATCCAGTGCTTTTTTTATAGGTTGATTCACGGTCCAACACCCATTATAGCCACGATATGCGTTCTGCTAGAACTAAAAATCTCATTAAGCAAGAAAAAAGCAATTGCAATAACCAAATTATCCTAGCAATATAGATAGTGATAACAGGGAATCTAATAATGTGTGACTATCAAATTCAGCAAAACGTAATTAGTTCCTAGTTTCGCCGTCTTTGGGTACCTGTAATTGAGCCCTTCAAGATTGATTGCGAAACTAATTTGATTTAAACCTATTTCATCCCCGGAATTTGTCAACAACTCGCAAATGAATATTCACAGCCTCAGTGATTACCCCGTACGTACTTTCCCTTTACAAGCACATAGCGTGTGTACTGCAGTACACCAAACTAGACAGCATCCTTTGCGCTAGTTGCGCATTTAAATACAACTAAAACATAGCTAAATACATACATACATACATGCATACATACATGGATACATAAATACATAAATATATATACATACATACATAAATACATACATACATACATACATACATACATACATACATACATACATACATACATACATACATACATACATACATACATACATACATACATACATACATACATACATACATACATACATACATACATACATACATACATACATACATACATACATACATACATACATACATACATACATACATACATACATACATACATACATACATACATACATACATACATACATACATACATACATACATACATACATACATACATACATACATACATACATACATACACATACATACATACATACATACATACATACATACATACATACATACATACATACATACATACATACATACATACATACATACATACATACATACATACATACATACATACATACATACATACATACATACATACATACATACATACATACATACATACATACATACATACATACATACATACATACATACATACATACATACATACATACATACATACATACATACATACATACATACATACATACATTCATGCATACATACATACATACATACATACATACATACATACATACATACATACATACATACATACATACATACACACATACATACATACATACATACATACATACATACATACATACATACATACATACATACATACATACATACATACATACATACATACATACATACATACATGCATTCATGCATTCATGCATACAGGAATTAATGCATAATTACATGCATATATACTTATTTACCTATATGCTGAAATATCATAAAGCTGGTTAACATCGTTATAAGATGTACAGCATCATATTTGCAAAATTGTGAGTTTCCATTTCATATCTAACTATGTTTCCAATCCGTTTCGCTACGGCTATTTTTCTTGTTCGAAAAATTAATATTGCATTTGGGCGTGTAGGAAACAGACCCAATGTTAGCACGTTTCTCACCCATTTATGTGAGACAGCAAATATGTAAATTGCTCGCGTGATATGATTATACGGTTTGGATAAATCAACCTCTCTTTATAACTCATATTTTGCTGAGTTTGCGGAGACAAAGGCATCATCCGCTAGCTTTGGCTGTCTAAAACCGCGAACCTGCGCAAAAGGTTGTTTATTTGCACAAACCGTCATGCTCTAAGGTTTATTTATTTTTAATTTTGCTCTTTAAAAATGACATTTTCTGTCATTTGAGATGCACCTGTCGAAATATAGCGGTAGCATATATAGTCTTCTATAATCGATTGATGATGCAATATTTTATATCCTCTAATCTTTGCGAGCCTAGAAAATATTATGAATTTTATAAATATTTTCCCTACCATCGCAATGACGTTAGTTGATCCATCTACAGATACCAAATTGGAAGTTAGAGGCTGCTTGCGCTGGTCGAACGCATTTAAAATATTATTGAAGAACAGGATGCCACGAAACAGAAGATCTGAATGTTGAGCTGTGAGTGTATACAATGACCAGCGGGTGTTGAGGCAGACCTAGCGGACCTAAAACCGAATTTGGGCACGCTTCGTCCCAGCAACATCTGACGATTATAACTATTCGTAGACTGCAACCATTCGTGTACAATTTTTTGCAATCATTAATTATTAATTCAGCATATTTTAATTGATATAATGCAGCTGTTTAATACAAATAAAGATCGTTTTGTCACTTTTATTCCAGCTTAATACTTTTTGTCCTATAAATGTCGTCCAAGAAAGTTCAAGATGCTAATTTGAACGTGCAAATCCAACCTTATATTGGGCATTGTAGTAATAAGACATTTGACCTCGGGCATGACGCTTTGTAGGTTTGAATGCGCTAAAACACCAGGTTCAACAAACTAGATTTGCGTTATTATTAGGTACATGTCATTTAATACATCCTCTCGTGTATAATGACTTGTAATAGTTATGGTTTCTCCTGTGTGTTATGTGTTGTCAAGTATGACCATGTAGTCAACAGTTTTATACTGGTACTTTTTCGATTGTTTCATTTACAGATAATCTTATATGATTTATCTACACAATTTTACGCATTGTAGGATATGCAGAGAGTGCCCATTCAAGGAGAATATTAGGATAGATTAGGTATCAACCACTGTAAAATGTTCTTTAACAATTTCGAAGGCAATAATGGTATAAGTAGAGGGCAGAATACGATGTGGGTGACACATTGGCTGACTATAACATGAATATGATACCAAAACCTGAAAACGCAAATAACATACATCAAAGGTGTAAGTTTATATACAGGCGCTCATCCAAGCTGAAAATTTAACGTTTATTTCACAGCTGAGAGAACCAAGATGTGCTGGGTGTTATGTAAGTGCCACTGCCTTGTGAAAAATTAATACTAGTCACTGTTTTACCTACATACGGATCCATCGTACTGAACGAGAAGTTCCATAGAATCAAAAAGAAATCTGACAAGCACATTGTAAAAGTACTGCGGTAATTTTGTCATCTTTGACTATGCTAGTCATAAAATGCAATGTGAACCATTTGATCTTTCGTACTAATGGTTATCCCTCTCGTGTTTCTGCTGGTACTCGGATTGTGTGATGATAAACGACCTGGGTGGTTGTCGAAATTTGGCATACCATTATCAGGCATGGATCTATTGCACATCCTGGTCGATCAGAATTATGCAAATGAGCATCAGCTACAAATCGACTGCTGCTGCAAATATTATGATGCCGCGGCGGCCCAAATAACAACATTAGGCTGGGTGGCCAATTAGAACCTTGTACAAACCTTGGGTATCAATTGCCCGTTCATTATTTTTGCAGGTAATCTCGATTTTACCAAAACAGTATTGTAAGCAAACGTCTCGTCACGCCCAGTTCACAATTTATTATTATTATCCAGCATTTGACGGGATATATTATTACCATACCTTATTTATATGGCACTTTCGTTGCCTATTGCTGCGTGTTGAAAAGCGCATTATTTAATAACCAGTAATATAGTGATCCAAATAAGATGTAAATGCAATAGATATGCATTTGCAATTGAATGTGTTTTTGTTGAGAAAATCATGGAAAATAAAAAGTTGGATGGCATAAATCTCTTCACATGCTTCTGCTTATTTGAGTATGCTTAGCCACACTACTGCTATGAGGCGAGAGCTCGTGGTTTTGTGTTGGTTAATGCCAATTTATAAAGATCTTACAGTCTCTATGTAACGTGATGTGCCCGTAGTATTCCCTCGTTCCTGCATTATGCACATATCGATTCTATTACATTGATAAATACACTGTGCACTGTAAGATGGCACCAGTTACATAGCTGATGATGCGGCGCCACAAAGCTATGATTTAATACGTTGTTATGACTTTCAGTGCTCTTCCAAACAGATGGCATGAGCCATAGACATCAACATCGTGCATATTGAAGCATGCCTTACCAGCGGGATTGCCCACCAGGCATGGTGACCCTCGCGATTGCTTGCTGAAGGCACTGACGCCCAGGCCAAATGCCTAGCAGCCCAAATTACGTAGTCTCAAACAAAGTTGGCGAAAATGGATCTTGCAGCACATTAATTTGAGGCTCTCTAGGAGGCAGGCGACAGTGTGGTGTTTGCATATTTGTGTGTGTGTGTGTGTGTGTGTGTGTGTGTGTGTGTGTGTGTGTGTGTGTGTGTGTGTGTGTGTGTGTGTGTGCGTGTGTGTGTGTGTGTGTGGAGGGGGGGGCAATCCTTTATTGGGAGAGATATTAAGGTGTGCGTTGATTTGCAAAGTGAGGGTGTATTTATTGGATGTTGCTGACCTATTTACAATACTTTATGCACAATAGCTGGGTCACGCCAGTGACTCTATAAAACATGTATCTGTAAGCAAATGAATCCATCGAGTCGTTCGGCTGCGACTACATGTGCTGTTTCCCGTTTGACCATTTTGGCAGCCGTCTATTGGTTGCCAATATGTATCCCCTTGATATGCCATAGTCCGTGAATGACAGCAATTGTGTGAGGTAGAACGATTTGTTAGCAAATGAATCGGGCTATTAATATCAACGTTGAGTGCTAGTATTGTCCTGCAACGAAACTGTTGCGCATTTCTTTCCATGACCACAGTACTCTGTACATTTGGTTAACTTTCTACATAGCAGAGCCATTATAAGAGACAAAAACTACAGTGTAGATATTTATCGCAATGGTAACCTTTACTGTGAACATCGACACAGAGTAACTTACTCACATATGTGGTTCGCAGCAATGATACATACGTATTCTGCAGCACACATATTGGTTCACGGATTCTGCTACAGCAACACTTGTTTGCGCCATGCAGATATGTAACAAGACATGTATGGCGGATTATAAAATGAGCCTCTCGTGAGAGTTAGCAGTGATGAAGCTGGTTGGGGGTGTCAACAAAGATAGAGCTCACCAAGACCATCACAGCGGACATACAGGTGATTCTTAATTAGCACATATTCTGACACACAGGCAAAGCGCAATGAGTAACAAGCGTCAGAGCGGCTTATTGAACTCCTTTCGCATACTACTGCTAAGAGTAAAAGGTTCTTCATTATTTATCCAAACCAAATATTTTTACAGAGCAGGTAGAAGAATTTGGTTGGATCCCAGCACTTCGGAACTCTCCTGACCTAACGTGTAACTGATGCCCACAGCAAACGTCGTCTTCCGTACATTGTTGGTGTTCTCTGGATCAATCGCCCGGGATATTTGTTTCCAATAGCTGATGTGAACCGTTATAAAGGTTTGCTCAAAACCTATTGCAGCAGCATATATTGAGTGACCACTCTATGTTTTTAAATCACTGTTATGTAGTCAAAATAAAGGCGCAGTTTGAAACACAGGTTATCGTACAATGGATCGTTTATAATATCTACATCATTATACCTATCATATTGTGAATGTATATATTACTTTGAATTTAATATTCTGTAGCTATTTTTACATCTTAATGTGGTCACTATTACTGGTGCTATATGAATATGGTATGATAATGGTATATTCCGTCATATGCTTGTCGTTACTAATCAAAAAGATTACATTGCAAACTGGTGTAGTACCCCCAGGCATGGCACGACTTACATGTTTGTTTGCAATACAATTTGGTAAAACAATAATGAACGAGCAATTGTAGCGCGCGGATTTTAGAAAATTTGAATATGTGACACAGTCTAATGCAGAAATGTAGGCCGCCGCGGCATCATAAAACCTAAGTGAGCTATAGATTGAGGAAGTGAACGAAAGATATGTTTTTTTAAGGGGTGGATATTATAGTTTATGAGTTAATTTGTGAAGGTGTGAAAAAGAGTTCGTGGGAATATACATAATTTTTATGATACAATATTTGCCTACGTATTCAGCTCAGACAGAGTCCAAACTTGAACTGTCCGCTTAACACCATCTCAAAAAGAGACTCGACTATACCTGATATTTTCAATGCTTGGCAAGTTTGCTATTGTAAGTTCTCCTGAATTGAAGGCAAGTAGAGCCGACAACTATCATGGCGTGGTGTATTGCCATCGCCTGAATGTTACAAGGAATAATAAGTTGAGAGTATGAGATAACTCATGCATCGTCACAAATACATGGAAAAATGATTCGTATGAGGGCTGTGCACCAACCAGCCACATGGTAAATAATCCTGCACTCACATAAATGGGGAAAATCAATACCAACGCCCAGTAGATATGAAGTCAAACCAAACAACAATAACAAATTGTTTTTTCGAGTGTGATTCTTTCAATTGGAACTCTCTTGAGTAGTAAGCACATGATCGAAAATTAGGCAATTCATGTAAGTGCATGGTATACCGTATCACGATATCATTAGTTTGACGTTAAATTGTGAACACCAAATGATTGGCGCACGAACTAAACAAAATTGCCTGTTCATACAGGAGACCCTCGGATTAGGTGACAAAGTGTGAATTCCTTGTACATGTTCCATCAATAACTAAGCCGCCACATGTATTGAATGGTGGCGGTACTTGCTCTTGTGCAATTTGATATGTAAAGGTTTTCATAAGCTAATTATACCCGTTACTTTTACACACTGAAAAATCACCGCTCATAACGTTCTAGTTCTGACGTATTGCCATGTTACAGTATGGACAGATTTTCTTATGGCTTGTTATTTGCTTATTTATGTTATTGAGCTGTGAAGCATGGAAATTAGGGTACTCAGTACATGTAGTATTCACAGTTAAATTATCTAAAATAAAGCTCTGTGTGGTACACAAATGGGGCGAAGTAAGCATTGATGGGACTATAAAAGGATGGCTTCGTCGTGGCCAAATCATGATCTGGCTAGTGGAACACACTGGTGCGGACTTGAAACTTTATTTTCTGACACCATATTAAATCATATATATTGATGTCCTTGAAAGGGGAAGACGTGACAATACTGGCGTGTATTGTTATTGACAACCAAATCAGGCGAGGAATAAATTAACAGATGTTGTTGTGCAAGTCCCTGACACGACTGACATTGAACAAGGATCGTAAATTCACAACGCAAAAAAGAAAATAACTTCAAGCAATTTAGCAGACAGCTCACTGTCTTATCAAAAGGGTGGTTATTTTGACATATGGAAGCATGGAGTCTATGGGTCTCTGCGAGGGCAAAAAGAGCCAAGCAATGTAGAACAGCCATGTCATAGGCTATATTCTACCATACAAAAAGCGGGCGCACGTGTCAGCCAACTATTACAACAAAGCAAATGTTATTACTCACTCTTTCGCCCACCTTCCAATTTGATGGTCAATGAAAAGGGATTGTTTCTTATTGCGCTTATACCAGCAACTTCATTACACTGAGAGGGTTGAATGCCGAAATTAGCTCAAAATCATTCTTGTTAGGAAATGGATAGGGTGGTCTATTTAATAGCTCTGATGTAAACCTTACCAAGTGAAGTTATTAAGTCGCAAAAAATGCTACATTTTGTCACAATATATGTACGCACTGATATTCGATATCATTGCCCTGGACCGCACAGAAATCAGGCAGAAGTAGCAGATATCCCGGCAGCGTAGGACATTAGCAGCACGATTTGACAAATCTCAATGATTGTGATACTTGGAGAGCCCTCCATTGTTATATCACGAGAGGCAAAAACAAGCGGCTTGAACTTGTTTGACAATTCCCATAAGTTGATTGACCTGGTCGCAATATCGATGCCGGAGTGAACATGGGCTTTTTGGGTGAGATGCGCACCTGTGAAATTCCAAAGATTTAAAGGTCAACGGATCACTTTGATGTATTCATCTTTTCATCTTCGAAACACAGAGAACATGGTAGTTCTGGATACAGATGGCGCCAATCGTGGAGAGGTTATTTAACTTTGGCTTCAATTTTATGCGCGAATAAAGACGAAAAAGTTGGCCGAGTATGCCAGCTGGCATTGGCGTCTGATTTTGACGGAGCCAATTTTAATGTCACCGATAGTTGCAGGAGCAGCTGACAAAATGGATGGGTGGAAGCAGGTCGGAGGTATTTCCTTGTACGTAATTGATTTGGTTGGTGAATTGTGCACTGGATGCATTATAATACCAGTGATCATTGCCTTAGCCAAAGTGAAAGATTACCAAACTATATTGTACATCGTGGGATTATAAGTTGTTTTGAATTTCGCCATGGCAGGTCGTCGCGTTTGCGGTTCCGTATGCTGGCGTTGAACCAAATTGTTATGCATATGATCAAAGGAACGATTTATCCACTTTGAAGTTAGAAATGTAACATTTGCGTCAAAGCATGCTACAACTATGGCAATTAAGTTTGAAACCTTATAAGGTCGGAACGTCACGCTACTATACGGTCGGGGCTTTCTGCAAAAACTCAGCGAGAAAATACAACCAGCTTAGTGACACTTAGGGTGGGATATCAAAGCACTGTCAAATGCGCAGTGCGGGTGTTCGTCCGCCTGTTTTAGTTGCTAGCTCTCTTGGCGACCCACGGATGAACGTAACACATGACACAACACATTCTGAAGTATGGTCTTTTTGGATGAAACGTGCGGCTGTTAAGTTACCAAGGTTTCAAGGACAATGGGTAACTTATTGGGTGATTTATTCATATTTTCTTCTTCGAAGCACGGAGAGCTCGACTACGGACGTGAGTAAGTAAGAGACTGATTAAGCAAGTGAATGAACGAGTGAGTGAATTAGTGAGATAGTGGGTTATTGAGTACGTAGATGAGAAAATAAAGTTGCTATATAAAGGAAGTGATCCCAAGTGCCTATCGCACGATCATAAATACTTCGCGGGAATCAATTCATTAGGTGATCAATTAATTCAAATCGGTCCGATAACCGTTTAATCTCATCAGTTTAGGCCAGAACTTTATAAAATGTCAGTTTAAATTGGCGCGCTGGACGATCGCTACGGCAGCCATGATCTAGGGGCAGATACAGGCGTGTGACGTCAGCAAAGTGAGCCCGTTCTCAGCGACACAAGGAGTTTCCCGTTGTATATATTGTAATGTGACGGAGTTCGTTTCTTGTTTTGAGACTTTAGATGGTTTTCAAACATCTTGTGACCTATCGAACACGATTGTTTATCGTTGATGCATTTGGGTTGACTCGCGTACCAGTCTGCACGGCGTAAGCATGTTTAAGCTTCCTGAACGGGAGGATTGAAATGTCCGAGCCTTGGCAAGTACTTGCATGTGTGTTTGGTTCATTTCATCGCGTGATGTTCTGAGCAGGCACTGACACTTGAAGAAGAGCTTGGCTTTGTAGTCTAACGCGTTGTAAACTGGTTCTGAGGCCAGATGTTGTACCTACCGATGCCCATGCTGTCATGCAAGCAAAAAACATGATTGTGGTACAAGTGATCCCCTCCCAGCCCAGCCAACGAAAAACCAATGTCAGAGCAAAAAGCAGCGTACATTGTATCCAAATTGCACTTATACAATTAGTTTCTTCATTAGTGTACTGATTTCGAAAGCATCTATGATGATATAGTTAAAAAAATATATGTCAAAGGATGTTCAAGGGGCGCCTGTCAGATAGCTAAACCCGAACAAACTCCTGGTACTGAAGACGATTCAGCGCATCCTTCAGACGCTATTGAGGATTGCGACCAATTGGGGAAAGCCAATATGTTACATTAACAATATCTATATATGTATACCGGTAACACCTGTGAATTAACAATGTTGATTTGTCCATCCTCAAATATTTTTGTCATTACGAAATTGTACATGATGAATGCAAGCCTTTGTACAGATCTATGCATTGATAAAATAATTAAAAACATCATTCACCACTGTACGTCATTATCTGATATTATCCTTGTAATTCTCAGTAGGAAGAGTATAGCACTAGCAAGGTACAAGTGTTTACACAGATTGGTCTGAAACCAGGATACTGGGTTATGCAACAAATTGGAATGGGCCGTTCTCTAGGGAGGTAATGACTCGAACAATCTCCACACTGCATACATTATCGTCCGCCTCTGCCATTGATTAATAGTAACGACATAGGCACCTTTGATCAGGACTACTTTATATTCGTATGCGTCGGTCTGCAAGTTTGAAACTCATAATTGTCGCGATATTGATTAATCAATCGCAGTGTTGCTATTGTTTCGTGCTAATAAATACAAAGCATGCGATTCAGATGCGCTGCAAATTAACCGATTGTCGTAGAGAATGATGGTCGGTCGAGCTCCTAATTGATTGATAGACAACACCTTATCTAAGTGGCTGAGTGTATCTGAGAGGTTGCACTCGATAAATGGTGACCGCTTAAATAGCACTAACCAGCAGCTGAAAGCCATTTTAATGACAAAGGGAATCAACAATGAGTTCTAAGTGCAATTTCGAATAAGACGTCAAACAGAATGCTCTGCCGGGGTCAAATTCATTTCAGATAAACTTTCAATTATCGTCCATTGCCATGTGCGATGTTTCAGGTCTTTAAGAACTTAGCCGGAGCGCATCAATTATTCTGGAAACAGCTGAAGGCGTGATACGAGTCGTTAGCTTCAATTGATGATAGCTGAAGCATGTAACGGTACAAGGGAATATCAAGCAGACGGAACAAACTTTATGTGTCTGTCATTTATGCTACATTTATGCATCGGTTAGCGTTTCTTGTTTTTGCCGCAGACGATAGAGTTGACAGGTTTCTCTCAACGTCATGTAGTGTGAGAGTGGGTTTGGGTTGCTTGAAATTGTATATACAGTGCCATAAGAGACGGTATACATCTATGCTAACATAATTAACTGTTGCTAACCAGTGACCTTTAAAGTACTCTTGGCGCTATAAAGGTCGAGCATACTCTCTAGTAATTATCTGAATATAATTCATTTAAGTATCCTTGCCATTCGATGTAATTAAATGGTTGATGCATGGACCTAATAGGAGCAAATTAATGCTGTTTTGAAGCGAATAAGAACATAGCTAAACCTTCACAGGCCGCCCATATGAGGTGGCTCACCTCCTGCATGTATGACATATTGAGTACATGCGTAGCACAGATCCTCATAACATATGTACGCGTATCGTTGCTCGCGTTAACCAGGACCGACCGCAGAAGGAAGTACGTACCTCAAACAAAGCACGTACTTCGTTCCCAGTAAGGCGAACCTCGATTGAGGTACACATGCCAGTCGTGCCACCGCTCTCTGCTGTTTTGCATTTTATGACATAATTTTCTGAAATGTGATTGGCTTTGAACGATTTAATTATGCAAATATATTATGGCCTACCTTTGGAACCAAATCTGTTGTTGTGAGCGATATCGGGCGTTCACTAGATGAGTTTTCACTTCCATTATTCGAAAGAGACTGCAAGTTTTTCGACGTTCATGGTTAAACATTTTTACACACATCAACATGGCAGAGGTAAGGTCTATGTTTTCTCATTTACAAGTATTTCATCTTATTATACATTATATGTTATTCAAAATTCTATGTCATTTTAATGAGCTATCGCTAATAATATAACACCCCTGTTGAATGACTTTTCTGAAACAATGGTGTATTGATGCGTTCGTACTTAAATCGAAGTATGGTGTACTTCCCTTTGAATTGGTGCCATAGTCTGATAGTAGATCGTATACAGATAAAAGAATGACACTTATGATTCATACGACCGAACTGCAGGTCGTATGTAGCCTTTCCTGGTGGTGTTCTTATATAAGATAAGTTGTTTTAGAAATTTGAAACCTCGTACTTATGAAGTGACATAGCCCCTCTCTGACGGTAGTATACATATAAATCGACAAAACGTAGTGCACGACTTGAAGTGACAATGTCAATAATTCCAACCGAATATGTTAGTAGAAGGAGATATAAAAAATATCACAAAAATTGCTGGTTTGTGTTGTGCACTTAAACATTGATTATAATATTTAATGTTATGTATTTTACTAGACAGTGTCTGAATTACTTGTTTTGTTCCAGAATTGAACAGCTATTGGCCATGCCATTTTCATTCATTCACAATGAGGATGTTTGGAAACTGGAAACCTGAAATCAAACTTTCCAAGTGGTGTCGAAGAAAAACTGTTGGATTTGGTTGGAAAAAAAATCTGTCCATTACACATTAACTGCTCCCAAGTTCTGTCAATCATGCATCGACGAAGTGGATGAAATTTATCCAGACTTGAACATTCCTTCAGCCGTTAGGGATGAGTCCATGCAGCCGCCTTCCAAGCTGCTGAAAGTTGGTTTCAACTCTCTCAATGAAGAAGGTATTCCTGTGAGGGGTGTACCAGGTCTCGCCTGCACAATAAACCCTTCTGTTATTGTTCTCGTCTATATACTCAACCAGAATATTGCCCTCACACCGCTGAACAATTTCATAAGGCTTTGTGCATATTATCCTCTCGTTTCTGCTCTCACGGCATTCAGTAACATCAGATATGTAAGCAATAGGTATTTTACCTGGTGGTGCTTTCACTTTGGATCTCTGAAAGTGTAAATAATTGTTTTCAATATATTCCATTCCAAACAACAGCGACACAGAGAGAATATTTTATTCTGGATTCCATTTTCATAAAAACATTTTGGCATAATTCCTTATCTTTCCTCCTTGGAAAGGAAGAGGCTGCCCCAATTAAATCCAGCGCAGATAAAGTCACGTAACCAGCGTTTATTTGTCTTTCGGAATTAGATTTCAACGACATCACATCGAGTTGCTCTCTCTTCCAAACCGAATATTTCACGTATGTGATTTTGAACACAATTTGCTACTTCAGAATTATTTCTAAAATAAAATTAACTCAAACATTGCTGTTCCTCCACTCTGTTACAGAATATGGATCTGCATGATATATTATTAAAGGCATATGATTTGGCCGATTGAAACTCAATTTTTAAGCAGCATGTAGGATAAACACCATCATGAAGTTTACAGATGAGGAATATTCTTATGACCACTGTCCACATTGCTATGGAAGTAATTGTTATAAAGCATAGTAAATTTCAATACAACCTGATTGGTGACCCGGTGATTTTGTGAACAATCCATTCCATATCTGGTAAACCTTAAGTATGCTAAAATAATAATGTTTATTGCATATGTAGTGATGCTGTAAAGCCTTACATGATAACCTAACATCCAATTAAAACAAGAAGAAAAGTTGTCAAAAACTCGAACAGAACAGGCCAACAAAAGTATGAAAACTTGCTGTTGTGGTGTTGTGGGGGCATTCTGTTCAATATCAAACACCTGGCTGCTTTGTTATTCTATTTGAGAATAACATTCATTTTTAAACACAACTGAACACGTATATGAACACTCTCAATCAGACCCGGGTGGACAACAAGCGAAATTTGAAACAATCATGGTACGGCGTACTTCGATTGAAGTACACAAATATCAGGTGTGCAAATGAATTAACATGGGGTGTGATGTTATCATCCATAAGTCACAAATATGCCATACAATTTTCACTTAACTATATTTCATATAATCTTGACCAACTAGGCTCCGCTAGAAGTAAGCTCTGAACTTTGCAAAACTGATTCAAAAATGATTCTTGTCGAATCAATCTTCGGGAAAGAAACGCCTTCTCGTACACGTGCAACGCTAAATATGGTCCCAAATCGCGGCTGTGACAACTAAGGGGGTTTCCACTATTTTACACGACCAAATCTCAGTAAATTATGTCACAATTTGCAAAATAGTTGAGAAAATAAATGTTTATGTATGCATACTTCAAACCAAGTACACGTACTGGGAACGAAGTACGTACTTTGTTTGAGGTACGTACTTCCTTCTGCGGTCGTCTTTCACCTGTCAACGGTGGAAATTCACATAAACTTAGCATGTTCGTATTATATTTATACGTCGTAAGTATGGGAATGCTATTTTACCCCTGAGTATTGAATTGCAGCATAACCCGATGTGGGGTTAATCATTATTATGAATTTATATATGCACAGGTGAATATATTAATATATAAAATATATAATATATATATATATATATATATATATATATATATATATATATATATTTATAATTATATATATATATATATATTTATATATAAATATATATATATACATAAATATATATATACATATATATTTATGCATATATATATAGATGCATATGTAAATATATATACATATATATATATATATATATATATATATATATATATGTTTTATATATATATGCATCAATAAAACCAATACATATATAAATATATACAAACAAATATGATATTTATGTAGGTCGAACAACATCCGGCTTGTAAGCAGTTTACTCGAGTCTTTCTAGTCTAAATACTGCTTGTCAGGTGTGACAAATCACCCGCAATTCATGATTGCCATTGTTGTATGTTTATATTATTTAATTTCAAAACCAAACGCCTTTCCGGTAGGTGAATGATCAATTATTACGCTAATTCAGATTCGTATATTAGCTATCGCGAAAGTGGTTAAAGAGTTATCGCTACTTGAGTTGCGAGCAGGGCAGCAATGAATAGGCATTTCTAATGCTTAACACGAAGCGATTAAGTACTTGACCCTTTATTCCGTATTACATGGAAATTGCTAAATATGTTGCATGAAACTGCGCAGGAGTCAGTTGAACCATGTAAACCTTTAACGTTCATCACACTGGTTCCGGGATACCTTTAATGGGTTCCTTCATAACAAACAAATCATGCTTGATCCATGTCAAACTTGCAAGGATTAAATATAGATGTAGTTGTATAACTCTTTCTGTTGTCCTGCCTTATTGAATGTACGTATTAATTGTACTTTGTGACCCATCATAGTGGTATACCTATCTGTAATCAAAATGGCGCAATTGCATGACGGTAATCTCACCAAGGTTGTAATAAAAGACGCTTGGCATTTTTCCTACCCGAGACAGATGCGATATTCTATTGAATGTATCTTCTACATTAATCAGCCATGCACTACATGGGATGTGGATATAAGCTTACAAGCTTGTAAGCTACACTTTCGCGACATGTACGAGCCACGTTACATTATTAACAGTCGGTGCAGCTATACGCCCACAATTGGCTTTTTGATGTTAGCATATGAGCCACACACATACCTTCAGTGTAGCTATTTCATGTTCATCGGATATGGGAGACTTTATCATAATCCATCAAATTCACTATTCCGCAGAATTAGCTATGCAAGCCTGCCGTATACCTAGATACGTTAGTTTAATTATTATAGGCCAGCACAATACATAACGGTGTGATTTCGTTTAGTCACGAGGTTTGCTGAATTTAATTTAAGGCTATAAACAAGGATCAGCTTATTCGGATACTTTGTTTACTTCAAATATGATTGTGTTTTATCGTCAACAATAGGGAACCTGACTCGTGCCATTTCTTGTCAGCAGTAACGTGTAACCATGCAAAGGGTAGTATTTGGCAACGCTTTAGCATTAAGAGCGACGTTATTTGTAACCCCGTAAGTATATAGTATGTTTATTTGTGATATCATTATCACGCACTATCTTTGCGTGAGAGCTACTCACGCAAAATTGTTTACCGCCAAATAAGTTAAGATTATTTCTCTCGGTAGCTCAAACAAAGAGCCAGTTGCAATATTTGCTTGATAACCGCTGACATGCGTGGGCGCTGGCAAACCATTTATAACAATTTGCTTCAATCATAGAACACGCTAAGGTATGACGCACACCATTTCATTCATCAATCATAATTTGTATATAGAAATAGCAGTTCCCAACCGCCTGACACATAATTAGTTGTGCTCATCCATTCAGACACAGACATTTTAGGGAACTATAGCTAACGCACTATGACATCACTCACCAAATTGTTTTTCATTTTTGGTTTCCCAAATGTCTGGATGCGTGTAAGGGCAGGTGGCCTGTGAGTACCTTGGTTTTAAAGACATCCATCAGATTTAATCAATGAGGTTTTGATAAATAATCATACATGATGTTCTCATAAGTTAGGCAGATATTCAAGCGTAAACAAGAATGTATAACCATTAAAATAAGCAAGAGAATATTTTTCGATCAAAACAACCACTTCATCGATATAAAAATCAAATCAATTCAAATCGAAGGCAAACGAGGCACTCATTGCACAGTATTGCATTATTTCCTGGACACGAACATCCTGGGTTGACCAAAGATAACGACTTATATACGGGTTTTTTTTCCATGCCAAGCATTGGTCTGCCATGTCTGTTTATCCCAGCTAGGTAATAACCAATCAAAGGATTATCCGCTATCTCCAAGAAGCATTGGGCCTGCATAGACACAATTTTCAAATTTCTGGCCAATGGAACTATTTGACAGTATGAAGCTCTCATGGCTGCAACATGGCCATCCGGCGACCAAGTGGCAGAGTCTTTTATCACACACAATCGGCAATGCAAAAATTAACAAGAATACATGTCTGGATAGGAAACATGACTGTTTATTGAAAATGTATATGTTCAATTGTAAATTAATTAATTATGTTCTAAATTTTATTGTAAATGATTGTTTCAATGCATAACAGAATTGAGAAAATACGTGTTTATTTATCGAGTGCTCTCTCTTCCTATCGATAAAGGCTCATTTTTACTCAGCTGGAGCCTTGATCTTGATGTGATCTTTCGCTTCAAATTTGCCCCTGAACCCTACCACTTCTCGAAAATTACTAAAACTCTGTGTCAATTCCTGTCTTAAATTAACATGCATTATGATTTTTAATTTAAAAAACCCTATTTTTTAACCTGTTTTAACATAATTTTGTATATAATAATAAATTGTAAACGGTTGTTAAGAAAAATTCAAGGTGAATAACATACTGTTAAGTGGCCGTTGGAAGTACCTGTCATCCGGTAATTGGATGTATTGGGGCGACGATGCCGCCAGAAAAGCTGACACTTTTTCAATAAAGGTGTTGAAGGTGTTGAAATCCCATGGATGCGGTCATATACCGACAGCATTCCTCCCTTGGCAAAATAACGCAGATCCACCAATATCCGATACACAAGCTATTTAACAAATATACATATACTCCAGTTTTCCGTATCTATTCAATATTGTATAGCTATACTGACAATAAGTATTTTACCAGAGAGGATCAACCTGCCTGTAATAATGAACTACAGTGATGTGAGCGGAATGGGAAATAAAATGACAGCCTAATCCCCACAAACCCTACTATAATTCCCAGCCATAGGAATGCTAGGTTATTCATGGAATGATTAACCATGTAATTTTTAAATAACAAGATGACATGGGAATGGGATATACTTATTGACCCCACGATATATGGGGTTACTCCGTATTCACTGTTTGCCTTCACGACAAAGAACACCCCCATCTCACATTTGACTGTGAGAACAGCCTTATAATACACACTAACGCTATGATAAATAGCATAATGGATCGTAACCTCCCGGCCCACTATACCACTCCGTGATACGTGGTAAAGGTCCGTGTTGAATAATTAAAGCATACCGAGATGTTATATAGTTTCTGGAAAACAGAAAGCGCTATAACACCATTAGTTACCCGAATCCCTCGTGCAGCAGACAGGCCTACGCATAACTGTTGATAACAAAGTAAACTGCTAATTAATGCGTAATGTGTTGAGGCTGCATTGCGAGCTTATGGGGGTATATATGTTTGTGTCATTATTATAATTTCATTCACTTACATTGAACTACAGCAATTGGGCGTACGTTTTCCATGTTAATCGGACACATAACCAAGTCAACTAGTTATCGTACATACATGTATAGATGCCTATCGTTTATTCATAATCATCGTAGATGTTACTTTACGTCAGCATCTATGCATAATCAATCAGATGTTACATCATCCACGTACCACCCTATGTATCGATATATCCCGGAATCGATTTAGTTATCTGGCTATATGTGTGACATGAGAAGAGCTCTTATGCCTGGTCCAGTCGTCAGCGCCTTTTGTATGAAAGATATGGATCGCCATCAATCGTATATATGATGTTCATAGCCATGTTTGGCATAATCGTCATGCATTACAAATGGGAAGAGGAATGCATAAGATGAACTAAGGTAATGTTTGACACATTCATTCTAAGGAGTTAAGTGCGTTTAGCATACTGAAAATAGCATCTCTCATGGATAAAACGAGTAACAGGCGGCACACGCTCAAAAAACTTCTCGGGCGGATGTAAAACAATGGCAATTTTAGTGGAGAATCCGTGGTTGTAAGAACAAATACAGCACTTAAGCTGAGAATTCGGGGGGCAGATCATTATTTAAATCTTATGGAGAATCTCGCTGATATGAGATAGCAGTTTTCCCGATCAGTAATGTGTAAAGTGTCAAGTAATGAATGAAATCACGCGTATCAACGGAAGGTTTCTAACAAGGGAATAATAAGCCAGATTATTTTGTGTTATCAGTTCCGCTTGTTAACTGTTTGTATTAGCTTGCAACAGTAGCCATTTGCCTTCGCAACTATTGCATCACATTTACCTATTACATGTCCATTTGCTTTATGTGGCCTTATGATGTGTTGTCCCTCCGAGGCTAGACCTTTATCGACCTGTGCCACCTGTCGGGATGCCGAAATAAAGCTTGGATTGTACCAACAGATACATACAAATTTAGCAGCCTGCGATATCCAACGGTGTGACAAAAACAAATCGACCTTTTGGTATAATACATCGACTGCCGAACAAGTAGGAATTAAATCATAACTATTGCGCATAATGAATCCGATAAAATGGGGACGATACTTATTATCTTGTTAACGAACATTACCTCCTTCCAGCCTCCCGTACCAACCTTTGTTGATATAGTGATAAGTTGTACATTTACTTGCTTGCATAAAATACAGTGCATACTTTCTGTTTAAGCCCATCCTTTGTTTACTAAAGCTGATTTTATTGTTAATTACGGTGAGCAAAGTTTCATTGAAATAAATAGCATATCCACATCAACGACAATCAGTGGCTAAGCATTTGCAACTCTACCATTATCTGTAAATATTGCTCCTCCTCCATCCGTTTACAGGTTCAGACGAATCGTAGCCATATTTAGGTTTAAACGTCAGTCCCGTAGAAAACAAGAAATCCTTCTTAAAACGACAATAACAGCAAGGGTAACCGATTTGAAGCTAGTGTTTTAATATCACTTAAACACCTGGCTGGAGATCTATCGATGATGTTTTGCAAAACTGAATTTAGATTTAGGATGAAATGCACTTTTAAGACGAGTATAATAGAGCTCCAGATTTTACCACAATGCTGATTGAAACGTTTTATTTCTACAGCGGCTCAGATTAAAGCATGAATAACATTATTTGTAAATAATGCATATTAATGTCAATTCTCTGAGCAGTACCAAAGAATGGCAGTTATCATAATTGATGCATCATAATTCATTATTTTATTACCATGCGGGGGAAGTCAGCTTATATATATACACATATATATACATACATATATATATATATATATATATATATATATATATATATATATATATATATATATATATATATATATATAGGGGAGAGACTAGACTAGTATGCCAACTGGGCTAGGTGTGCGTTTGGGACGTCGCGAGATCTTTGTGTCGCCAATAATTGCAGGAGCAGCTGACAAACCGAATGTGTGGCAGCATGTCTGAGGTATATCCATGTACGTTATATATTTGGTTGGTGAGCTTTACACTTGATTGGTCAATAAAACAGCATTCCAATGAGCTGCATTGCATTTGCCAAATTGAAAGAAAACCATATCATATCTTGCATCGTGAGACGAACTGTTGTTGTGAGATTTGCTATTGCAGGTGATCACGTTAGCACTTCCGTATGCGGAAATTTCGTCAAATCTTTTTGTGTATGCGTATAATCAAAGGAGCCGTTCAACCGCTATGAAGTTGAAAATGTTACATTTGCGGCAAAGCATGCTACGACTGTGGTAACTTTGATTTATTCATATTTTTATATTTGTTAGTAAAACTACATTGAGTCAGTTGGCGTAAGAGTTAACGAGCGAGAGAGTGAGTGACCGATTACGCAAACCAGTGAGTGAGTGAGTGATTTAGTAAGATAGTGGGTCAGTTGAGTACGTAGATGAGTGTAAAAATGTGATGATTTCGGATCAAGAGAGTTTGTCCTATTGTGACCGCGGCTGAAGCTTTTACTACCCGAGAATATGCAAATTATGGCGGTATAGTATCCGTTAACATCAAATAAAGCAATCTACACACTAGGGCAACAATGCTTAAAAGCATAAACTCAAATGCAATGTAAATATTTGACGCTGAGTAAAACAACTTAGATTGTGTCTGAATAGTTTAGGTCGACAAGTGTGAGGATATTGTTATTCATCAACCATGAGCACAATTCACCAGCATCTGCATCGTTTGTTATCGTTCAAATTCAGTCGAATGTGGACCAGACATACAAAATATGCTACAGCACAATAAGCCGGATGTTTCCATCGCCCAGTGTCGGGAAACGACCCATGAGGCCTTCAGTTAATTACATCTGCACTATTTGCCTGTAGCCACCCAAGTCAAGAGTCGCAGTGAAAACGTTGGTTGATGACATTTACTTCAATGATGTAGAGCTGTTTACTTTCAACCTGTCTGTTCGGTTTATTATGGCTTCTTGCCTGAAGCAAAGCGTGTTTATATCTACGAAGTTGACCGTGCACAAATCAGGCAATTGTATGTGTTTGTTACATTTCCATTGTGGTGCAATCGTAGATGCGGTAGTCTACCCACAATATCCATTATTGACAGGAAATTTCTCGGTCGACGCGGGAAGGCTATTTGTGGTGGTTTGCTTAGCCGTACTGGCAAACAAACTGCTGCACGTTTTACATTCCCCATGAGATTGAAAATCGGTACGTTATATAGCTTTGCATCATAATGCAAATATCACTTGTTACCTAAAAGATAAAGTATCCAGCCTTTTATACGAGTAAGGATTTCGTGATGATATTTGTCTTCGGCGTTCATCGTTATTTCGAATAGCATTGATGTAATTTATAATTGTTCACAAACTCTAGTCGAATCGGCCGATAATAACCATATCACAGTACGACGAATTAAGATTGAGCTTGGGTTTGAAAAATTCACACATATGATGAGACTGTGAGACTATCAAATTATGAAGAATGATAACCTGTTCCGCATCCGACGCGTCGATCCGTAAAGTCTGATTATGTTTGCTGCTAAATAGGTCCCTAAAATAGGATAAAGATTCCTGGTCTAGATAAGAATTATCTACACAGTGCATCATTACCTTGGCTTATCTCGCTTTTGAGGAGCAGGTACTCCTTTTTCAAGACCCTTTTAAATCAATGAGGGATGGTTCTGTATGGAACAGTAATTTGATAATTGCATCCAATGGTAATCACATGCTACAAGCTTTTGGTTTATTGTGTTTAGTCCTTTTGTGTGCGTTACATTTGCTATTAGCGCGGTGGTACACAGTCATGCATTGAGAATTTTTAACCATCCTTGCGTTGCATAACTCGACAGCAATAGATTGAATATTACAATGATTTAAGCATCATTATTACCGCCATAGTAATCCATATGTCTTCTTTATCACCACTCTGACCAGATTAATATTCCTCAACATCATTATTATCATCATCATCATCATCATCATCATCATCATCATCATCATCATCGTCACCATCATCATCAGCAGCAGCAGCAGCAGCATCATTATCATCATCATCATCATAATCATCATTGTCATCGTCGTCGGCTTCGGCGTCATCCTCATCATAATCGTCATCCTCATCATCATCATCATCATCTAGCTAAACATTTATTAAGAATCTTAAACATCCTTGTGATCTCAACTCTGAAACAGTTCCGTAGCTGTCTGATGTTCGCCAGCTCAAACTAAAAAATGGCTGACCAACGGTAATATTTCCAGCAAAATGTTTTCACAGATATGAATAAGAACAAATTTGTTCTAAAAATAAGCCAAAACATAATCAGTCATTCGTTATATATGACACTACAATTTTATTGTGATATTTGAATTAATTACTCCCGCATGTTGAGGTCGTTTAAACGAAGCAGGGAATTCTTCACAAACAGTTAGGTCGCACTGAACAGGCTGTTGTTACCAATTTAGCAAATAAGCTTCCAGTGGATTCAAATGAGTAATAATTTGTGAGATTATCATAGTGGGTAGGAGTTTTATGTAAATAGATTATTTACGATTTGTCATATTACAGTGAATTTTTTTAACTTCATAATATCAACAACGGCGCTAGGGTTCCCATTTCATATGATTAAATTTTAATCATGCAGATACAAGTCTATATATCCACTCCAAGATACAATTGCAGATATCAAAGGTTCCCCAGAAGCATAATATCTGCTCGTCAAAAACGACAAGGATTTTATGGCGATGAACATTCCAATTAATGTGTCAAAGACGTCATACACTTATGACCTGCAGTGATCCAGCTACGAGCAAATTCAAACGGACTGTCAAACAACAAAGACGAAAGGGTTCATATTCATCGCGGAATTATACTGCTTTAACTGCGAGCATCATTAATGGAATCATTTCTCACTGGTGTGGAATAGCTGTGATTACATTGCCGATTATAAAACCTAGAAGTGTAAGTTAGCCCAAAATACCAACAGTCGATTCGAGTTTACCTTGGTGGTCTAACAGAAGAACCTACATTTTATCAGCGATTGCCAAACCTGCGCACTAACCACCACTTATCCCGTATCAAATACGTACTGAGAAGAACTTAAAGTCATTCAAGGTGAGAGTATGAACTGAATTTAACAGGTGTGTTTTTTTAACTAACACTTAATATTCGATTAATTACTATGTTTTAGGTATAAATTCACCCGGAATTCTGGTGGAAAGAAACCACTTCCGCGCTACTTCCGTTGCCAACAGCCGGTAACTCGCATTACGTTGTCGTCTACAAACGCGCGGAATTGCCAAGATGCTATCCTTTAGTTATGATCATTATCTGGTTGGTAATACATTTCACAAGTGAGTCAGTTTATGCTAAATTTACATCATATGACTTTTTGACCTAGCTGCTTTTTCCTCCCGATTCCGCTTCATTATAAGTCCGGTTCGAATTAACGAGCGATAATAGGGACGAGAAATGGTGGCGAGATTATAAGCAAAACTTGCAGGATAACGCTTCTTTTCCATTTCGGTAACCACGTCAATTATGAGGTTCTGTAGATTGAAAATCAAGGGTATTGATATATAACTCGGGTGTTCATAATGGAGCAATTTGGCGTCAAATAATTGTGGCAGCACTGTAGACTATTCGTGCAGCTTTACTTGCCATTTCCCAGTGGCGTTTGCATGTAGCTTAGTGCTTTCTCAATATATGTCAGTATGTAAAGGCTGATTTCCAATTCTTTGGCTACCACGCTGTAGCGGCCCAGGAGGTTTGAAATGAGATAGCAGGGCTACTTAGTTTTCCGTTTATTAGTAGTGATTGAAATCATGTGATGAACTGATATTGTACTTTTTTTGAGATAGGATTTAACCCTGGCCGGTTATTGTGCTGCTGTTGATATTAACAAAATCTGCTCATTCATTGACTGTGTAGATTTCTAACGGATGAGGAGGCACTCCAAAAGAGGCATGATCGGCTTGCTATGATAATGGGTATAATCGTTTACAGCCGCAATCCGCTGCGGTACAGTTTCATACAAGACATGATGAGTAGGGACCTTTGGTTGCAAGGCGCGTCCCATACAGATTTCCCCAGATTGCCAAATAAAGACAGTGTTAGTTGTATTCATGTCGGGTGATCGTCACATAGCAGTCGGCAGGATCGACAGGAATCATGGAGTGGCTACAACCACGTGTTAAGAAGATTTTCCTGACTCGTTGACGGAGGAGAAAACGAGACACAACGAGTATTACAGGTTTACATAAAGTTTTGATAAATTGATATTAATGTCATAGTACTATTACTTTTGTGCACGTGGTCAGACGAGCGTTGGCCACTTTACTGTGTATTGTAGTTGACTACGAGCATAGCTATAGTAGTTATTTGTCAATTTTATTTTCACTCAATAGCCCATATTTGTTTGAAATCATTTTACTGTTACATGTTGGATTGTTATATCCGTGTGTGTAAATATGGATGTTGGTTTGAAAATTTTGTATACAAGAAGTGCTATACTTAGAAAATGGTTAGTCGAGGCGGGTGTATCATCTGACGAGGTTGATAAACTCGACAGAGATAGTCTGGTTCAAATGACAGTGAAATTAAAATCAGAGGGAACTTTAAATCCAGAGTATTTGAAGTCTGAAAGTTATGAACTTGATGTCGAGAGTAAATTAGAAATGTTACGTATGCAACTCGAAGCTGAGCGAGAAGCTAGGATGCTTGAAATGAACAAGCTTGAGCTAATGAGGTTACGGTTAGACGAAGATAGGGAAGCAAGGCTTGCTTTAGAAAGTAGACTCAAACATAAAAGTGAGTTGGAACCATGCCAGTTGGTTAAAAAATATAGTAACGTCATGAGAAATGCCATTCCTCCCATGTCCTCCAACCCTGTTGAGTTGCCAACGTTTTTGGACTCTTTTGAGTCGGTGTGTAAAGGTTTTGATGTGCCAGTTAAATTATGGTCCACCTTAATCAGGCCGTATCTGACAGACAAGGCAAAAACTGTGGTCAGCAGGTTCCCTGTCCAAGAAACAGCCAATTATGCAAAATTTAAAGAATGGCTTCTCAAAGAATTCAGACTCACTCCAAAAGCCTATCTCAATCAATTTCAAAATGCAAAACTAACAACTGGTGAAAGCTTTACGCAATATGGGTTCCGACTGAAGCTATTATTCTCTTACTATTTACGCAGTAGAGACATTGGTGAAACTGACAGTAAAGGGCAGTTGTCTGAATTGATTGTGGCAGATCAGTTCAAGGCCGCTATGCCTTTTAAAGTTAGAGAATATGTTTGTGACCGAGAGGGTGATGATTGGTTTGATGTTTCAAAGCTGGGTTCATTGGCCGACGCCTTCGAAATGAACCATCCATCTCACGTTGAGTCTGGTTATGCAAAACCCAAACATGATTCAAAGCCTGCCAGTTATACAACTGAAAGGCCGCAAAGTTTTCTTACAGGAAATGCTCCTTTCACTTGCCATTATTGCCATAAACCGGGACACAGGTGGAAAAATGTTCCTTGCGACAGAGGGACATTGATTCTGGCAAACTTGTTGACCCTGACAAAGTTCCTGTTGGTCATATTGCTTCCGACGAATGTTTAAATCCCCTCGCTGAGAGCTTTAGACTAGGAGCAGGTGGTGGGCTGTGTGGCAGGGTATCGATTTCACCGTTTGCCCCCGTCACTGCAAAATGAAGTTGTCCCGTCAAAACAAAGCATTGTGCTCCTTCAGTGCAAACAAGGGTTGAAAATGTACTGTGTAATGGCCATGTAGTCAAAGCGCTGATTGATACTGGTGCAGATATTTCAGTTATTCCAAAACACCTTGTTAAACCTGAACAGATAGCTGTGGGGCGACAGTTAACATTAAAAACTCCCTTTGGTCATAATGTGTGTACACAAATTGGGTATTTACCTCTTTCGTTGTATGGTGATTTTGCATCAACTCAAGCCCCAACCCTCTTACTGTGTGCAGTCACTGAGAAATTAGACATGGTACATGATATGCTTTTATCTGCTGATGCATACAACACATTACTAGAAAGTAACAATGTTATTTGTCCGACTTCCAGTAAAGCGTTGCACAAAAATGTAGTTCTATTCCTAAGGAGTGTGTTAACAGAAAATTTGCATTGCAAGAGGGTTCTCATGGCGATGGTTCTGAAGTTGAATCTGACTTGAAAGTGGTTGCTGGCAGTGAAGGAGATTTACCTGTTTCTGATCCTGATACTATAAATGTTGATCCAGGAAATAAGATTTGTCCATGTGATTCGGTTCCACCGGAGAGCAACCAAACATCAAACGGTTGAAACGAAAACTTCTGTGATTTGCAGAAGAATGATAAGACATTAGCCAGTATGTGGCAAGCAGCAAACGAGGGCAAACACGGTATGATCACTGATAGGGGTGTTTTGTTCCACGTTGATCACGTTCTCGGTGAACGAGTCCAACAACTAGTGGTGCCCCTTGAGTGGAGAAAACAAGCGATGCTACAAGCTCATGAATCAGTTTGGTCCGCTCATTTGGGAATAAAAAAGACTATGCAACGAATTCGATATTCATTTTGGTGGTCAGGATTACGAAGAGATGTGTGTGAATTCGTAAATTCTTGTGCAGAATGCCAGCTTAAATCAAAATGGAAACAATCTGAGGATGTCCCAATTACACCAATTCAACGTCCTGAGAGTTCATATACAACAAGGTGGCCTGAAGCTGTGTCTTTATCATCTTTGTCAGCAAAAGCTACATGTGAGGCGTTGTTGCAAATATTTGCTAGAACGGGAATACCTAAAATAATTGTCTCTGATTGTGGGACAAATTTTACTTCTGAACTAGCATGCATGCTTGAGAAACAGTTAGGTTGTTGTCCCAGATTTTCCACTCCAGGGTACCCTCAAACTAATGGACTTGTCGAGCGTTGGAATGGGATACTAAAATCCATGTTGAAGAGTTTTGTCTGTGAGCATCCTCGCAATTGGGACAAGTTGATTCCATTCTTACTGTGGGCATACAGAGAAGTGCCTAATGTAACACTTGGTGTATCACCATTTCAAATGATGTACGGCATGTTGCCAAGGGGTCCTTTGGCGATATTACGTGAAACTTGGCTGAATGACGACTTGTTAGTCGGCATTTCTAAACCTGTAAATGAATATTTGCTTGATTTGAAACAAAAGTTGGAGATATCTGCAGACAAAGCATTAGAATTTGCTGACAAACAACAACCACCTTATGCGCATTATCGGAATCGCAAATGTAAAAACAAGGTATTTGAGGTTGGCGAGGAAGTGTTGGTTTTCACACCTACATCAACAAACAGGCTCTTTGCTAAATGGATTGGTCCTTGTGTTGTCACCAGAAAACTTTCCAACCACAGTTATGAAATAAACTGCGAAAGTTTATTAGACAGGTTGCTGTGCTTGGTGTTATCCATGAGGAGGATGAGAACTTTAGGGAGGTCATATATGCCCCCACAAGTGCGGAGTTTGACTCTGGTGAAACCTCCAAAAGTGTGAACCCTGATTTTCACACAAATTTATCAGTCAACTCAAAAAGAGGTTTAGTGCGGCTCTTAGATAAGTACGCATTTGTCTTTTCTGAGAAACCTGGACATTGCAAATTGATAAGTCATTCTATCAAACTGGTTGATGGTTTTACACCCAGACGTTTGCCACCATATTGCATACCCTTGATTCTATGCGAAGAGGTGGATCGTCAAATACAGCTATTACTTGAGTATGGAATGATAGTGCATTCCAACAGTCCATTTTGTCACCAAGTTGTGTGTGTCACGAAAAAAGATTCTGGGGTCCGACTTTGTGTTGATTTCAAATATTTAAATTCTGGAACTGTGTCATATGCATTCCCTATGCCTAATGTTGATGAACTTGTTTACAAGATCGGAAAGTCAAGGTTTATAACAACTTTAGACTTGACAAAATGGTATTGGCAAATACCTCTTGAAGAAAGAAGTCAAGAAAAAACGGCCTTTGTTACTCATTCGGGTTGTTATCAGTGGACAGTTATGCCCTTTGGGTTAAAAAATGCTGGAGCCACGTTTCAGAGACTCATAAACATGCTGTTAGAACCCCATCAAGGTTACAGCTGTGGCTATATTGATGATATAGCTGTCTTCTCAGATAGCTGGGGAGATCATCTGATCCATTTGAGCAAAGTGTTAAATACTATTGCTTTTGCTGGCTTGAAAATAAATATGAACAAGTGCATATTCGGTATGCCTGAGGTCAAATATCTTGGTCATATAGTTGGGTCTGGTAAACATCAACCAGATAAGAATCAAATTATAGCTATCAATAATTTACCATTACCGACTACAAAGAGAGAATTGCAAAGGTGTTTGGGTATGTGCAACTATTTTGGTACCTATATTGATCATTATGCAGACATAACCAAGCCCCTCATCGATTTGACAAAGAAGTCTGTCCCCACTGTCATTCCATGGGATGACACTGCCAAGAAAAGTTTTGAATCATTATAAGAGAAACTGTGTACCGCCCCAGTCCTGTTCATTCCAGATATAACGAAAACCTTCAAAATGTACGTTGATGCATCTGCATTCGCTGTAGGTTGTTGCATCAGTCAGACTGATGATTTAGGTAAAGAACTTCCTGTTGTTTATGCCAGCCACAAACTGAATGAAAGTCAATGTAAATGGGCCACTGTAGAGAAGGAAGCGTATGCTGTTGTCTGGGCTCTAAAACGCTTCGATAGCATCCTTTTTGTTGCTGAAATAAACATTACATCTGATCATAACCCACTCTTATATGTGTTTGAAAAGGAAGAAAAAGTGCAAAACTGACAAGATGGGCGTTGCTTTTACAGCGATATAGATGTCGTTTGAGTTATATTAAAGGTGCACAAAATGTTAGTGCAAATTTTCTGAGTAGAATTCAATGAATTATTCTTTGTGATTTTTAATTAATAACCATTGTCACGAATAGGTCTTATTTCTCAAACGTTATGATGTGATGCTTCTCTTGAAATATTCTAGTAGTTCACATTGTTTACTATTTGTATGATGAAATTGACAATGCTTGATTCTTACTAATTCTTTGTAATATTTGTAAGTTGATTGTTATTGATTGTCAAATTATTCTCAGATAATATTGAACTTTTGTGTGAATCATTTGAAGAAATTGTCCACTCCCCATTTAGGGGGGAGCTGTCATGACCAAGCTCATGTTGTATTTCAAATGTTATTGTGTAATATTGGTCTTTAATGTCACGTGGTTTGATTGTCCTTATAAGCCATGCGATTGCCAAATAAAGACAGTGTTAGTTGGACTCTTGTCGGGTGATCGTCGCATTTATTATAGTGAACATCAGGTTGCATCATTCCCGAGAGAGGGTAACTGTAAGTTAAGGGACCGTAAGGAGAGAAAAAATCGCTAGACATTGACATTTTCTTACACATGAAAATTTGTGCTCTTATTTGTTGTTACTGCTGTATGCTGATGATTTTGTAACCGACGGTAGGAAATGGGGTAAATGAAGTAACGGATGGTACGGAATGGGGTAAATGTGGGAATGTAAAAAGGGATGACGTCACGACTTGATGTGTAGGAGAGGAGTTTTTGCTGTGTGCGGAAGACGAAGCCATGTGCTTTAGATTATTCGGCCTACAGATATACCTAGTGATTTATTATATGTTCCCAGCGTGGTAAGAACAATCTGTTATTAAATTTGAGTAGTTAATGCCAAACGTTATTGTTTTGTGTTTCTTACCTATAGTATGTCAACTATATAATCGCCCAGGGCTAAAGTTATATGCAAATTCATTGTTGCAATTTAAAGATCTGATTTGTTGTACAATGTGTTTTTCAGTTTAACCGTAACGTACCGTATCATACCGTATCGTACCGTATCACGCGTCAAGCACAAGGGATAAAAAATAAAGAAAACCATAATTCCATTGTTAATGTTATTCGTAACAGATTTCATTTTATTTGTAGTTGTTCTGAGTAAGCTAATAAGACCGAGAGTTTTAGTTGTAGATATATATATATATGATATATAGATATATATATATATTTATATATATATATATATATATTATATATACATATATATATATATATATATAGATATATATATATATATGATATATATATATATATATATATATATAGATATATATATATATATATATATATATATATATATATATATATATATATATATCTAGATATATATATCTAGAGAGATATATATATATATATATATATATATATATATATATATATATCTATATCTATATCTATATATATATATATCTATATATATTACATTACTACGAATACATATTACATTACTACAGTACTACATAATAAAATTATACGTCTGCACAGGGCACCCAATGAACCGACAATGCATTTTGTTGATTCGGTGGAGGTTCGGGTGACAAATCAAATATCATTCAATCGGCAAATCATGAGCATGTATTTAATTCAACTTGTTATATACCGCCGCAAATATATCCACACTAAAAAGAAAACCAATATGATTCAGATTAATCTTTTAACATCAAAAAGGGTAGACTAGACGTCCGACTTTGTCATAAAAAGCGGTAAATTCATCCCTTCAGGACATCTGAGTAAGTATGTCCAATTTTCCGTCCAATCGGGGCTTGGCCTGGGTAGATACTGATATATGCAACTTCGTTCAAACGTTCAATCAATCGTCACACAAATTGATAAAAAGGTGTCAATAGTTATTTGCTTTGTATTTATATATTGGCTCTATCAAAAAGTCATTAAAGTTTAGAAGTACAGCGGTATTTTTGAGTACATACCATCGCCGATCGATCTTTTACAATTGAGCCGTGCGCTTTTGTTTACATTTTAGCTTCCACGAAACCAGGTGGCGCGCTGGTCGCGAGCTTCACAACGGACCACGGAAACGTCCGAGTCGGGTTTCTTATTTTAGCAAGATCTTTGTCTGCATACCCACCAGCCGGAAACAGTGAGTGTTTCTACTATGTCTAGTTACAGTCGCATCGGCACACCAAGGACAAGACGCCACCTTTGTGTTCCTCATCAGCTCGTTAGTTTTTGCTACAAGTCACAGAGTGCGTGCTTCCCAATCGCTTGTCTCCGTATTTCTCCCTGTAGACCCTGATATCATGCACCAGAGTGCTCCAGTGAATAGGGTGGCTCTGAAAACAGCTGTGTGAAGATGTACAGCTGTGTCAGTTAATGTAGCACGTTCAGCAACAGTCACCTGAGGCTCAATCACCAATCGAGCAGCACCCCGCCGCCACATCAACTGCTTAGGCCATTCCCGATAATTGCTCCAACTCTTAGATTCCTTAACACAAAGTTGCAAACGCATGTTATCGTGTCCAGAAACCAAGCCATTTGTTCATCAATCGTTATCGTAGAATAGCTTTGAGTATATAGGATGGCCTTGCCGAGTCGTCCAACGCAATAGCGCCTGCGTCGCACGTGAAAAAACGCGCCTGCCCATCTATTTAGGTCTGACATGTGGGTCTAGAATTAACTTCACTAATGTAAGGCCAAAAAGTCTCTTAAAAACTACCAAGAGAGCGTGTGTCGCACGTTACAAATCAGCGCGAGCGCGTTTATCTAGGTCTGTCATGCCAGGCTTAAAGTGATGTTACTAATGGAAGGAGAAGCCGAGTGCGTTTCGTCACTTATAGAATGAGAAAAGGTTCCAAAACAACTTGACGTAAGCTTGATAAATGAACGAGGTCTTGTTTTTACCGCTACTTTTAGGCAAACCAGATATGTTCAGTAGATATATATGGAATGAGTTTCGTCAGAAATGAGAGGAGAAAAACTCCCAGCGATCATTTTTCCCTAGAACATCATGTAACCGTCAGTTAAATAATGTGCATCTAGTCAAACACCTAAATCAAAATGCGATATCATTGCTGTTATGTTGGTTATGTTGGTTATCTGACGCCAAAGACGGGTCGCATCTCGAGCTGCTTGTTAGATGACATCTAGTATGTTCCAATCGGCGCATGTTGTACAAGCTCGCCAACATATTAAATTTAAGATGTGAAAGTTAACCGACTTCCACAGTTTGGGCAGCTATACATATTTACAAGAATTTACCGTGGTTAAAACTCCATTACTGTACATACAAACTATTACAAAGTGAATCGCACTAACCTACATCAGGTTTACATCGTTAAGGTGACGTTAAATCATCCAGTTTTCTACATTGGCGAGATTACCCACAAGAACCAAGAGGGATCACAAACTCTAACTTGGTTCAAAGGAGCTAGTTTGAGTGCTTAATTATCAACATGCCGCGGGTGGTCATGTTCAGGGATAACATTAAGAAGGCCGTTGCTCAGAATGCTTTGGATTATGTTTTTATCTATTTAGATGTACAACCATAACTTAGCTGCTAAGGCCCAGTTCCACTCCCCCTTATTAATAACTGTGCACATTAATAAATTTGATTTAGATACACGCTGAAACCGCTCGCAGTCGTTTCCATACACAATTGACTATGATGGTTATATCGATAAAACGTAATAGCCATAATTGAACGAACCACTTGTGACATTAGCACAATATGACGCAGCGAGAGTCACAAAACGTAAGCATCGAATCGCATACTAATCATGCGGCATGTCGCTGACAATTTATTATATTAAGCCAATTAAATTCACCAACCAGAACTTGCTTTGCAATGTGATGCGTTTGGAATCCGATATCTTTATCGTAACACAGGAGGAAATATGCGTCTGTAATGAACATTTTAGCAAACAGAAATATGCCATTCCTCAAACAAGAAGATTTATATCTGGCGGCACATTTATAGGCAAATGGTGCCCTCCTAGAAAAAGCATATTCTTGTCTGATAATTTGGTCTTTAGAGACAGCACCTCACAAGCCATCTCTTGTCCCACTTGAACCGGCTTGTAAGTACATCGTATTCTTCCGGGAATACATTCTCCGGAACAGATCGCTGGTTTATCGCTGGGCTATGCTGCTGAGGGCTATAACACGACGAACTACTCTCTGCTTGAAAAAAGGCACCTCAATCGGAGGACGTGTATTTTATATTCTTTGATACAACGTAATATACATGTTTGTTATGATTGTTCGAAATTTATCATGATATATAGTAACGACATGACACGATTATCGCGTTTGTATCTCCGACATTTTGACACGCACATTTCTTCAATGAAAACGTCTGATAATGGTAATGATAATAAAGAGGTTTTACGTCACTATCAACAGCAGGGTTATATCATGGCGGTGAGGGATGAGGATGATTGTTAAACTTGGGTAGTTCCCCATAAGAGCAAACGCCCACTTAGCACAAACCTGCTGCCCAGACAGGGCTGCAAATTCCACTCCGTGGGGACGATGGTCAAGCACGGTTCTATTAAGCTACCAAGTCGTGTGCTTTATCTTTCAGAAAAGAGACAGACATTTAGCGTAATCATCCGAGTCACGGTGATCCAGGTATTCAAACCTCGGTTTGAACGGGGAGTAATGTGATTCATCCTGCAATTCGGTTAATTTGACTTGGTATGGTGCTATGACTGGGGCATATTCTAAGCCTGGCACTTGATAAGCTTCTGCCTGTTAGTGCTTATTGTTAACAGGATGCATAACAGGTAATTAAAAGCATCATGTTAAAAATATAAGAAACGCATTCTTGCAATGGCAATTGCGAAACCATAACACCACAGTACGTGGTGACCATATCTCAGGACGCTTTTTATGTCAAAAATCAGCCCTAGAAAGGCTACTCCTGCTCTCATTCATTCATTCATGTATTAATTCATAGTCTCATGCACTCATTCATTACTTCAACCACCCACCCGCCCACTCACCCACCCACCCGACCACTCGCTCACCTACTCGTTTATTCATTAATTCACTCAATACACCACTCACTCATCCACGCACTCATTACTCACTCACTCACTCACTCACTCACTCACTCACTCACTCACTCACTCACTCACTCACTCACTCACTCACTCACTCACTCATCAACGCACTCATTCGCTCACTCACTCATGCACTCACTCGCACACCGATCCATTTCCTTATTTTTGCACCCATGTATTAGACAATTGGTGTTACTTAACACCGATATACTCACGTTTTGCACCTTCCAGCAATCCTCTGCACCTTTGTGTGCAATATCGCGTGAATTAGAAGGATTCACGTTATTCCTGACCTCCTTCCACGGGAATACAGATATCTCTACACCCCTTCTTTAGTAGCCTACACTGAATGTGTCTGTGGCTTAGAAGCGACACGATTCATGCGCATTACAACTGGTGATCAATTGATATACACGGGTTGAGTCACTGCACGCGCAACGCAGCACTCGGTAGAGTTTTATTGTCAATTTTGCACACGAAAAGAGAGGGGCAATAACCGCTACACATAGGTTGACTAGCAGTGGATAATGATTTGTGGTCGAGAATGCATGTCACCCAAACACACCAGTTGCTGTAACACAGATAAACACACTGTTGGGGGAACTCTATGACCGAGATCAAACAAACATTCTACTTGTTGCTTGTAACACCAGCGGTTTATACAACACACTGTGGGGGGAACTCAGCAGCGACCGAGATCAAACAAACATGCCACATGCAATCGGGTGATCATTGGCACATGTGGGAATCTGTTTTGTTTTATATTTTCCATGCTCGGTTATATAGCCGTAAACCTTGACAAATAATTTCATTCAACACTTTGATGCGTACAATGTGTTGCTTATCAAAGATTTAACACCCTAACGGGCATAGGCAGTATGAATACGATCAGCTATGGTCAGATGCCAATCGAAAATGAATTAAAACCAAAGGGCCACCTGTAAGTTGGAATTGATTAAACGCACCGTTAACGGTGCACATTTTTCCCTTAACAACCAGTCAGCGATTATAGGGAATTGAACCAATATAGTAGAAGGTTCCAGGTATACAGTAGTTCATGCATATGCCAATTTGTTACGAGGACATCGTGTATCGTCCCAAATGATCGGTCAAGGGCACCAATAAGTTGTATCGAACTTGTCGAAACATCTCTGCCGCACAACCTAATGCAGATCTATGTGTCAAAGAGGTCAGACTATCGGCATGTGAAGACGTTTTGAAGAACCAATCCCTGCTTGCGCACTGTGCAAGAAAGTGTAAGCTTACCATGGTCGAGATTGGCAGCACTATCCATTTTTTTTTCGCCGTCCGCGATATTAGCAAAAGTAATACTCATGTCTGTAAAGTTTAACGACAATCTTTGTTGTCAATTCTATATCCTAAATTGCTAATGTGAGTTATAACAACGAGACCCACGAATTCGCACGTATGTTTGTTACAATGTGATCGTGTGTTGAACATTTAATGCCAAGTACGTTCCCGGCATCGTGAAATCAACTAGTTACCTATGTCTTAAGCAGACAGTATGCAGTGCTAATTATTGCAATCATATTCAGCCTCTTGCAGTTATCTAACCACTGTTTGTTTTGACAGGTCACTGTACTGTATAGTAAACTACATTAAATCCTTATGAAAAACACAACGAATAATGCTCATATTCTATCGAAAGCCTATTTCTTATCAAATAATAATTTACGTTCAAACGGATTTATAATGCAATATATAAGTGATGTGCATTTGCAGGTAGTCACTGTATGACATTGCTGGCACACGATATTGTATACGTACTGAAACTGTTTACCGCCCTGCTTAATGTTACACCAGCAACTCATTCTGCTGACTAGAGTGAATAAATATCTTACCATCGTCAATATTCTCTAGCTCTTGCTTTGAAGCTCCTACCCGAGCAGCAGATATATAGCCGATTAACCCCACGGTGGCCGCATTTGCAAAGGAAGCTGTCTTGGTGACAGGCGCTTTTATGTTATTTTATTAAATCTAGGTTAGATAAATGAATGTATAGATTGCATTTAGTGTCGTCATGCATTTTGGGCATGGATGGGTTATACATGGGCGTGAAACGCGTACCCGTTACTTACAAAAACGTTATAAAGCATGGAACATTTGCATTTGTATCAGTAGTAGGTGAAACGCAACGAACTGTACAATAACACCTCGGCTGATAACAGTGCCGTTATATGCTAAGGTTCAAGAAGTTAATAATAACAATGAGAATCATCCGGTAAAGGTGATTTCTCAAATCGTGGCAAACGCTGTCAAGTCCTTTTGAATCGTGAGCTGCAAAATGTACCAATTAATCAAATGATAAATGAGTTGAAACTTTAATGTACACAAAACGGTGCCCGACCAACATCCGTGCCATTACCAATCTCAAATTCATACAATTACTAATCACCGATCTTCCGTCGAGACCATCCACGATTATTCCTGTGCCTTTACAAAGCACAAGAACGGAACGTGGTAGGTCATTTTACGTGGGATATTTCCAGTCGATTACAGCTTTCATAGAGCTCCACAATACCAAATACAAGATACGAGTATGGAACGCAGCCCTCCTGATTCATAGAGCTGCACTGATTCATTTCGCGTGTAAACAAAAATCGTTTTCATCCTTTAATGCAAAGCTAAAAAAATAAACATTATGTTGTGTAATATTGGTCAAGAGTATAATAACCTAAAACAAAATAAAACCTTATTCTAGTGTAGTGTATGTCGCATTGTAATTACGAACACACCACAAGAAGGTGCATTGATGGCACTTAGCAAACGATGCATCCACCGAAACAAGCGTGGACTAACAGACGCCCAAATTTAAACACTTGTGTAATCTGCGTCTAAGCATAGAATATGTTGCTGCATCATCCATTCCATGATATAGGACAGTCTAGATTATCGTGCGTTTCACCGTTTTACACTCATCACTGCCAAATAGTATGTCGGCTCGGGATACAATCGAAGAAGCTGTCATAATGCGCCAAAGATATCTAACTGAGCCCTTCCGTCAACAGTAAGGACTAATCTGTGAACTGTCTAGCTGCAGATCCAATATGCAACGGGCTGTGTCAGCTTAATGGAATATTTAGCCCGAAACATCGCACTTGATGCATTCGGTGGTTGATGATATAAACGGACGTTGAGCTAAAAATATTGGCCATGAAGTGCATTTCGACTAACAGCAGAACATAGAACCATGCTGACAAATGTTCTAAATATATGCATTGAATTCACATAGGATGACGGAAACCAAGGCCATCCACATCTTACCCAAGCCAGACCACGCTAACCACAAAGCTTCACTTTATAATTAGAGAACCATGAAATGCATGTAATTGCCATTTGCATTTAATAGACAAGAGAAGCAGACGTAGCATGATATTACTGGAGGTACTTTCACCTGTATAGCACATATACGTGATGTGCTCAATTAGCACGCCCAGCTCCAAATTATAGCAACAAAATTATATCATAGATCTCTAGAGAGTTTAGTTCGTGCTTTGGCTTAAGTAAAGAGCCGATTATTGGTTTTGTAATCTCCATCAATGTCATACAGCAATCCAAAATGGACGTTTGCCTGTGTCTTTCTGGTCCACGCTATCCTTGTTTGATCAACGTGAGCCAGTTAAAATATCCATCAGCATGTCTAGTGTCCCGATGTTTTGCTAACGTACTTGTTTGCATATCCGACAACACATTGTAAGTATGTTGCTATAGTCAAGGTCCCATAGCCCCTTGGCGGCGGGCCCTGTTAACATGAAATTAAATAGTCTCGCCAACGGTCTAGGCTAGGATGAGGTCTTGAACTGATGTAGCATCCCAGATTTCGGATGCTCTAATCAGAGGCAGTGTCTCTCGGTCACTCTCGGGGAATTTTAAGTCATTGTCTCTCACAGGTCAGTGTCACATTTGCCAAAGATTTGGCGCCATAATTGTTTTGGTGCGCTCCGTTTTACCACTTTTCAGCAGAACTAAAGTATATTCTCTTACTTAACATGGAAATGACTCCAACAGAAGCCCTCGATTACCCGCAACAGTAATAGCGTGGTTTTCGTTCGACTGCTTAATGGGTCAAGTGATTTGTCATGTCGGACAGGTGACTAGCCGTGCACGACGTCTTAGAGGTTTATATTTATATTACCGTCGTGCGCGGCTAACAAGTGACTTGCCAAGTCAACCTGTCTAACCAGACGAGTGATTTTTATGAGCCGGGCACACATTCTACAACACCCCCATTAATCACACAGTCGGCGAGAGAAGCAGACACACAACCGGTCTCGTTAACTGACTGTATTACGTAAACATACTATCATGAAGCTAAGCGATTACAGCGCTTGTTAAGGTGCCAGTTGGAACTTGTGAGACGCCCCTTAACTCCAGAAGACTTCCATCGGCTCTCATTAGATGCAGACAACAACAATGTACATGACGTTACATAAAAACGAGGATACATATCATAAGCCAGTTTCATGAGCCAGACGCGCGCATCTCAGGTCAATCCGGGTCACAATTGTTGCGTTGATTGGTCACGAAGATTAACAAATGTCTCTAATGAATAATTGGACGCGCCAGTTTTATACCTTGTCTTGTATTAGACTCTAGGGCAAGAAGCGTAGCGGAACCCTTGGAGTCTGGGACGCAGACTAATGTTGCTTTCTCGTAAATTCATTTTACCGTTTCTTATACACGGCACATTTCCAAACTCAAAATCACGGAAATACAATTTTAAGGTTGTGACTAAGTGTCCAAATCCTTCTTAAAGTCTAATTACATGTACATCTTTAACGTCATCAAGGTGTTTGCGCAAATTGTTTGTGGCTTAAATTAATGCATGTGTTGTTCAGAAATCTATGCTGACGCCAAACTGATCATCCTAAAGAATGGTATTGTTTTCAGATGATTTTCTTGTTTTCATGATGTTTTAAAATAATGTTGTTGCATTCTGGTAACAGACTGATGGGTCTTTAATTTTCGAGATCTTTACAGTTGCAATTTATAAATAATGTGGATAACTTGGTTTCTTTTTATCAAGATACTTGCCAATGAAAAAGGTAAAGTTGACTGTTTGTGACAGCAAAGGATCTTGTATTTGAGCACCATATTTATTCACCTTAACTGGTACATTATCTCTAACAGGTCTTTTATATTCCTTTAGTTTTGCAACCTCAAGTGGAGTTTTATGAAAGATACTCGAGCTTATTCTTTAGTAAAAGAATGTTTGTCCTCTTAAGTTTAGTATCGAGTAGTCTGTTTTTGGGTGATTATTTTTTATAGAGTTTATGATTGCCATGCTTTTCTATCACTAGCTCGTTTGTCGTCCAATTGTAAGATTACGTTACTTAATTGAGCCAGATATGGCGACCTCTGTAGTAAAGTTATGAGATTTCGCATTATTATGTACTGGCTGTAAATGGTACTTTTTGTGGATATATGGAGTTTTATTAGGGCCTACGTAATACAGCATAAATCCTTGTCTATCTTTCTTGATGGCCTTATTTGAGGGAAACATTGGTTATATTTTACGTAGAAATCATTGATATCTTAGCATTACAACAGGGGAATAAAGGCAACATTTGTTTATTTTTTTCCCAAGTAAAGCATGGCCAAGCGTCTGCTTGCTGACACGTGTCTGGTGATGAACTCCTTAATGATACAGTGTGGCATGATCACTCATATGACTGTTAAGATTGTCATATTCAATTCTTTTGGTCAGTTAGTGCTCAGCAAGTCAGATGAAACCATGATCTATAAGAGTCAGCGAACTTTTAAGGAATATCGTTAATAGTGATATGGTGGGTAGGGGTACATAAGGCAGTAATAGTCATATGAATATCTTTTAATAAAAAATAAACATACAACATTGTCGAGTATCTGATCCCCAAGCAGTCAGTTGCAATGCCAAAGCTTAGCCCATATCCTATATCACTAAATTCATTCATATCATTATTAATAGCAGCTTGTATGGCAGCTTATGAGCTGCGTCTTTGCTGATGAATAACGGATAAAAGAAGATGAGTAATAAGCAATATATAATATTTTGTTTTAAATAACCCACAAATCACTCTTCTTTATTGATCTGATAAACCATATTGCCGCTACAATTTATTGCAATTCGGCGAAACGCACCTGTGCGTTTAATCTCACCAACGTGAAACTAAGTTAGGGTGCACGTGTCATTCATTCGTGTTTTACCAACAATAATGCCGCATAGGTTTATATATTATTTCCGTCGGCTACAAATTATTATAAATGGTTTGAATTAAAGTGTTTTAGGCACTGACAATTACCTAATCGTTTCCCAATGTATGCTGCCATTTGTTGACTACAGTAGTTATATACAACACATACGTTGTATTGATTGCTGCTGCAACAGTGCGAATGGCATCCGATATTCTAATTATGTGCCCATTACGATAATTTTCCCTACTTAATACACGCGACAAACTAATTAGATCTATGTGATTGCATATATGTAAATACAAACATATGAACATATATATATGCGTGTATGTATAAATATATATATAAATATATATATAAGCATATATATATAAATATATATATACATATATATACATATATATATATATATATATATAAATACATTATATATATATATATATATATATATATATATATCTATATATATATATATATATATATATATATATATATATATATATATATATATATATATATATATATATATATATATATATTTATATATATTCAAATTGCAAGTTTATTCTTACCTTGGGCCAAATATGGTACATCGCTAATACATAACGTTGTTTTACTTAATCTCATTGTGAAATTACTTTACAGACCGCTAAGTGCATTGTTACGTTCGCTTAATCAATTTCCTGGCCGTACGGTTCTATTTCCTGATTATAGCCCTGAGGATGTCATTGATCTATAGCATAGATTTCTCGGATATAGCTTGCAGTGAGTTGCATTTAACTTTGCGACAGCAAATCATGTCCTATTGTGATACTATATCTTTTTGTTAATATATCCGAATAAACTTTGACTGCCAAATCAGCCGAGGAATTTGTTTAAAGATGAGTGCAATATTAGCGTAATGCTTAACGGTATGTATTTGCATTAAGGTATGACTATGAACCTTCCCTGCAGTTGTGTCTCAACTGAAACATCAACGCAAATGCAGTGCAGCAAATGATTGTGGGTTCTTGAGTTCAGACCCTTGAGCTGACGAATGGCTTAACACCAAGCATCGTAAAACAGTTGACAGTATATTGATGAAAAGTCCTACAGCCTTGTATTACTTCCTCAGTGTGGCATATAGCAATAATTCATATTGCCTGACATAGTGGGGAATCAGAATACAGACCCCAAACATCTTAGATGCGTTCAAGTTGTCCATTTTGTGACTGCAAACCTCCATTGTCTCAATATAGGTGATTCATCAGCCATATTCACCAATACGGCGTTTAATAATGATTCTATAGATAATAAACCACACCATTATGTCACTTTGCTACATTATGGAGGATATGCGCAATCTTGCTCGAATGAGATACATAATTGTGCAAATACAAACGTTTCAAACATAAGCGGCTTTATGTGCCAAGGCTATTACCCCATGGCTCATGTGACTGATATTGCCTTACCTGTCAAGCGAAAGCCATGGACGCCCTTTTCGTTACATGCATTTATTTCATTTGCGAGGTGTAAATCTCCATCAAGTCAAATGCACATTATCTTGTAAACAAGAAAACTGCCGTATCATTAAATGCATTAATAGAAATGCATGTTAGTACAACGTTGCATGCACGCGCATGTTCACACTTGCCTACCATATAGATGTCTTTCAGTCACTTGTACTGTCGACCGCCATGCCAGAAGAGGGCCAGACACACTACAGGCATCATTGCATCAAAGTCTTTAACTTTGCTTTGAGGCCAAGCAATATTTGCACCAAGCGATTGGCCTCATTGGACCTGACAAACTGACATAACGGTCCGAAATATTCCCCCATTATATGTAGATACCAATCTCGACGAATTGTGACCTGACAGAAATCAATGCGCGGAGGTTAATAAAGCCCATGCAATTGTTATAGAAGGAAATGCTAGGACAAACAACTGCGTACTCCGATGATTGTCATGGTCAACTGCATGGTTGAAAGTCGGCAGGAATTTCGGGCATCAATCAAGAATAAGGCAATTATTCAATATTGATGCTTTGCATCGCTCTACATATTGTTTTATTGTTGGAATCTCAAATGATTACCCATTAGCCAACGAGTATGGGACCTACGATGTTACCGTTTTGTAATGAATGATTTATAATGCTTGCTTGATATCGAAAGTGGTCGATGTAATATTCGTGCCCGATCTCTATGAAATCAAAATTGCGGGTAATTCATAACGTTAATGAAATATATTCTCTCTTAGTTCTGATTGTGCTGCCTTAAACGGATTTGATATTGATTTATTTGTGTTTTTCGTTTGCAATGACATTTAGAGCAATAATATTTCTTCATAAAAGGAAGATAGCAATTCTACTGTCTAATAATTTTCAACGCCGCACACTGTTTGCGGAATCGAAACGACAAATGACTTCGGCGTCAAACTCAAACAATGTGGCTGAAGCCGAAAACGCATTCTACTAAACGGTATAATACGTACAATAATCGATATGTGTGCAAGCAGTATAACAATCGCTTATTTACAGTACAAACATGAATCTAGGGTCGTACTGTTAAGCTGTGAGCTCCCAGTGAGCAATCATTGGCCTGTTTATATCATAGGTGACACCCAAAAAAATAAATAACCACACATGTTCCAACTCTCAACGAAAAACATTAATCATGTGATGTGCAGTCGTTGTACTGTATATCACTGATTGGGTGAGCTCCATTTGTTGTATGGGTAAAAATTTTAAGTAGATTTTATTGTCTGTCCATTGTGCATCAGAATTTTTTACTTCGTATGTTAGAGAGTTTAAACTGTTTATTTGGATATGTTACTTAAATCTAGTGCACAGGTCTCGTAAAGAACGTTGCACAATGGCGTTTTTGCATTACGGTTATTGTTCTCGGATGATATTGAATACCTATAAGATTCTTTGCTAGGAACAGGGCGAGGAACATTCGATCCATGGAAATTCTTTCCGGTATATTTAACCACCTGTGTTTCCGATACGTGTAGTCGTCGATGGTGTATGATATTCAAAATATCCCATATACCTGTTGATGAGATATTTTGATATACCCAATCGATACTATCTTACAAGGAAGGCTACAATATACACTCAAGGGCAAATGTACAGCATTTGCCTATGGCTTCAGCACCTCCTGTTGGCTTTGCCTGCTAATACATGCGCCATCGTTGACTAGTTAAAGTATCAACGATGACATAAAACTCACAGATATTGCACATATTCTGCTACCCTGTGTGCAATAACATAGTACGTCAGTTCCTATGAAAAGGGGCAACAACGCACGTTGTTGGGATATTGGCCGGATATTTCGAATTTGTTTCACGTTTCCATTTGACTACTAAGAAGTTCAAATTGTTCCCATTAAGGTCAACAACGTACAGATGGTTCGGAATCGCGACTAGCATATTTGAGAAAGCATGCGTAAGGAGTGGCTCACTAGAATGTGCGAAGTGCCCGCGAAGTTAGAGTGAAACGAGCTTGATAAGCGAGAAATGTTGAGAGTAGATGCAAATAATAAAATTCAATTAATATTAGCTGGCAGCTCAACTGTCTACTCATATCACCCTACTTTCTCTTTCAAAAATCGATCTTTCAAAGTGTCCCTCAGACGACCACCAATCGTAAAAAGCCTATTAACACGATTCTTCTGCATGTTTTATGATACACGTCGCACATGTTCATAAATTTTGAAAACGAATCATTCACGATTTACGAGTGCCATTAGTTAGGATATATTCAATTTGTCATAACATGCAAATGACACATCATGATTTGTATCAATGCCAGTACCTAATGCCAATCATGTATACAGTTGCATGACATGCACCAATGAGGAGGGATGTGGATAAATAGTGTAAAGGCTATGTGGGTATCTTCCCTATTAAATGCAACAACATTTTTTGTATCCCGTTGTTGATATAAACTTTTGATCCATTGCACTATTTATGCAACCGTTTCTTTGGTAAGAATGATCGTTTTGCCACATTAACATGAGGTCGGTTACAAGATTTACGAGGAACACGTTAGCTGGCCACACTAAGCAATATTTTCAACATTAATTTACTGCGAGCTGAACTAAATTTCTGGGCATACTATCCAACAAAAGACCTGCATTTCTAATACACACATGGAGATATCAACAAATATCGCCTATATTCATCACTTTCCGAAGATAATCCTTGCAGATTTCGTCATCGGCTCTGAAAACATTCTTTTTCCAACATTGCTCCTATTCATTATACAAAAGTTATTTGCATTGTACATGTCTAGCGTAATGATTTACAATAATTTTGATTGCAACATGAAATTGCTTACCATGTTCTGAAAAATGCGTAGACGTACAATAAAATGAACTTTGAAATTGAACCTGTAAATCAAGTATGGGATGAATTCTATTTATTTGCGTCCAATAGATGTTGCTGTAGGATGATCAAATCTCCTTAACCTGGCTAGTTCTGCGTTGTAGTATCTTACTTGTCCAGCAGGTAGCGGGTAACTCGGGGCAGAAGAATAAAAGGCAATATCACTAAAACCGAATGCGCGGTTTAATAAATGTAGTTTTTAACAAATTTGTCAATAGAATACATAGTATTGACAATACAATCCGCAAAATATGTTCTTTGTGAATACAAACGGTATTCAATGATGCATAGTTTTTATCCAGAAAAAAATCGATAGATTGGTTTCGGTCAATATATTTACTGTGATGAGGTACACATTTTTGCTGCCACCGCCTGGCTATGTCGTAAATTTGCTTGGTCAAACATGAGCTTTAGGTCTTTGCACAAAATAAATATGTGTTATTTGAGCATAAATCAACAGGTCTCTAGCTTATCAGAAAACAATATCTATATATGCTTCCGCCGCAATGCGCAATATGCCTCTGCCAGACGTATTATGCATATCTATCTATACTAGGCTATATATCAGACTTTATTAAGTGTTACAGCACACAAGCTTCAAAAATGCATCAAGGTCGCTGTTTAACTGTTTCATTACAGGTCGTGTGAAATTATTCCAACAATTAACGCAGTCCAAGAGTGTTATACATTTGTATTATATTTATTTACAAGTTTTTCCATTCTAAATTGCCTCTTTTGGTTTGTTTTAATGATCAATTCAAACAATCAAATAAACCCCGATTCCGAGACTTTAGAAGAATTCCAGCTCGTATTGGCATCCCATGAACCATTTTACTGTGGTGCATTACCTTCTGTAATATATCAGGTAATGTAAAATCAAATATTCAAAGAAAACATGAGGCGCGATACGGCCCACTGGTCTTATAATACAATTATAAACGACGCATGAACACACTTGACTGAATGCTGTCTGTTCGTCTGCATCAATAAGCTCTATTAATTATCCACTGTTTAATGTTCATTATATTGGGACCTGGTAATTGTGTTGCATATTTAATGCGATATGAATATACATATTAAAACTTGATCCTAGCGTCACTACTCTTTATATCAACTGGGCGATTATTTTACGTGCAGGATGAGACCAGTTCTAGGGTATAATTTAATATGGTCACGCCAAGGTGAATGAACATCCACTCATCATAACTGTCAAGAGGACTCATATTTTACATGCAGGACATAATGAAATCGCTAGACGTTCGACAAATGCATAAATAGTACTGCCCCACATAGAATACAGACATTCATCAAACACCCGTATTCTCATCACGGACAATGATAAATGCAACCTATTCATGCGATTACTTCATTCGATGGCGATAAATGCCACCTGTAATCAACTGACTCGTCGGATACAATGCATGGTAACTTGGTCAAGTTTACTCGTCAGAAACTGTTTAGGGGTTAAGGTCTAAATATATACAGTGAACATCTTCATCGTCATCACGGTGTTGCTCATATTGTTTGTGGCTTAAATTAATGCATGTGTTGTTCAGCAGTCTTTTCTAAAGCCATACCGATCATCTTAAAGAATTTTATTGTTTTCCGATGATTTATCTTATCATGATTGTTGCAGTTTTGTAATAGACTGAATGGTCGATAATTTTGGGTTCTTTACGGTCTAAATTTGCTAACAAATGGGGATAACTTGTCCTTATTTTTATCGGGATACTTGCCAATGAAGAAGGAAAAAAAAACAGTTTGTGACAGCCTAGCTAAGCGTCTGCGTGTTGACACGTCTTTGGTGATGTGCTCCTTTATGCTACAGTGTGGCTTATGACCACTCATATCATTGTTATGATTGTCATATTTAATTCTAGTTGTTAGTTGGTGCTCAGCAAGTCAGATGAAACCATGAACGATAAGAGTCAGCGAACGTTCAGGGATTATCGTTGATAGTGATATGGTGGGTACGAGTGCAGTAGCCAATATTAGCTTTACATAGATGTCATATTGGGTATATAGTCAATTGTGATAAGATCAATGTAAATGTCTCGAGTTCATACCCTTGGAGTGGTACTTTTTTGAAGTTAGGTTTCGAAAGCCGTTGCAAAGTGCGTTACATTGCTTATTGGGTGATAAAAACGTACGCCACATTTGACAAGAATACTTTCGCCAAAAAACCTCCAACCACATATCGTCAACATGACAGCATTCTATGTTACAGTTGAGGCATTTTGTATAACCTGTTTGAAAGAGCTGTTTATGAACACTTTTTATAAATATTTTAACACCTCGAGTTGTTTGTGTAAGCAGAAACAAGTTCAGAATTATATCCATCAATTATATTAGAAAATGTGTCTATGTTGAAATGATCGAATTTAGCCATAAGTTCCATGTTGTTATTATTCCGGCATCTAATATTGAGAAATATATTCATCAACTCGAGATCGGTATGGGAATTGTATGTCATATTGGTGCCGTTATATAGTGTATTATTTAGGCATTGTTTAAAACTATAAGCTTAGAGAATGGCTAATGTTATACATCCTGTAATAAGCAAATACAAATTGGATACATATCATGTAAAATAGTAGCACAGTGCAACACAATATTATAGAACATAATAACAATATATACAAAATATTTTAGAAAGTAGGATTAGAACAACTTTGGAGCGATAGAGAGTAAAGTATTTAATCTTCGATTCTGGGTGGCGTTTAGCGGTTGATGTGTCATCGTTAGTGGTGGGTATAATACCGACCAAACTGTGTTGCTTGGTGTTGTAAGCGTTGTAGACTGCAGGCTAGGGAGGAAGGAGAGATTTTTACTGCATACATATATAGGTTGGCCAAGGGCTGAGACAGTCTTTTCACGGGTCACTAATTGGTCGATGATTGATTATGTCGATTTCTTTTCTGAGTTGCACCCTAACACTGTGCTGATGGTTTTCATATCAGGAGATTTGCAGGTTGCCTTTTCGTGTGGGTAGTAGACACGCATCTCGTGCGACCAGGGGCATAGCTTCCTATATGCCGTACCGGCCTTCACCCAAGGAAGAAAGTGAACGATTGTAAAATTCAGGCCGGCCGCTTATTGTAAAGTTCCGTCTTTTAAACATTTCAAAGGATGCATGGTGGGCGCTTTTGTCTTGAAATGTAAGTCATAAACATCTCTGTCATGACCGAAACGCATTCCCAAGTACCCGGATATCGGATGTCTTACCTTACCTCCTGTAGACGAAGACACCAAACCTGGCCATAACGTCTTCAGTTCTCATTTTCCAACACGGTCAGTCTTTTTTTTTAGTTTCAAACCTTTAATAAGTTATATTAAATTGTGTGCTTAGTACAATAACTCACAGGTATATTTTCAAAGTGGATTTATTCTGTCCTTAGATAGGGATATTTGCAGTTTTTACCAGTGCTGGAAAATCCCATCTTACCACCCTCACCCCCCCCCCCCCCCCCCCATCCATGTAAGATGACTCGCGTGAATTACTTGTGACGTAATGTTATAAACGTCACTTTCCCAACAGCAACAGCATCTGAATAACTCTTGTTTTTATATCAAAATGCATCATTTTGATTATTATATATTTCAATATCTATTTTAAAGAACAAGACATTATGTCAGAAAAAGTTTCTACCATTAGATACTTGGATCAGGTGGAAATATCCGTCACTGAGGGTAACTGTCTGGGAGGGAACGAGACCCTGCCGAGTTCCCACGAAACAGTTACCCATAGGGACGGATATTTCCATCTGAACCTTGTAGGAAACTAATATGTAAACCAGTTCAGATAGATTTACTATGTAAACCAGTTATTTTTTTGCTAATCCTACATTTGTTATCAAATAGCCGTGTTCAAATTATTGTATTAATAACATATAATACATGATGTTGAACAGAGACAATAGTGTAGGGTATCAGTTTGTCGCCTCACACCCGGGTTGAATTCCCTGTCCGGCTGATTTTGTTTTTTAGTTCTTTGTCTTGTAACAATTTTAATTTTGAATACCATTATTTATCACTGTAGTTTTCTTTTCCGGGACATTTGGAACAAGAAGTAAGCTTCGAAAACTCAGCGGTTATTCCAGTCATGAGACTTAACAAATGTCGTGATATATATGGTCTTTGAAACATTCTTGTTGTACCAAATATACTCCAAAACGCACCTCTGACATTCTAGGGTCAAACAATTTTCGTGGGGAGCATGCCCGCAGACCCCACTAGAATTCGGCCTACACATTGATTCCATCCAAGCTACTCCCCTGGCGACCACTAGCAGACAAACGCATCACAATCTGCTATTTGTAGCTCGTTTACCTCCCATTGATGGTAGCCAAGCGCAAGGCCGCCTAACGTTTTGGTAGGATATCGCACCATTACCTGCGTTCAATGGCCGGTTTTCGTGTAAATCAGATGCGACATCCGCACGGACGTTGTCCCTTTACCTGCCACTTGTCACAGTAATCGCTGACGTTGCATAATGTGGGGCTGATAATGAGACACATTAGTTCTTCACAAACCAGATGTAGACTACCAAGATGCCACCAATGCGAATGTACTGCAATCACATACAGAATTCCGTGTGGTGCAACAGCAGTCACCCTAATTCAGCTTTAAAACTTCGATTGCATAGATCGGAGATCTGATGTAAAAATTATGTTAATGATTAAAGAGAAATATTGTGCAATCAGAAGAATATTACCAAATGAGATAAACCTGGCTCGAGAACAAATGATGGTCAATATTACCTGTGATGTACTCCCAAAATTCTTGCTGGTAGGCTATCTGTACGGACAGCACCATTGGAGGGTTGACCGCCCAGTGTAAGGCATCTTGCAATGAAACAGGAATTTCGGCTCCCATCGTTTAGGTCGAAACAAAGCGTAGTCAAGAACTCGCGTCTACATGCGGCGGCGCAATGCTTGATCCAACTGTCGTCTGTTGTGATAAGTGCGTTTGAAAGCAACGGTGATGAAATAGACGTGTCTATATGCTGATCATTAGGAAAAACAACAAGCAGGCGATGCTGTACTGATGGTGTTATACTGTAAAACAGGCCGCATAATGATTGCTGTATAAATGTCCATTATAACATGAAAATATCTCTGGTATTGTGTAATTGCTCCGTCATTGTTTGAATTTCATTTCTTAAATCCATCCAAAATTCTGAACGTAACTTGTTGTTTATGGGAAACTACACGACGAATGCGTTTTGCTGGTCCGCTAAGTGACAATGCATAAAGGTTTGCAATATATATTATATCCTTGGCAGCACTGCTCTCTTATTCTTATAACTTCGCATTTCTGCAAGAGATGAATACATATCACGTGACTAATCATACTCACAACATGGTGTGTTAATAAGTCGAATAGGTTAAGACGGGCTGGCCAAAAACGTTACCGACACAGTTTTGTTTGAATTCTAAGATATTCCCTTTGTTTACTTTTGTGACGTGCAGCGTGCAAATACATTCTTCGATTTATTATGACCATATGAATATTTATTAATAAAAAACAAAAACAATGCTGTCAAGTATAAGGTCACCAAGCAGCCAGTGGCAATGTCTAAGCTTTGCTCCATTCCGCTATCACAAAAATCATTCGGAGCATTATTAATAGCAGCTTTTATGGCCGTTTATGAGCTGCGTCTTTGCTGATCAATGAGGATAGATAGGATGGAGGAGATGAGTTTTCAGGAATATATAATTTTTTTTAGATGGCCAACAAATCACTCTAACTCTATGATCTGATAGACCATATTGCATCAACAATTTATTGCAATTCGGCGAAACGCACCTGTGCACTGAATCTGATCAAGATGGAACTATGCTAGGGTAATTATGCCATTCATCCGTGTTTAACAGCAATAATGCCTCATAGGTTTAAATGTTATTTCCGTCTGCTACCAATATGGCGTAATTAACCTCTTAATTCGTTCTTATTAAAGTGTTTAAGCCCATGCCAAGTACCCGGTCTTTTCTCATGTATGTTACCATTTGTTGATTAAAAAATATATATATACTACACTGACGTTTCATCGATTGTTGCTGCGACAATGCATGTGGCATCCTATATACGCATTATGTGCCAATACGATAACTTCACCCATGTTACATACGCCAATAAGGCGTGATGGCATATATGTAAATATAGAGATATATGCATATCTACACATATATAATATATATATATATATATATATATAAATATATATATATATATATATATATATATATATATATATATACATATAAATATATATATATATATATATATATATGTATATATATATATATACATATATATATATATGCACATTTAAATATATATATGTATATATATATTTATATATATATATGTATATATATATATATTTGCATGTAAATATATATAGATATATATAAATGTATATACATATATATATATTTATATTTATATATATATATTCATATATATATAGATAGATATATGACCACCGTAACATAAATGATATTTCATTGCGTTGTTATATTGTATTAGTCATCATATTCCTAAGTCTAGACAGTCGCGCGCATGTAATCGTTGCATGATAAGGGGAAGAAAACATGTATACGGGAAAATGGTGTGGAAATTGGCGTAAGGCAAGGAACCTGGCGGAGGCTTTAACCGCAATAGTGGTGCAATAAAGACATCCAAATATGCTGCCTTCCTCACGCAGCATCAGTTCGTATCATTGCTTGGGGATATTCGGAGCTCAATCAGTAATATTAACGAGTTTGTCTTCGCCGGGTAGTACGCCGTAATCCATAAGAGTAACGCAGTCTGTCGACAAAGTTACACCAAAGTAATAACTTCCTATATATAATAAGTGGTAGGGCATTAACACTGGGGTCGCACAAGCACAAATATATATATATATATATATATATATATATATATATATATATATATATATATATATATATATATATATATATATATATATATATATATATATATATATATATATACATGTACATATATAGATATAGATATATATATGTTTAAAAACATATATATATATATTTATATATATATGCACGTGTATATATGTATATAGGTATATTTATATATATATAAATATATATGTTCATATACACATATATATATCTTTTATATATATATATATATGTGCATATATATATATATATGTATATATGTATATTGCTATACATATATACATATATGTATATATATATATATCTATATATATGTATATATATATGCATATGTATACTTATATATATATTTATATATATATGTATATATATATACATATATATATACATATTTGTATATATATAAATATATCAGTAAATATATATATATATATATAGATATATATATATATATATATATATATATATATATATACGTATATATGCTTATATCTATGTCATATATCTATACATATGTTTCTAAATAACAATATTGATATATATATATAAATATATATATATGTATATATATACATGTATACATATATATATATACTTATCTATATACATATATATATATATATGCATATATATATGTATATATATGTATATACATAAGTATATATTTATATATATATATATATATTTATATATATATGTATATATATATGTTTTATATATATATAAATATATATATATGTTTGCGTATATATATATTTATATGTATAATTATATATATAAGTATATATATACATATATTCGTCGTTATACATATTGATATATATATGTAGATATTAATAAGTGCATATGCATATACATAGACATTTATGCATTCGTGTATATTTATAAATATATATATATATATAGGTATATGTTTAAATATGAATATATATGTCGATGTTTATACATATATATTGATATATATATATAACATATATATATATATATATATTTTCTCAATACATTTATATATGTAAATATATATACATATATATAAATATATATATATGTATATATATGTATATATATATATGTATATGTATATATATATATATATATATATCTATATATATATATATATATATATATATATATATATATATATATAAAGCAAGTTTTCTCTAGCCTTGTGCCAAGTCGTTAATACATTATAATAAATTACTTGATATTATCGTCAAATTTCTATGCCGACCGCCGCAAGCGCATGGTTTTTGTTCGCTTAGTCTTTTTTCCTGAATATGGCCCCGAGGATGTCATTTATAAATATCATATATGTCCTGGAAATATACTTCGAAGATTCATACACAATTTCAGTGCACAATGCGATCATTTCGTTATGCCAATTATCGGTGATATGTTGTTTCACTGTTATGCAGAGCCTAAAGTGTGTCGCATTTAGTCTCGCGACTGCAAATCTGTCAATTCTTGTGCTCGACGCCAGCCTCAGTAATATTTAATCATGCAAGATTGATAACGACTCTTAGAAAGACAAAAAATATTTTTTTTCTTCATAATAACTCTCATTCGATGCTGCTCCAATCTTAAGGTACCGGGCGAAACAGGACTGCTGTATATCGTCCATCTCTGCTGAATCATTATTTTTTCACCCTATCATTCACTCACTTAACCACTCTCTCATTTAATTATTTTTGTAACATACGTATTAATGTATTGCCAGCTCCCTTAACCATTGGCCAATTCGGATGCAATCAGTTACACATTGTTCGTGCTTGTTGGTAATCAAATCTAGTCTACCACAGTCATGCTCGCACTCAACATTGTACAACGTTGTGTGACATTGTAACGTACACACAGTTTTACATTTAAATATGCCTCTTCTGTGCCAATCGACGTAAAACTGTGACAATTATGCTTGTCCATGTATTTGCACTGTATTATCACTTTCGTCCGATCCTACAATAAATGAGCCTAACATTTGAACGATTTCGAAGCGACAGGATATATAGATGTATATATAGTATATATATATATATATATATATAGATATATATAGAGATATATATATATATAGAGATATATATATAGAATATATATAGAGAGAGAGATATATATATATATATATATATATATAGAGAGATATAGATATATATAGGATATATATCTATATATATATATATATATATATATATATATATATATATATATATATATATATATATATATATATATATATATATATATATATATATATATATATATACCGACATCCAACTTGCTCGGTGAGTACAGATAAAGAGATGTACGATGGCGAGAGCGTAAGGCGGCAGTATATACCTAGGCAGCAGGATGCGTTGATATATCCTCTCGCTAACCGACGGAACCATTGGCGTTGTTAGGCCCTTTTAGGCGCTTAAGCCAAGCTATTTTTCGTTGTTGGAAAAGTTAGTAACCGTGGCGTCGTAATTTATGCAGAAGTAGCTTTTTTTTTGTTCCTTCCCTAAGAGGGCAGGAAACGCGACTGAGACAAGACACGCATATATGCCATCGCAGTTACACACATAGCATCTCGACACGTATCAGGAAAGCCACGGAAAGCGAAGGAGGCTACAAATGCTCAAGGTGCCCCGGGCATAATATACTAACAAGGAACGGTCGAGTGACCCAAATTGGTCGATCCTGGACGGCAGTTCCTGGACCCAGTATGCTCGCTGCTGATAATCCGTGGGGTTACTCTTAGGCGTGGCCGTGTGGGTAATCAACGATACCAGGAAATCGTGGAACGCTTGAAATGCACTCTTACAAAACCGCTTCATGAGCGCCAGTATGCCCAGGAATTGCGACTTTCCTTTGGAGGGAGTTCGACCAAACGGGACTCACGGTGGTCCGCTGTGGGGCTTAGCGTTAGCATCTAGTTACGGCATCCAATATCGGCTCATCAAGGATGCAATGGAACACCCATAAGAGAAGCTACGGTTTAAGCACTGTAGATAGCAACTAGGCCGCATACGCATTACAAACGTAACGGTCCCATTTGGGCAGGTGGTTAAATATTCACCCATTGCGCAATGGTATTTCCACTGTAGCGCGGATCGGCGTATCATTTTGCCACTTGTAATCAGACAAAGCCACAGGATCACGGTATGTGTACCTTCTTGATATGATATACATATATATATTAATATTATGCCAGTTAGACAAAGATTGTGGGTTATGTACAACTCCCTCTGTGATCTAGGTGAACAATTCAAAAGACCCTCAATTGGCAATCTTTTTTCGAGCACATCAGCAAGAACATTCTTTAATAGCATATTTATGTACCAGAAAGTGAAAATATGTCATGTGTCTTGTTATTATGAATGCTGATTGCACGGTCGTTAATGTTTTCCTGATTTTGCCTTTAAAATTAAGTAACCAGATTAATATATGAGCTTGAAGATATTCCTGAAACCGCTTGTGCTGCCATTGTAGTTTAATTATGGCTTTATTGACTGTTGACCTACTATATCAGATGTACAAAAAAAGGGAAATATCTTGCGGTTCATCGATAACAATCGAAACGCTATTTGACTTCACTATTTGATTCCTTCATTTTTGGCATGGCATATGTTATCTGTTGTTGCCATCAACTACACACTATGCCAAAAGTATCTCAACCCATGTAAAACGACCATTCATCTGCTGGACGCTCGCCTAATCGATGAAGCATCTAAATGGTTTATCAATGTATATCTGGGTATTGCAGAAGCCACTTTATGACTCGCCCTTACTAAGCTCGACGATTATTAACAGAGTTAATAAAGAGGGAAAAACTTGAATGATAGTGTGTCTAACCGATAACAATGCCCCGGTTCAAAAGGAAACTTGATACATATAAACAAATGTCTTCCGAAGCTATCACAATATGGTTTTAGCTCATCCGCCTGTGTATATTGTGCGTCATGCCGGAATTAGGCGTGATCTACTGGTTGACATTGGAACTGCCAATTGTTGTCTCACATTGCCGAAAATGCGCCATGGTAGTGATTAATTTGCCACAGTGTCACAAATTCAATAAAGCAAATATGATACGCCCTATTCAGAATGTTGAACGCATCAGCCGCGTTACTTGCTAGTATAGAAAAGTGGCTAGCACGTTCATTATTCACCCTATAAATTAACAATTGACGTATTCTAGTTGGCTTGAGCTGAAGCAGCACAAAAAAAGGCGCAGTCAACAGGCTTCACCTATGTTGCATAATTGACTGTGTTTATCCGGTATGAAAGCATCAGTGGAGGTTTCCCTGGGGCAAGCAATGTCTGGCAATTAAATATTCGTAATCCCTAACCAGCTGAGTTAATATCCGATTAAGAGTCAATAATTCCGTTTACTGTCAACCATAAGAAAGTAAGCTAATTACATTATGCAACATTTGCCCACTATTACGTGTACATTGGCATAGCAGACGACCATACGCTGTTTGGCATCTCTATCAGATGGTACTTTGGTGACCGTCGTCTCTGGGAAGGAAATTTCAATATTTACGCCTGACTGCAAGCTAAGCGATTAATGTAAACGGCAACTGTAAAACACTTTAATGTCTAAAAAATTCATTCAAGATGCGTATTTTGTATTATCGTGGTGAATTGATTTATTCTGAGCTTCCTGCTTATTGCGCATAATTAAATCGATACATTTCGCATAAAATAGCTGACTGGATTCTCTGCCATCGCTACAAAGAGCACAAATAATGACAATGATCGACCAGTCATTTACATAGTTCATTATCGTTCATTAGCATTCGTGTGGATTATGTAATACGGATGCACTAATGTGGTGTTTTAAAAATGTGTGTTACCATGTCTTGGCCAAAATGCATCTAAATTCCACGTTCACAAGAGTGTCTTGTGTACATTTGAAAGCGCCAATCATCGTCTCTCATTCATAATTATTGCACATGCTACATTGCGACATCATCATAGCATATCTAACTAGTAGAGCGAGAATGCATGTACGCAATTTTACGGGTCGTGGCTTCACATCAACCAGTGTCGGCATCTCATCCAGTGCTGGGGGTGAACCCAAACTGGCCAAACACAAAAGCAATCAGTGAACAATTGATGCAAAATATGTATCGTTCGTTCGCACAATTGGCGTGTTATATAGCCTCATGTGTACTGTTTGAGCTTCGATGTCAGGTCAAGCCGCTAGTGAAATGGCGTCTTTTCATTCAGTACATAAATGTTTGTCTTCGGGTATTACCTGAGCCAGACAATTGTTGAGTAAACTTACTCATGCTGAGTACAATGTTTCTTCTTGTACCTCTGAAAATAAGCAATGTAGGCTATTTCTCGCAGCAAGGCATCCAGAGACAAATCCTGGACGTGCTATTATACAGACAACACCCATTGTTTGCACTTTGTAACGAATATTTTGAGAGCAGTTTCTTTCTGCCACTGTACGCATTGGCCCAGATGCGCCACATGAGCGCCTAGTACAGGGCATAGTTATTATGAGTAACTAGTTTTTCAGAACAAACTAAAATTTACACAAAACATGAGTAAGAAGACGACTTCAAGGAAGACTTAATGATAACTGTAAAATAAAGAGCAAATTATCTGCTAATTGTTTGAAATTATTGGAACTGAAATATGTGCCATTACTAGGTGTACTTCCAAGCTGGCGTACGTCCATTTTAGGAGAATCTGCTGGCATTGTCATAGCTGGATGATCAAACCTGCATGGCTGTATTCCCCTACTGGCTTTTACTTCCTCTTCTCGGTGACAGACACACTCACTGCTGTAATCCAGCTCATTGCTTCCGGACACAGCACCAGGTGAAAGTTATAAATACAGATCTAATATGATCGATATAAATCATGTATTATTGGGGTTGGTAACATAGGTAAGACCAATACCTAATGTAAGTAGCCAAAATCATTTGGCACCGAACTTGGATTCTAAGCCAGAAGTCTCGCTGTACAAAAGCGAAAAGGTCTCTGGGCCCAAAGCCAGTGCCTGATTTTGTACCTTCATTACTTGCTCGGCCGACCGCTGGTTGCGTGGCCGCGACAACAGCAAGCTATTATGTCTTCAAATGTTTAATCACACAACCATAGATGCAATCGCAAACCGAACGGATAAATATGCTTTTGATTGTTGAATGTACGAAATCGCATATAAATCAATTCCAGGATATTAACGATACGCTAATTCGTAAGTGACTTCTATGGAAGCGATTATTTTATGTGATACTTATTTTTGTAAACAAGGTACATTAAACGCGCTTGAAAAAATCGAGCAATACATGGAACATATAAATGTTACATTATGCGCATTTTATTTATAAACACGTGTTAATCGCTCTTATGTATGTCTGGAATGCAGTGATTTTGTGTCATTTGTATTAAATCTGATATAGCGCTAGCTATAGCTAATGAATCGTCAGACGTGAAATTACTTGTGTCATTTACACTTTTTAAAACAGTGGACAATGTGAAGTTTCAATATAAACCTTATTTATATCTTACCTTGCGCATATGTATGTAGGACTATAGCATACATTTGGTGGACTACCATAAAACGCTAGTCGAGCTTATAACTTAGAATACATATTTGTAGAGCTAATGGCAGTGTGAAAAAGACTCATAAACCTAGTGTCTAAACTGAAACCTCGTCACAAATGCAGTGCAACAAATGATTGTGGGTTCTTGAGTTCAGACCCGAGAACGACGAATGGCTTTACGCCAAAAAACGTAAAATGAAAAAAAGTCCCCTTATAAACAGTCCGATAACTGACTACCATAAATAAACATGCAATGCGATATTTATAATTTATATTTCAAAGATACCGATGCATAATAGAATTTGCTCGGTGCTATGAAAGAAACTAGAGAATGAAGTCAATTTTGACTTCATCTACGCGTCCGTCGGCAATGCATATTTGGGTAATTAGCTTAAGTGCGATTAGCCTTTTGCGAGTAGGGTTGTTCCATCTAATTTTTGTTGTAGTATATGTTCTCATTGCTATGGCTCTTTATGTGGTTCTTTATTACTGAATTACGTATTAATTTGCCATAACGATGCCATCATAACATGATGACGTTTGTATCTCATGCATTATGGATGTAACCCTAACTTTGTATTGCTTCTTCATTGTGGCACATTATAATAATTCATATTGCATGAATGCAGACCTCCATTGTCTCAATATAGGTGATTCATCAGCCACTCTCACTAATTGGACACTGGCTTTCATTAATGATTCGGTAGATAATAAACCATACCATTATGTCCCTTTGCTATAATATTGAACAGATGCGCAATCGTGCTCTAAAGAGATACACACTATCGTTCAAATACAAACATTTCCAACATAAACCACTTTAGGCTATTACCCATGGCTCGTGTGGAGATATATGTAAAGCACGATTCACCCAGAACGACTGATATAGCCTCACTTGCCAGGCGAAAGACATGAACGAACCATACATGGCATACTTTTATCCTGGGATATCAGTTAGGAGCATAAAGAAAGTAGCAATCGCCATCAAGTTAACTGCACATTATCTTATAATCAAGAAAACTGTCGTATCATGAGGTGCATTGATAGAAATACATTTTGTATCAACTTACCATGTGCTCACATGTTCACACTTGCCGAACATATAAAGGTATTTCCGTCCCTTTTAACTGACAAATTAGCCTTCAAAAGCCTAGCCAGAAGAGAGGCAGACACACAACCATTGCGTCAAGGCTCATCTATTTTCGTCGCATTCAAGCGTAATCAATGTGGCTTGGTCAACATAGACTTGCAACCATCAATCTGTCTCAGAGGGTCGGGCACACTGACATAATGGTCCGACTATTCCTCCATTATTTGTAGACACTAATCCCCGCGAATTACACACTGACAGATATCCATGCGTGGAGGTACATAAAGCCCATGTTAACAGCTGAGTACTCCCATGCTTGTCATGGTCAACTACATCGTTGAAAGTCGTCAGGAATTTCGAGCATCAATTAATAATAAAGTACGCATTCAATATTGCTGCTTTGCCTCGCTATTTTTTTTTTTTTTATTCCCTGATGTACAACCTTTGACCAACGGTTTTGGTGCCTACAATTTTGCTGTTCTTTAATGAATGATTTATAATGCTTATTTGATTTCACATAATATCGTTGAAATGATGTATGTAATATTCATGTCTAATCTCCATGAAATAAAATTGTGCATAATTCATAAGGTTAATTGAATAATTTCTTTCGCGTTCAAAGCTAAGTTCAGATTGTGCTGCCTCAAAAGGATGTGGCATTGATTTATTTGTGTTTTCACTGTTAAACAACTTGCATAGAAAACGCTATTACACTATGTGTTGACTCGAATCCACAAATGACTTTGGCATCAGGCTCAACGTGGCTGAAACGGAAAACAATCTTTACTTAACATGTACATACAATAATTGACTCCGCGTGATATGTGTGCAAGCATTATTATCATCGCTTTGTTACAGTACCAAGATCAAGCCAATTCCACCGCAACTGCCATGCCTAGCGGAAATTAATCGCGCTGCTCCGTGACTTTTCTTTGTACAAAACAATATCAAAACAAAAGTTGTCACAACTGATAATCTAGGTTCGTAATGGAAGCAGTGAGCACCCTGTGCGGTAGCACACATCGACCTGTTTATATAATAGGTGGCATACATTCGTCTGTTTGACTTCCAAATAAAAAAGTACAAAACATTTTCCCATGTCAAGCATATTCTCAATATCTATGTTGTATTTATGACAGCTAGTTGCATTATTTGAAGGAGAGCATTTTTTTTAAAATTCGCATTACCTTATCCAACAAAAATGATCGATGGCATGGACATTTAATTACCTTCAATTCGAAAGTCACCTTACCGCTGCCATAATGCATATAAAAGGACACAATTAAATAATACCTATGAAATGTATTATAACTAATACTTAAGCTGTACCCTGTCGTCTAGCCTAAGGTTTCAAGAGTGTAGTGTCCGAAGTGTAGATGGATTACATGGTATTAATTCAATATATCACTCTCAATGAGTCAGTTGGTTGCATCTGTGTCAAAAAATTGCATTCATGCGAGTCATCACAACTGGTTGTGCATATTGTCAGGATGTTTGCTCTGTTTTATTGACATTGCAGTCCCACTCACTACGGCAAACATTGAGCATGTACTTTGCAGTGGTTGTACTATATATGACTGATTGGTTGAGCTCCATTGGTTGTAGAAGTTGATTTAAAAGTATAATCTATTTACATACAACAACGACAATTCGTTGATAATTATTGGAAAAAAGGCATACATAATGAATCTATTGTAGTATGTAAGTACAATGTAGCCAGAGGTTGTCTTTCCGTTGTCCCTCAGTAGGTTGTGCACAAAAACGGTGATGTAATATCGATGTTAAGTGACACCATAGTGGCTCTGTTATCATTGCTTCCGGTGTCGTTAACTGAATTCTAGAAAGCAAATTAGTCATTAAAAATGCAGCCAATGACCAGCAATGTTGAAGCCATTAGCATGTTTTACATGTAATGCTCGAAATCCTGTCATATTTGCAAAGCACCGCAGTTTGAGAATTACTTTTAAATATCGCAGAATACAATCTTTTTCCTGTGATAAACAGATGTTATACAGATCACGCACATATTGGTGGTGAGGTTAATTGGATGGTGATTTACTTTGATTCAGATTTTGCACCGTTTTACATAATTTGTTAATAAACTCGCAGGACAACATTTTGTGGAAATCAATAAAGCACAATGGGTGCCATATCAGCCTTTTTGCAGGTATTATGTTCATGTAACGAATCGTTTTTTGGGTTTCCTGACTGTTTATGTGGATATGTTTGTTACATTTATTGGCCTGGTCTAGTAAGGAACGATGCACGATGGACGATGGCATTTTTGCATTACGGTCATAGTTCCCGGATGATGCACCATAGACGAATACAAAATTTACCCCATATATTTAACCACCTGTGTTTTCGATATGCGTAGTCGTCGTCGATGGCGTATGTTATTTCAAATATGAACCTACATATTGTTGAGATATTATGATCTACCCAATCGAGAATGCCTCACGAGAGAGGCTACATTGTACAAACAAGCGCAAATAAACAGCATTTGCCTATGACTTCAGCACCTCTTGTTGGCATTACCTACTCATACATTCACAATCGTTGACTTGTTAAAATAGCATCGAGGTAATAAAACTCCCTGATGTTGTACAAAAACTGCTACTTAGTGTGCGATAATAGTCAAGTTCCCCTAGCCTGATGGCTGCGGGCGCAGTTTACATGTTACTGATATTCAATAGTCATGTTTTCAGCAAGGCAAGTACCTAAGGACACCCACGTGTATGATCGCATGACAAGCACCAGTGAAGAGGGATGTTAGATGAATGGTGTATAAGTCGTGTGGTTATCTTCCTATTAAATCCAAAAGGATTGTATGTATCCCGTTGCTGATCTGAGCTGGATTAATTGCATTAATTATGCAACCGTTTCTTTGTTGTAAGGATTATTGTGCCACATTTATATAATGAGAGGTCAGTAACACGATTTCCAAAGTTCCCGCATGCTGGCCACACGACACCATTATTTCAACATTAAGTTACAGCAATCTGAACCAAAGTGGCAGTTCACGGATGTTAGACATACTATCCCACAAAAGATCTGAACTTAGAATACCCTAATGGAAATATCAACAAACATTGACTAATAATTATCATCAACCGAGGATTATTCTTGCTGATTTCGTCATCCGCTCTGAAAGCTGTACATTCAAACTTTCAACATTGTTCCCATTCCTAATTCAATAGTTTGCAAACGAAATGATGTTACGCATTGTACTGATTGGCAATAATATCTAATTACAAAATGATGTTGCTTGCAATGTTCTGAAATATGCGTGTACGTAAATTCAAATGAACTTGAAATCCTTATCCTGTTCTGAAATACGCATGTACGTACATTAAAATGAAATAGAAGCTTTAAAATGAGTTTGGGATGAATTTTATTTATTTGTAAGCGGATAGAATCCATCTACTTGTCATTGACCGGACTTATACTTCGTTACCGTATTTTACATATCCAGCAGGTAATTTTATGCCAATAGTATGCGAGGTAGCGTCAATAAAATCAGTCAATCATGCTCTGTGTGTATACACACAACATTGAATGATGCATAGTTTTTTTCTTTAGCCAATGTATTCACTGTGATGCGTACACATGTTTGCTGCCATCGCTTCGCTATATCTTATTGTTCATAGATCAAACATGAGCTTTAGGGCTTTTTTCAAAATAATTCTGTGTTATTCGAGCATAAAACAACAGATTTCTAGCTTAACAGGTAAAACTATCTTTATATGCTTCCGCAGCAATCCGCAATATTTCCTTTGCTAACATATGATGCGTACCTAATTTATACAAGGCTGAGTGTATCTCATTCTTTTTCAAGTCTAACAGCAATTCAATAGTATATGAGCTTCATAAATGCATCCCAGTTGCTATTTATTATTATTAGAAAGTTATTCTAATTGAATTATTATCGTTTGGTTTCTTAAATTGATCAATTCAACGATTAAACTGACATCGACATTAGTTGAGTTCACCAGGATATAGGCGTCGGCAGAAGTCCAGATGAAGTAATGGTATTATCCATTACATAAATTATTTGACTGCTACGCATTACCTTCAGTGATATATCAGGTCTATTGTAATATCAAATATTCAAAGAGAACCTAAGGCGAAATACGGCCCAATGGTCTTAATACACTGATAAACGAAGCATGGACATTCTTTATTGAAGCTCTATAAATTATCCACTGTCCCATGTGCCTTACATTGGTACCTGACAATTGAATTTAAACTTTTATGTGATATGAATATGTAGTGAAAACTTGATCCTAGCATCAAGTACTCCTAACATCAACTGGACGATTGAATTACGTGAAGGTTGAGACGAATTCTAGTATCTATTAACCTTTTGCTACACTAAGGTATATGAATATCCACGCATCATAACTATTAGAAGGAGTCATATTTGTCCATTTACATTTAGGGAATCATTTAGACGTTGGACAAATGCATAAATTATGCTGCCTACATGTGATTCAGACATTCATCCAGCGCGCTTATTCACATAATTGACAATGATAAATGCATCCTACACATTTAATTAGTTTAGCAATTGCTGGCGATCACCTGTAATCAATCATCCATGGATCGCATGAAACAAGAAATCGTATCCACAGTAGATATCCGCGCCTACGGCTGAATCTCACAAGTAAAGAGTGCTGTAATTGCTATCTCTTCTCTAATTATCGACAATCACCATGGTCTTTGCAAAGGGCGTAATAAACCTATGTTTTTATGAGCAATCATCAAGGCAGCAATATATAAACATTTACTTCTCAAACCGCTAAAAGAGGGACTTGTCTCATGTATTAGATATTGATGCGAAGTCACGAAGGTTGTGCATGCGGAAGACAATACGCAACAATAAGAAAAGGGACGGAGCAGTTTTTTATTAATAATTTTTTAAGCAGCGTGGTAGTAATTACTAATATCTTTCATCAAATGACGTGATTTCAAAACTCGCCAGGGTCTTAAACATCGATTTGTTTCGCATATTTTCATGAATAAACCCTCCAATCCAATAATCGTGTGGCATACGAGCAAACGCATATTATAACAATGAAGTCCGCAAACTAGCTCTTGATAGAAAATCATACAATACGTGTCATTCTTTAAGCGCATACAGACAATTCTGGGCGTTTTATTTGATGTGTGAGGGAATATAGGGCACATTCAACTTTATGACAAGAAACTTTGTAGATAATAACTAGTGTGGATAAAATTGGGTAGCTAATAACTTTCAATATTTTTACTTAAAGTCTTAATTAAACATATGGTGTTACTTAAGTGTGACATGTGAATAGTTGTAGGACTTTTCATTAGAGAAAAAATGCATGATAAGAAGTACATTGGTTCATGGAATGACACATATCGATAAGCATTGGCTCGTAATTTGTCTTCATGATTGATGCATTTCATTTACAGATTGGATGATTTTGACACCGACAACGCCGTCTGAGACTTTGCCTTTGGTAGGTTTAGATGAGATTGGCAAAGTTTCTTTATCAGGAGCCTGTGTGAAGTCTGCAGTCGATTGGTTATTCACTGATGGATTTGAAATGATGGATTACCGTTCACCTTTATCCATATGCAAGCATCACTATTCTAAGTGATAATATCAAGCCTATGGGCCATGGTAATTCCAACCCATAACCATAACATTTCCCCCAGCCAGAGAGATCAGAGTATAAAATTGCCCACGGCAATTGTCGTCTCATGATGCTTAACGGCTAAATTACGCTAGTCAAATAAGAAAACAATATAACCAGATATAATCAGTACTTGAATGCTTGCCGAGTTTTAAGTGAGAACAAGACAATTAATGCATCAAGCGTATTATCGTTTTATTACATATGATCATCATCATCAACGTTTATCATACAGAATGCTAATTGTCAGCACACTGCAGCAAGCATAATCATAAGCTGCATTGTTAAGATTCGTTATGAATAATGCATTAATTGTATAAGCAATCAACATGAGCTATATCAAACGTCCAAGTGGCAACCAAACCTGATTCATTAGCTATATTTGAAGATGCAAAGGACCAAGATGTCAACTCTTGTGCAAATCGCTATTTTAAAGCTTCCGTTACCGAAACAATACAGCCACTCTAACATATTCATTCACGCTGATACTCATTCTCTCACTCACTGACGCGCCCGACATGCCACTGACATGTCTTTAATCGTGGCTCAAATACCAAGCAATTGGTTGCATTGTGTTATCGCTCGCCATACGGTGAACACATAGATTGAGCTAAAATTAACAAATGCAGAGATGCAGCATGGTGGGAATCATTATGACGAACAATCGCTCATTACTTTGGTTTTTACATTAACTGGAATAATGTTGCCGAAAATGTTCATGACTGTCAGTGGTTTGTGCTGTTGTAGGGATCCGTTGACAGGTCGAGCGAGGTACGTACTTCGTTACCAGTACGGCGTAATGGTTTGAAGTATGCATACATAAACATTAATTTTCTTAACTATTTTGCAAATTGTGACAGCATTTACTGAGATTTGGCTGTGTTAAATCGTTATAACCCCCTTAGTAGTCACAGCCTCGATTTGGGACCATATTTAGCGTTGCACATGTACGAGAAGGCTTTTCTACGCGTTTTCAAACTTTATTAACATAAACATAAACTTCTAATATTCGACAATAGGGGTTATATGACGTCCAATACTGCAATTGTGGATTGTTTTTTGAAAAAAATAGGTAATCAAGAGATATATCACCAGTCGCCCTAATGCGGCTTAATGAAGCGGTCGCCCTAAACCGGGAAAAAGAGTTATATATATAATTATATATATAAGTATATATATACATATATTCGTCGTTATACATATTGATATATATATATATATATGTAGATATTAATAAGTGCATATGCATATACATAGACATTTATGCATTCGTGTATATTTATAAATATATATATATAGGTATATGTTTAAATATGAATATATATATCGATGTTTATACATATATATTGATATATATATATATACGTATATATATATATATTTTCTAAATACATTTATATATGTAAATATATATACATATAGAAATATATATATATATGTATATATATGTATATATATATAAAATATATATATATATGTATATAAATGTATATATATATAAAATATATATATATATATGTATATATATATATAATATCTCTATATATATATATATATATATATATATATATATATATCTATATCTATCTATATATATATATATATCTATATATATATATATATATATATATATATATAAAGCAAGTTTTCTCTAGCCTTGTGCCAAGTCGTTAATACATTATAATAAATTACTTGATATTATCGTAAAATTTCTATGCCGACCGCAAAGCGCATGGTTTTGTTCGCTTAGTCTTTTTCCTGAATATGGCCCCGAGGATGTCATTTATAAATATCATATATGTCCTGGAAATATACTTCGAAGATTCATACACAATTTCAGTGCACAATGCGATCATTTCGTTATGCCAATTATCGGTGATATGTTGTTTCACTGTTATGCAGAGCCTACAGTGTGTCGCATTTAGTCTCGCGACTGCAAATCTGTCAATTCTTGTGCTCGACGCCAGCCTCAGTAATATTTAATCATGCAAGATCGATAACGACTCTACAAGGTCGCAGAAACGCAGGCTTTTATAACTACGTATTAGCATAAACCATGTATAAAGCTTATTGATTGTCTTAAATGCACATTTCATCATTGTAACTTATAACTAGCTCGCCAGTAACATCTAGATTGTTTAAGTGTAAATTGATTGTGTAATCTACAATGTTAAACTGTTAGACCGAATGCATTTCTTTCGCTCATTAACATTCGTTGAACAACGTAGTTAAATGATTCTGGTTTAGCATGCCATGCTTAGCAAGCTAGGCTTCTGCAATTGCGCGATTAACGTTAAGGCAATAATTCACTGAGTGCTTTCAGACTACTTCAAGTCATTGGTGCCCACGATGTGCCAAAGTTTGCAAAAGTGGGATCTACGAAAGATGAGTGACCATGACATGTACAATGATTTTAATACATTAGATAACACTTGTAGTAGGGGCAATAACTAGCGATCATGTATGCAACGTTAAAGATAGCACAGCCACAGCAGAGTCATTTTAGCACTCTGCATAAACACTGGGCAGGCCGTCAAATATCATCTTAGCTAATTGCATCCATAGTCATCGAACACGTAATATCGGTATGCACGACAAAAAACACCCTGAGAATTCCTGGTCGATATTTGTCGTATTTGTGCACGTCGATAGCCGGTAACTGTTAAAAAAGATTATAAATTAATCGATTTCACAATACTAAAGCGTTATTGGTTTATTGCGCTACGCCTACTTAGACGGCAAAAAAGTCGAGCTCCTATACGCTAAACCCACATCAGTGTAGCTCAACAATTAATTAGCTAGAGAGTCATGTAGCCTTCAAAAATGCAGAACGACACCTTTCAAATAACGGTCGTTTCAGTATAACTCTTTACCTATCGCAAGACAAACTTGATGTATCTCAGCGTGATACCCATGCAAATAGTGTCATTGTTGCCAAAACCATTACGGGTAAGGTTGTCCTTAAGACTGAGATAACCATTCATCTTGACGAGTGTTGTTCATGTATGGCTGAATATATTAAAAGCGTGGTACAATTGAAACTGATAACGTATAATATCTATAGAGTAAGCGAAAGCGTTAGATAGTGCATTCTTAACAGAATCATGTCTTATTGTCATACTATATTTTTTCGTCAATATGTCTGAATATTCCTTGATTACCAAATCGGCCAAGGATTTTTTCAATGCTGTGTGCAATATTAACGGTGATGTTTAACGATATATATTTGCATTAACGTATGATAATTAGCGGCTACATTACATCATGATCATATGGAAGTAATGTCCATGAAACCAATTATTTTACGTAATTATCATAAAAGTGGGATGTATACATGTGATAAAAATTTTTTTAAAAAATTATAATTTTACCATTAACAGATATGAAACGCCGATGATTTGTTTGACTTGTTCTTATACTCATATCATCATATCAGCGGGCTGTATTGTATAACAGTCGCCCACGGGAAAATTCAAACAAAACTCGCCTGCGGTTATTTCGGAATTTCTTTTTTAGGATTAGAACAACTTTGTGAACAGCGCTCTAGATGCCAACAGATCACTTTGCACCCACTCATCTATCAATCGCAATGGCATCGCCCCACTGACCGAGTGAAACGCTGTTCAAACTTGTGTTGCTATGAAGCAGACAACGATAATTAATGATGTTACTAATCACTTGAATGTACAACCTGGCCGGTTACTATTGGAGTAAACCCAACACGATGCATTGTATGCAATCAATAACATTATAAAACAGCCGGAAATAATCATTCATTGTTGTAGTTACCACAGTTAATTTGGCGCAACATCGTGCGCATGATTTCACATTAAAACATTCCAATACAATATCAGATAAATCATTTGAACGTATAAAAGACGGCTGAATTGCTTTATTTATACCAATAGCTAACTATTATGGTCTTAACAATGACACCATGGACTCCAAAGATCATTGGCAGTGACCTGTTAAATGTGTGCCATTAGGATGGAACAACTGGCCACAAGAAAACGACCTATGATGCTTCCATACAAATGAAACGCACCAAACACATATGTGTAATTTCGAACCATCATTACCTTACTCTCAGTATCACTCTGCTGAATCATTATTTTTTCACCCTATCATTCACTCACTTAACCACTCTCTCATTTAATTATTTTTGTAACATACGTATTAATGTATTGCCAGCTCCCTTAACCACTGGCCAATTCGGATGCAATCAGTTACACATTGTTCGTGCTTGTTGGTAATCAAATCTAGTCTACCACAGTCATGCTCTCACTCAACATTGTACAACGTTGTGTGACATGGTAACGTACACACAGTTTTACATTTAAATAGCCGACTGAAAGTCGCTTGAGACGATCAGCATTATCTACCAGTTGTTTGGCATGTCATACCACTTAACTGCTGAGACATATATAATAGAATATACAAAACATTATCGGTCGATTGAATATTCAAATTGGTATGAAATCAAATAATAGTTCTAACTAATGGAATATCGATCAACACTAAATAATGAATGAGAGGTTTGACGTCATCAGATTCGTTCTTGGTGTAAGTTGCGCACTCTGTGGGGCCGGTGACGAATCGTGGACCGCTTGTCTAGCAGACGGTGCAAGGGAATGACGCAGCGCAAGAATTGATTTAACAAGGCATGTTATCTTGCGGCGTTGTACGGAATGCACTTTTAGTGCCAGAGAACGAATGTACGGGTATGTCCATCTCTTGTGATATATCTTTCTCAACCAAATAGTAATTTGCCATCAATTCGAATATCTTAACCTAGTGATCCAATCAGCTTTTGAATAGCCAGCAGTAAATTTGATCGCTTCCCTATCAACTTGAAACCACTTATCAATTCAAAAGACATCGAAGCCTAATATACAACATTTAGGGTAGGTATTTACGCATTTTACTGACATAGCTGCGAGCTACCTGTTCATAGATATACCAACGCCTTTATAAAACTATTGTAGTTGTACCGCAGGTGTATAACAAAGTTTGTTGAACTTTAAGACGATATCAGTCTGACATCACAATTATTACTGGTCAAGTTCGAGTCCTTTCCACACGTAACAGTATGCCTCTTCTGTGCCAATCGACGTAAAACTGTGACAATTATGCTTGTCCATGTATTTGCACTGTATTACAGTTTCCTGTTTTCAGTCTGTAGCAGGCGTTATCCCCAGGAAACTTTATCACTTTCGTCCGATCCGACAATAAATGAGCCTAACATTTGAACGATTTCGAAGCGACGACAGGATATATATATATATATATATATATATATATATATATATATATATATATATATATATATATATATATATATATATATATATATATATATATATATATATATATATATATATATATATATATATATATATATATATATATATATATATATATATCTCTATATATATATATATATATATATCTATATATATATATATATCTCTATATATATATATATATATACCGACATCCAACTTGATGGGTGAGTACAGATAAAGAGATGTACGATGGCGAGAGCGTAAGGCGGCAGTATATACCTAGGCAGCAGGATGCGTTGATATATCCTCTCGCTAACCGACGGAACCATTGGCGTTGTTAGGCCCTTTTAGGCGCTTAAGCCAAGCTATTTTTCGTTGTTGGAAAAGTTAGTAACCGTGGCGTCGTAATTTATGCAGAAATAGCTTCTTTTTTGTTCCTTCCTTAAGAGGGCAGGAAACGCGACTGAGACAAGACACGCATATATGCCATCGCAGTTACACACATAGCATCTCGACACGTATCAGGAAAGCCACGGAAAGTGAAGGAGGCTACAAATGCTCAAGGTGCCCCGGGCATAATATACTAACAAGGAACGGTCGAGTGACCCAAATTGGTCGATCCTGGACGGCAGTTCCTGGACCCAGTATGCTCGCTGCTGATAATCCGTGGGGTTGCTCTTAGGCGTGGCCGTGTGGGTAATCAACGATACCAGGAAATCGTGGAACGCTTGAAATGCACTCTTACAAAACCGCTTCATGAGCGCCAGTATGCCCAGAAATTGCGACTTTCCTTTGGAGGGAGTTCGACCAAACGGGACTCACGGTGGTCCGCTGTGGTCTGTGCGCTGAATAATGAAATTACTCACTTGACTAGTAAAACTAGGCTTATTCCTGAAAGATCGGCTTGTGGAACCGACTGATACACACCTGCCGCGACATGCTGATCTCCGGTAGCCTGAAGGCAGTACTGACCTTAGCCTCTTTGGCCCTCTATCTTTTTTGTGTCAGGAGGGCGCGGCGTGGCCGTATTAACGAGATGTTAATACTCGTCTCGAGAAGAACAACTTTTATACTGCTCGTGGTGGATCTGCTTTACGACAAAAGTTTTGATGCCTTTAGCACTATCAGTGAATCTTGGGTCGGAGGACTGCATCATCGGTAATGTGCCCATGGACTATACCTTCATCTTCCCATGCACAAATATAGCTGCTGGTTGTGGCAATGAACCACATCACATTCCTTGTGGTAAAGGTTGGGAACTAATAAGTTTGACTGATACTCAAATATTACATCCTAGTAGACAGCTTTGCCCTTCCGGGCAACTGGGTAAATGTTGGGCTTCCTCCTGAAGAGTGTAACCCTCAGGCATCTGGCAGGTGGCTTTTGGCGTCAAAGCAGTCGTGCTTTCCAACCCACCCTGTGGCAGCGCGCGCCTCACCGTTCAGACATAGGGTTTTTTGGCATCTACTCGTAGGATGTGACTCTCGGACATCGGAAGATTGCAGCCGTCGATCAGGTGGTTGCAAACCTTTGCGTTCTGTGTCTGTACCACACAAATGTCACCCTACATTCTCTTCATGATGGAAAAGTGCTGATCATAGTATGTCCAAGTTTTTGGCGGCTATGACCATGTACAGCAGAAAAGGCTGCTTAGCGCCACCAAAGTGTACTTAAACAGGAAACCTATGTGAAGTAATGTGCGATGTCCAGGTCATTATGCAGTAGGCACTGCTTTCAAAGGTTCCGAAAACATGTCTACCAGGAAGAGAAAGTTGGTACAATTAAAAGGTGATAGAGGCACCTCTGCAGAAGTATTCGCGGTGCAGACATATGCTCTGGTCGTACGATTACGATTCTTCTTCTAGGCATCGTGGAACTTGCTGTTTGTCGATGAGATGTAAGCTGATCCCTGATATATATATTTAGGCCGCTTGGTTTCGTTCCAACAAAATACGTCAATGCCAAGACTGTTTTGCGTCTAAAACCTTCCTTATCTGAGATATTTGTATAGGGCTTCAATGCCACCGAAGTTGAGGCAATTGTGAATGTGATATTTTGAGTGGGCTCTGCCAAGAAACAGGGCATAGTGTGGAAACCATACTGCAATTGGCCAACAACCCTGTTGTTTTTCAAGGCACATGGCATTGGATTGTATGATCAGTCCCTCAGGGGCTGATAGCAAAAGACATCATGCAAAAGTGTTTCAACTCGGTTTACCCCCATCTCTGATCCTCGTTGTGTCAAGCATTCAAATGTATCCTGGTTGTTCTAAGAGGCCCTGCGTTGAACCACAATAATAATATAAGACTGCAGTAAAGCCTCCATCTTGTGACGAGTCACAGGGCTTATGTAATCTATCGCCATTTAAATGTTCGGTCTTCCGAGGCTTGATCTAAAGGGCTAGTTGGTACTAAACACTCTTGAGACCTAGTATTTGGAGTATCTGAAGGAACACACCCTCTATAGTAACCTAGAGGTCGGCATTGAAGGGATGGCCTTGGGATACATCAATCTGCCAACCTCGTGTAATACCTTATCTACCAAGCTCCAGATAGTTCTGTTGTGTAGGCGACATCCTTGCGGTTATTATGGAGTCATACCCCCGCTCAAATGCCTTCATTTTCCCCCGGCGGTTGACAAAGTTCGAGGGGAAGATAAATATTCCTTGGAAGATGGGGCTTAGCGTTATCATCTAGTTACGGCATCCAATATCGGCTCATCAAGGATGCAATGGAACACCCATAAGAGAAGCTACGGTTTAAGCACTGTAGATAGCAACTAGGCCGCATACGCATTACAAACGTAACGGTCCCATTTGGGCAGGAGGTTAAATATTCACCCATTGCGCAATGGTATTTCCACTGTAGCGCGGATCGGCGTATCATTTTGCCACTTGTAATCAGACAAAGCCACAGGATCACGGTATGTGTACCTTCTTGATATGATATACATATATATATTAATATTATGCCAGTTAGGCAAGGATTGTGGGTTATGTACAACTCCCTCTGTGATCTAGGTGAACAATTCAAAAGACCCTCAATTGGCAATCTTTTTTCGAGCACATCAGCAAGAACATTCTTTAATAGCATATTTATGTACTAGAAAGTGAAAATATGTCATGTGTCTTGTTATTATGAATGCTGATTGCACGGTCGTTAATGTTTTCCTGATTTTGCCTTTAAAATTAAGTAACCAGATTAATATATGAGCTTGAAGATATTCCAGAAACCGCTTGTGCTGCCATTGTAGTTTAATTATGGCTTTATTGACTGTTGACCTACTATATCAGATGTACAAAAAAAGGGAAATATCTTGCGGTTCATCGATAACAATCGAAACGCTATTTGACTTCACTATTTGATTCCTTCATTTTTGGCATGGCATATGTTATCTGTTGTTGCCATCAACTACACACTATGCCAAAAGTATCTCAACCCATGTAAAACGACCATTCATCTGCTGGACGCTCGCCTAATCGATGAAGCATCTAAATGGTTTATCAATGTATATCTGGGTATTGCAGAAGCCACTTTATGACTCGCCCTTACTAAGCTCGACGATTATTAACAGAGTTAATAAAGAGGGAAAAACTTGAATGATAGTGTGTCTAACCGATAACAATGCCCCGGTTCAAAAGGAAACTTGATACATATAAACAAATGTCTTCCGAAGCTATCACAATATGGTTTTAGCTCATCCGCCTGTGTATATTGTGCGTCATGCCGGAATTAGGCGTGATCTACTGGTTGACATTGGAACTGCCAATTGTTGTCTCACATTGCCGACAATGCGCCATGGTAGTGATTAATTTGCCACAGTGTCACAAATTCAATAAAGCAAATATGATACGCCCTATTCAGAATGTTGAACGCATCAGCCGCGTTACTTGCTAGTATAGAAAAGTGGCTAGCACGTTCATTATTCACCCTATAAATTAACAATTGACGTATTCTAGTTGGCTTGAGCTGAAGCAGCACAAAAAAAGGCGCAGTCAACAGGCTTCACCTATGTTGCATAATTGACTGTGTTTATCCGGTATGAAAGCATCAGTGGAGGTTTCCCTGGGGCAAGCAATGTCTGGCAATTAAATATTCGTAATCCCTAACCAGCTGAGTTAATATCCGATTAAGAGTCAATAATTCCGTTTACTGTCAACCATAAGAAAGTAAGCTAATTACATTATGCAACATTTGCCCACTATTACGTGTACATTGGCATAGCAGATGACCATACGCTGTTTGGCATCTCTATCAGAAGGTACTTTGGTGACCGTCGTCTCTGGGAAGGAAATTTCAATATTTACGCCTGACTGCAAGCTAAGCGATTAATGTAAACGGCAACTGTTAAACACTTTAATGTTTAAAAAATTCATTCAAGATGCGTATTTTGTATTATCGTGGTGAATTGATTTATTCTGAGCATCCTGCTTATTGCGCATAATTAAATCAATACATTTCGCATGAAATAGCTGACTGGATTCTCTGCCATCGCTACAAAGAGCACAAATAATGACAATGATCGACCAGTCATTTACATAGTTCATGATCGTTCATTAGCATTCGTGTGGATTATGTAATACGGATGCACTAATGTGGTGTTTTAAAAATGTGTGTTACCATGTCTTGGCCAAAATGCATCTAAATTCCACGTTCACAAGAGTGTCTTGTGTACATTTGAAAGCGCCAATCATCGTCTCTCATTCATAATTATTGCACATGCTACATTGCGACATCATCATAGCATATCTAACTAGTAGAGCGAGAATGCATGTACGCAATTTTACGGGTCGTGGCTTCACATCAACCAGTGTCGGCATCTCATCCAGTGCTGGGGGTGAACCCAAACTGGCCAAACACAAAAGCAATCAGTGAACAATTGATGCAAAATATGTATCGTTCGTTCGCACAATTGGCGTGTTATATAGCCTCATGTGTACTGTTTGAGCTTCGATGTCAGGTCAAGCCGCTAGTGAAATGGCGTCTTTTCATTCAGTACATAAATGTTTGTCTTCGGGTATTACCTGAGCCAGACAATTGTTGAGTAAACTTACTCATGCTGAGTACAATGTTTCTTCTTGTACCTCAGAAAATAAGCAATGTAGGCTATTTCTCGCAGCAAGGCATCCAGAGACAAATCCTGGACGTGCTATTATACAGACAACACCCATTGTTTGCACTTTGTAACGAATATTTTGAGAGCAGTTTCTTTCTGCCACTGTACGCATTGGCCCAGATGCGCCACATGAGCGCCTAGTACAAGGCATAGTTATTATGAGTAACTAGTTTTTCAGAACAAACTAAAATTTACACAAAACATGAGTAAGAAGACGACTTCAAGGAAGACTTAATGATAACTGTAAAATAAAGAGCAAATTATCTGCTAATGGTTTGAAATTATTGGAACTGAAATATGTGCCATTACTAGGTGTACTTCCAAGCCGGCGTACGTCCATTTTAGGAGAATCTGCTGGCCTTGTCATAGCTGGATGATCAAACCTGCATGGCTGTATTCCCCTACTGGCTTTTACTTCCTCTTCTCGGTGACAGACACACTCACTGCTGTAATCCAGCTCATTGCTTCCGGACACAGCACCAGGCGAAAGTTATAAATACAGATCTAATATGATCGATATAAATCATGTATTATTGGGGTTGGTAACATAGGTAAGACCAATACCTAATGTAAGTAGCCAAAATCATTTGGCACCGAACTTGGATTCTAAGCCAGAAGTCTCGCTGTACAAAAGCGAAAAGGTCTCTGGGCCCAAAGCCAGTGCCAAAATATCCATTTAATTTATATCAACCTATCCGCATTCGAGGAAAATACATTTTTGGGGAATTGTGTTCATCTTATTGCAAAAACATAATACCCATTGAAATCTCCATTAAATGCAGGTTTTCTATTGCAATAACGTTCTGTCATTTAGCTAAAGAAAAGCCACAACAAAACGATAATTTCCATTACCGGCCGGGCGAATCTTGAATCAATTATTGATAACCATGAAACGGGCCTGAATAGTCTAACCTGTTGAAGTGATAGGCGTCCACGTCCACCTTGGTAGTTAGAAAATAACTTTCAATTTTTTTAAGCAAACTGCACTCGATTGCTTCACCTGATACGCATTTTGGTCAGTCATTATACATTGACAGTAATGTTTGCAACGCGAATATGCGCAAACTCAATGATTCAACTCCACCGGTGGCCGTTGGTGATGATGTATGCTGACAATGTGATTTTGTACCTTCATTACTTGCTCGGCCGACCGCTGGTTGCGTGGCCGCGACAACAGCAAGCTATTATGTCTTCAAATGTTTAAGCACACAACCATAGATGCAATCGCAAACCGAACGGATAAATATGCTTTTGATTGTTGAATGTACGAAATCGCATATAAATCAATTCCAGGATATTAACGATACGCTAATTCGTAAGTGACTTCTATGGAAGCGCTAAAACAGTGGAATAGCCACGATAAAGATTATTTTTATGTGATACTTATTTTTGTATACAAGGTACATTAAACGCACTTGAAAAAAATCGAGCAATACATGGAACATATAAATGTTACATTATGCGCATTTTATTTATAAACACGTGTTAATCGCTCTTATGTATGTCTGGAATGCAGTGATTTTGTGCCATTTGTATTAAATCTGATATAGCGCAAGCTATAGCTAATGAATCGTCAGACGTGAAATTACTTGTGTCATTTACACTTTTTAAAACAGTGGACAATGTGAAGTTTCAATATAAACCTTATTTATATCTTACCTTGCGCATATGTATGTAGGACTATAGCATACATTTGGTGGACAACCATAAAACGCTAGTCGAGCTTATAACTTAGAATACATATTTGTAGAGCTAATGGCAGTGTGAAAAAGACTCATAAACCTAGTGTCTAAACTGAAACCTCGTCACAAATGCAGTGCAACAAATGATTGTGGGTTCTTGAGTTCAGACCCGAGAACGACGAATGGCTTTACGCCAAAAAACGTAAAATGATAAAAAGTCCCCTTATAAACAGTCCGATAACTGACTACCATAAATAAACATGCAATGCGATATTTATAATTTATATTTCAAAGATACCGATGCATAATAGAATTTGCTCGGTGCTATGAAAGAAACTAGAGAATGAAGCCAATTTTGACTTCATCTACGCGTCCGTCGGCAATGCATATTTGGGTAATTAGCTAAAGTGCGATTAGCCTTTTGCGAGTAGGGTTGTTCCATCTAATTTTTGTTGTAGTATATGTTCTCATTGCTATGGCTCTTTATGCGGTTCTTTATTACTGAATTACGTATTAATTTGCCATAACGATGCCATCATAACATGATGACGTTTGTATCTCATGCATTATGGATGTAACCCTAACTTTGTATTGCTTCTTCATTGTGGCACATTATAATAATTCATATTGCATGAATGCAGACCTCCATTGTCTCAATATAGGTGATTCATCAGCCACTCTCACTAATTGGACACCGGCTTTCATTAATGATTCGGTAGATAATAAACCATACCATTATGTCCCTTTGCTATAATATTGAACAGATGCGCAATCGTGCTCTAAAGAGATACACACTATCGTTCAAATACAAAAATTTCCAACATAAACCACTTTAGGCTATTACCCATGGCTCGTGTGGAGATATATGTAAAGCATGATTCACCCAGAACGACTGATATAGCCTCACTTGCCAGGCGAAATACATGAACGACCCATACATGGCATACTTTTATCCTGGGATATCAGTTAGGAGCATAAACAAAGTAGCAATCGCCATCAAGTTAACTGCACATTATCTTATAATCAAGAAAACTGTCGTATCATGAGGTGCATTGATAGAAATACATTTTGTATCAACTTACCATGTGCTCACATGTTCACACTTGCCGAACATATAAAGGTATTTCCGTCCCTTTTAACTGACAAATTAGCCTTCAAAACCCTAGCCAGAAGAGAGGCAGACACACAACCATTGCGTCAAGGCTCATCTATTTTCGTCGCATTCAAGCTTAATCAATGTGGCTTGGTCAACATAGACTTGCAACCATCAATCTGCCTCAGAGGGTCGGGCACACTGACATAATGGTCCGACTTAATCCTCCATTATTTGTAGACACTAATCCCCGCGAATTACACACTGACAGATATCCATGCGTGGAGGTACATAAAGCCCATGTAAACAGCTGAGTACTCCCATGCTTGTCATGGTCAACTACATCGTTGAAAGTCGGCAGGAATTTCGAGCATCAATTAATAATAAAGTACGCATTCAATATTGCTGCTTTGCCTCGCTATTTTTTTTTTATCCCCAGATGTACAACCTTTGACCAACGGTTTTGGTGCCTACAATATTGCTGTTCTTTAATGAATGATTTATAATGCTTATTTGATTTCACATAATATCGTTGAAATGATGTATGTAATATTCATGTCTAATCTCCATGAAATAAAATTGTGCATAATTCATAAGGTTAATTGAATAATTTCTTTCGCGTTCAAAGCTAAGTTCAGATTGTGCTGTCTCAAAAGGATGTGGCATTGATTTATTTGTGTTTTCACTGTTAAACAACTTGCATAGAAAACGCTATTACACTATGTGTTGACTCGAATCCACAAATGACTTTGGCCTCAGGCTCAACGTGGCTGAAACCGAAAACAATCTTTACTTAACATGTACATACAATAATCGAATCCGCGTGATATGTGTGCAAGCATTATTATCATCGCTTTGTTACAGTACAAAGATCAAGCCAATTCCACCGCAACTGTCATGCCTAGCGGAAATTAATCGCGCTGCTCCGTGACTTTTCTTTGTACAAAACAATATCAAAACAAAAGTTGTCACAAATGATAATCTAGGTTCGTATTGTGAAGCAGTGAGCACCCTGTGCGGTAGCACTCATCGACCTGTTTATATAATAGGTGGCATACATTCGTCTGTTTGACTTCCAAATAAAAAAGTACAAAACATTTTCCCATGTCAAGCATATTCTCAATATCTACGTTGTATTTATGACAGCTAGTTGCATTATTTGAAGGAGAGCATTTTTTTTAAAATTCGCATTACCTTATCCAACAAAAATGAACGATGGCATGGACATTTAATTACCTTCAATTCGAAAGTCACCTTACCGCTGCCATAATGCATATAAAAGGACACAATTAAATAATACCTATGATATGTATTATAACTAATACTTAAGCTGTACCCTTTCGTCTAGCCTAAGGTTTCAAGAGTGAAGTGTCCGAAGTGTAGATGGATTACAAGGTATTAATTCAATATATCACTCTCAATGAGTCTGTTGGTTGCATCCGTGTCAAAAAATTGCATTCATGCGAGTCATCACAACTGGTTGTGCATATTGTCAGGATGTTTGCTCTGTTTTATTAACATTGCAGTCCCATTCACTACGGCAAACATTGAGCATGTACTTTGCAGTGGTTGTACTATATATGACCGATTGGTTGAGCTCCATTGGTTGTAGAAGTTGATTTTAAAAAAGGCATACATAATGAATCTATTGTAATATGTAAGTACAATGTAGCCAGAGGTTGTCTTTCCGTTGTCCCTCAGTAGGTTGTGCACAAAACGGTGATGTAATATCGATGTTAAGTGACACCATAGTGGCTCTGTTATCAGTGCTTCCGATGTCGTTAACTGAATTCTAGAAAGCAAATTAGTCATTAAAAATGCAGCCAATGACCAGCAATGTTGAAGCCATTAGCATGTTTTACATGTAATGCTCAAAATCCTGTCATATTTGCAAAGCACCGCAGTTTGAGAATTACTTTTAAATATCGCAGAATACAATCTTTTTCCTATGATAAACAGATGTTATACAGATCACGCACATATTGGTGGTGAGGTTAATTGGATGGTGATTTACTTTGATTCAGATTTTGCAAGCACCAGTGAAGAGGGATGTTAGATGAATGGTGTATAAGTCGTGTGGTTATCTTCCTATTAAATCCAAAAGGATTGTATGTATCCCGTTGCTGATCTGAGCTGGATTAATTGCATTAATTATGCAACCGTTTCTTTGTTGATAAGGATTATTGTGCCACATTTATATAATGAGAGGTCAGTAACACGATTTCCAAAGTTCCAGCATGCTGGCCACACGACACAATTATTTCAACATTAAGTTACAGCAATCTGAACCAAAGTGGCAGTTCACGGATGTTAGACATACTATCCCACAAAAGATCTGAACTTAGAATACCCTAATGGAAATATCAACAAACATTGACTAATAATTATCATCAACCGAGGATTATTCTTGCTGATTTCGTCATCCGCTCTGAAAGCTGTACATTCAAACTTTCAACATTGTTCCCATTCCTAATTCAATAGTTTGCAAACGAAATGATGTTACGCATTGTACTGATTGGCAATAATATCTAATTACAAAATGATATTGCTTGCAATGTTCTGAAATATGCGTGTACGTAAATTCAAATGAACTTGAAATCCTTATCATGTTCTGAAATACGCATGTACGTACATTAAAATGAAATAGAAGCTTTAAAATGAGTTTGGGATGAATTTTATTTATTTGTAAGGTGATAGAATCCATCTACTTGTCATTGACCGGACTTATACTTCGTTACCGTATTTTACATATCCAGCAGGTAATTTTATGCCAATAGTATGCGAGGTAGCGTCAATAAAATCAGTCAATCATGCTCTGTGTGTATACACACAACATTGAATGATGCATAGTTCTTATCTTTAGCCAATGTATTCACTGTGATGCGTACACATGTTTGCTGCCATCGCTTCGCTATATCTTATTGTTCATAGATCAAACATGAGCTTTAGGGCTTTTTTCAAAATAATTCTGTGTTATTCGAGCATAAAACAACAGATTTCTAGCTTAACAGGTAAAACTATCTTTATATGCTTCCGCAGCAATCCGCAATATTTCCTTTGCTAACATATGATGCGTACCTAATTTATACAAGGCTGAGTGTATCTCATTCTTTTTCAAGTCTAACAGCAATTCAATAGTATATGAGCTTCATAAATGCATCCCAGTTGCTATTTATTATTATTAGAAAGTTATTCTAATTGAATTATTATCGTTTGGTTTCTTAAATTGATCAATTCAACGATTAAACTGACATCGACATTAGTTGAGTTCACCAGGATATAGGCGTCGGCAGAAGTCCAGATGAAGTAATGGTATTATCCATTACATAAATTATTTGACTGCTGCGCATTACCTTCAGTGATATATCAGGTCTATTGTAATATCAAATATTCAAAGAGAACCTAAGGCGAAATACGGCCCAATGGTCTTAATACACTGATAAACGAAGCATGGACATTCTTTATTGAAGCTCTATAAAATATCCACTGTCCCATGTGCCTTACATTGGTACCTGACAATTGAATTTAAACTTTTATGTGATATGAATATGTAGTGAAAACTTGATCCTAGCATCAAGTACTCCTAACATCAACTGGACGATTGAATTACGTGAAGGTTGAGACGAATTCTAGTATCTAATAAGGTATATGAATATCCACGCATCATAACTATTAGAAGGAGTTTGTCCATTTACATTTAGGGAATCATTTAGACGTTGGACAAATGCATGAATTATGCTGCCTACATGTGATTCAGACATTCATCCAGCGCGCTTATTCACATAATTGACAATGATAAATGCATCCTACACATTTAATTAGTTTAGCAATTGCTGGCGATCCCTGTCACCTGTAATCAATCATCCATGGATCGCATGAAACAAGAAATCGTATCCACAGTAGATATCCGCGCCCACGGCTGAATCTCACAAGTAAAGAGTGCTGTAATTGCTGTCTCTTCTCTAATTATCGACAATCACCATGGTCTTTGCAAAGGGCGTAATAAACCTATGTTTTTATGAGCAATCATCAAGGCAGCAATATATAAACATTTACTTCTCAAACCGCTAAAAGAGGGACTTGTCTCATGTATTAGATATTGATGCGAAGTCACGAAGGTTGTGCATGCGGAAGACAATACGCAACAATAAGAAAAGGGACGGAGCAGTTTTATTAATAATTTTTAAGCAGCGTGGTAGTAATTACTAATATCTTTCATCAAATGACGTGATTTCAAAACTCGCCAGGGTCTTAAACATCGATTTGTTTCGCATATTTTCATGAATAAACCCTCCAATCCAATAATCGTGTGGCATACGAGCAAACGCATATCATAACAATGAAGTCCGCAAACTAGCTCTTGATAGAAAATCATACAATACGTGTCATTCTTTAAGCGCATACAGATAATTCTGGGCGTTTTATTTGATGTGTGAGGGAATATAGGGCACATTCAACTTTATGACAAGAAACTTTGTAGATAATAACTAGTGTGGATAAAATTGGGTAGCTAATAACTTTCAATATTTTTACTTAAAGTCTTAATTAAACATATGGTGTTACTTTAGTGTGACATGTGAATAGTTGTAGGACTTTTCATTAGAGAAAAAGTGCATGATAAGAAGTACATTGGTTCATGGAATGACACAAATCGATAAGCATTGGCTCGTGATTTTTTCTTCATGATTGATGCATTTCATTTACAGATTGGATGAATTTTGACACCGACAACGCCGTCTGAGACTTTGCCTTTGGTAGGTTTAGATGAGATTGGCAAAGTTTCTTTATCAGGAGCCTGTGTGAAGTCTGCAGTCGATTGGTTATTCACTGATGGATTTGAAATGATGGATTACCGTTCACCTTTATCCATATGCAAGCATCACTATTCTAAGTGATAATATCAAGCCTATGGGCCATGGTAATTCCAACCCATAACCATAACATTTCCCCCAGCCAGAGAGATCAGAGTATAAAATTGCCCACGGCAATTGTCGTCTCATGATGCTTAACGGCTAAATTACGCTAGTCAAATAAGAAAACAATATAACCAGATATAATCAGTACTTGAATGCTTGCCGAGTTTTAAGTGAGAACAAGACAATTAATGCATCAAGCCTATTATCGTTTTATTACATATGATCATCATCATCAACGTTTATCATACAGAATGCTAATTGTCAGCACACTGCAGCAAGCATAATCATAAGCTGCATTGTTAAGATTCGTTATGAATAATGCATTAATTGTATAAGCAATCAACATGAGCTATATCAAACGTCCAAGTGGCAACCAAACCTGATTCATTAGCTAAATTTGAAGATGCAAAGGACCAAGATGTCAACTCTTGTGCAAATCGCTATTTTAAAGCTTCCGTTACCGAAACAATACAGCCACTCTAACATATTCATTCACGCTGATACTCATTCTCTCACTCACTGACGCGCTCGATATGCCACTTACATGTCTTTAATCGTGGCTCAAATACCAAGCAATTGGTTGCATTGTGTTATCGCTCGCCATACGGTGAACACATAAATTGAGCTAAAATTAACACATGCAGAGATGCAGCATGGTGGGAATCATTATGACGAACAATCGCTCATTACTTTGGTTTTTACATTAACTGGAATAATGTTGCCGAAAATGTTCATGACTGTCAGTGGTTTGTGCTGTTGTAGGGATCCGTTGACAGGTCGATCGAGGTACGTACTTCGTTACCAGTACGGCGTAATGGTTTGAAGTATGCATACATAAACATTAATTTTCTTAACTATTTTGCAAATTGTGACAGCATTTACTGAGGTTTGGCTGTGTTAAATCGTTATAACCCCCTTAGTAGTCACAGCCTCGATTTGGGACCATATTTAGCGTTGCACATGTACGAGAAGGCTTTTCTACGCGTTTTCAAACTTTATTAAGGCGGCCATCGCGTGTCTTTCCCCAAGATTGATGAGGCAAGAATCATTTTTGAATCAGTTTGGCAATGTAAAGAAAATTGTATGGCATATTTGTGACTTATGGATGCCAATCCATTAGCACACCTGATATTTTTGTACTCCAATCGAAGTACGCCGTATCATGATGGTTTCAAATTTCGCTTGTTGTCTACCCTGGTCTGATTGAGAGTGTTCATCTACGCATTCAGTGGTGTTTAGAAATGAATATTCTTCTCAAATAGAATAACAAAGCAGCCAGGTGTTTGATATTAAACAGAATGCCCCCCAAAACACCACAACGGTATGTTTTCATACATTTGTTTGCCTGTTCTGTTCGAGTTTTTGGAAACTCTTGTTCTTGTTTTCATTGGATGTTAGGTTATCATTTAAGGCTTTACAGATGAAAACGAGCATCATTACATATGTAATGAACATCAGCATCATTAAGGTTTACCAGATATGGAATGGATTGTTCACAAAATCACAGGGTTACCGATCATTTTGTATTGAAATTGACTATGCTTTATTACAATTACTTCCATAGCAATGTGGATAGTGGTCATAAGATTATTCTTCATCTGTAAACTTCATGATGGTGTTTATTCTACATGCTGCTAGTTTCTATCCGTCAAATCATATGCCTTTAATCATATGCAATATATCATGCAGATCCATATTTTGTGAAGGAGTGGAGGAACAGCAATGTTTGAGTTAATTTTATTTTAGAAATAATTCTCAAGCAGCAAATTGTGATCAAAATCAAATACATAACATAGTTGGCATTACATAATAGGATACCGAGTAATCCCCGAGTGCAGGTACACTACAAATCAATTACCAGTATTACAATGAGGCAGATAATGATAACAAGTATGGAAATGGTATGACTGTTTGACAGCTTAAGGTATATGTATGATGTTGATGCAATAAGTGAGATACAAAACTATGATATGTCTAGGACAGGTTACACAACACAGGATAAAGCTACTTTAATAGATCATAACACAGATAGGTTACCCAACAATATTCGGGAAAGGCATTGGCCTGTTCTATGCATCCTTGTGACTGCCAAGAAGCGCGCTAATATAGATCTCTAGGGTGTTTTTAACATCAGGATCTATTGCAATAAGAGATTAAGCCAAACGATAATTAGTTAAGGTTCTTTTATATTCAGGAGATAACGATTAATATAACTTTTAGGCATGAGAGTAGAAGGAAATTAAACTGTGCGCAATTTGACTTAAAGTGTGATCAAATTCAGGCGAGGGACTACGATTATTGTTTGAAAATTCTCCCTGGGGCTAGCATATTCGTCAGCAGCTCTGCTCGTAATTTTTTGAAGTTGCTTAACAGATTCTCAGGTCGTAAAGAGATTAACTGGTGACGTACTGCATGCCACTGATTGGCCGAATTAAGCTCGGTGGATCAGTTGTATCCTGTGGATAATCCTAGGGCTGCGAAAATGGTGACAATACAGTATTTGTTATCGAATTCAATGCAATCTCAATCTAGCATGAATGTTACATAATATTGTAATGAAGGTGATGACGTTTCTGATTTAATGACGTTGTTACATAGAATGCAATACTAGGCCAACTAAGATGACTTGGAGGCTATCGATCATTTCTAGACAGGCATAAACTAAGCTAATATTTATTAGGCTGAGGCTCATAATGTAAACGGTTGTCATTTATTGTTATGCGTATTCGCAATGAAAATCGTCCTGACAGCTGAAATACAAATTACCAAAAAATAATTGCATATGATACGTTAACACAAGCCCCGGATCGCTCAGCCGTAACGGTATTTCTAACCAGACCATAACAAGACGTGGAATGTGCATTGAACAACAGGATACCTCAGCGCCCTGAGAGCATCAACGAGCAGCAAAGTGTTACAAAAACGCAGATATGATATGCTGAGGACAACAAATCAGCTGAGAATGAGAAACATATGTTGGTAGCGCATATCGTCTGGTATTTTAACAGTGTGTCAACATATCAACGGCTCCAACCGAATTGGCTTATATAACGTATAATTTCCAACAAAAAGGCAATCGCTAAGTGTTGGTCGACGACAACTGCTCAGTTAACATGCTGCCTCAATAATTTTATTTATATTATGCTTTGTACAAATCACATAACGGAGAGGAACAGCATCTTAGTTTGGCTAATGTTATTTGTGATGTATTTTAAACAGGGGGCTTTAACATTCATTCGACGTGGGCGTGTCTTGTCGCAGTAAACATGCGAGTTTTTATATGTGATGGTCCACATCTACCGTTCCCACTACGCTGCAAGACATCGCGACATTTTCAAACGATTTGTTGATCGACAAAAGTATTTTAATAGTAGCGCGTGACATCGAAGGAAAACGTTCTTAATCCCTGATGCCAATTAGTCTGCCAAGGTATGCTAGACAATCCAATGTTAACTAACATTTCAAATGTTACCCATACCGAATATTTCATTATATGCAGCCTTTAATAGCTATCGTGCTTGCAGCACATTCTGTTTTTAATTGCAACAATATTTACTCCCACCCTTTTCGAGCATGATTGAACTAAACACCAGTCAATGTGAGGGAGAGAATCAAGAGGATTGGTTCTACTACAGTCCACCATATGCATCAAGGCGACATTCCTTCATTAATAACAGTTTGATGGTGGTGCCTTGCCTAATTCTAACGTTGATTACGACGTCCCAATGCCAGTCGTTACCCGCAATAGTCAAAGAGCGGACAAGGCGCAATTTCCCTACTAGCCTGTAAATACCGAGAAGCGCGTTACAATAAGTCAGAGTAACGGGTCAGGAGGCATTGGGATTAAACAAATATCCTCCAGATCAGGCGGATATTGGTGGTGAGGTTAAATTGATGAAAGTTTAATTTACTCGCACGATAATATTATCAAAAAGAAAAAAAAAGGCGCAATCTGGTATCGCAACTGTTTTCTATGTGTGCATTGTGACACAATTTACATTTCTTATTACTGCCGTTCTTACAGCTATATACATAAATATTGCCAACATAAACATCACAAAACGGTGCCGTATCAGCCTTTTGCAGGAATCATGTACATGTAACTAACCTTTTCGGATTTCCTAACGGTTTATTTGGATATGTTAGCTACGTTTATTGGCCTTGTTTAGTAAAGAACGTTGAACAATGGCGTTTTGGCATTACGGTTTTCGTTCCCGTATGATCTCGAATGCTCACTGGATTTGTCCTAAGACCAGGGCGTCGTCTATTGACCCTTGTAAGATATTCCGAATATGTACTTACATGATGATGAGATATTATGATGTACACAATTGCGACTATCTTACGAGCATTTATCTTGACTTAAGCACCTACTATTGGCATAACCTACTAATACATGAACTATCATCGACTAGTAAAGTTACCAACAATGAATTAAAACTCAATGATGTTGTACAAAAACTGCTACCTTGTAAATAATAACGTAGTGCGTCAGTCCGTATAAAAAGTGCAACAGCCCACGATGTTAATAAAATGGCCTCATATTTTGAATTTTTTTCCATCCTCATTTGACCACCTACAAGTTTATAGTAAGGTCAATATCGTATCGATTGTTTTATTTCGTGACTAAGTGCCCGTGAGAAGTGAGACACTTTGACAAGGGCCGCAAATGAGATGCATCAATAAAACAGTGGATTTCAGCTAATTCATCAACTCATTATTGCCCTATATCTATATGTTGTAGATGATTTCTCTTTACATAATCACTAATTCAAACAGTGTAAATGCATATTAACACGACTTTTCTCTGCATGTTTTAATTCGATACGTAGCAGATGCTCACGACACAGTGATTTACAGCTGAACAGAAGTGGCAGGTCACGGATGTTAGACATACTATCCCACGAATTCCTTGAACTTGGAATACACACATGGAAAAATTTACAAGCATTGACTAATATTCACCAAAAACGAAAGGTAATTCTTGTAGAATTCGTCATCCGCTCTCAAAACTGTACATGTTAACCATCGATATTGTTCCCATTCATAATGCAACGCCTTTCTAAATGGACAAAAACAATGATAGTTCGCATCGTATATAGCAAAAATAATAATATTTTTTAGCAAAATGTAACTGCTTATCATGTTTTGAAATATGCGTGTACGTACACAACATGACCTTGGAAATTGATCCTTCAAGGTAAGTATGGGATGAATTATATTAATGTGCGTCCAATAGGTGTTGCTCTAGGGAGGTAGAATCCATCTAATCGTCATTAACCAGGCTAGCACTGCGTTGTAGTATTTTACTTGTGCAGTATATAGCGGATAGTCAAGTGAGCGGATTATATAAAGGCTGATTTCAGAAAACTTGTCGATGTAATACAAAGCAACGTCAATGAAATGAGCCAATTATGCTCTTTGCGTTTACAAACCGCAACAGGTCACTAGCTTAACTGGTAACAATACCATAATATCCTTTCACAGCAGTGCGCAATATCCCATCGGCAAGCGTATGATACGTAACTTATATATACAAGGCTATATATCCTTCTTTGATAAGTATAACTGCAATATATGAGTATATGGGGTTTACAAATGCATCACGTTCATTGTCTACCTGCTTCATTAAAGGGCTTGTAAAAACTAATCCAGCAATTAACGCAGTCTAACATATCCAGTTTGTGGAAGGACCAGCGTGCATAGTTGTAGTATAATTATTCAACAGTTATTCCATTCGAAATAACCTCATTGTTGTCTTTAAATGATCAATCAAACAATTACACAAACGCAGCGTTCGAGATCGGAGTTGAGTTCCCGGGGTTATTTACATCCCCAGAGGTCCATGAAAGTATTATCATAGCCAGTATCCATCCCATGAACCATTGACTGTGGCGCATTACCTTCTGTAATATATCAGGTCTCGTGTTGCATCAAGTATTCAAGGAACACATGCGGTGAGATAATGCCCTCTGGTTTCAATATAAAATAAACGAAGCATGAACAAATTTAATTGAATGATGTCTATAGGTCGGCATCATTAAGCTTTATAAGACATCCACTGTCCCGTGTGCATTGGATTGGTACCTGGCAATGTTATTGCATACTTAATGTGCTATGACCATGCATATTAAAATCCTGATTCCAGCCCCAGCACCTCTTTATATCAGCCGTAAATAATAATAGAAGTTAGGCAAATGCATAACTTGTACTGACAACATGGGATTCAGACATTCATCTAACACGCGTATTTTCATCACAGAATATGGTAAACACATCCTTCACATGTAGTTAGTTTAGCAATTGATGGCGGTCCCTGCAACCTGTAATCAATCATCCTTGGATCGCATGAAGCAAGAAATCTTATCAACTAATGAGACGTGATCAATCAACTTTGCCCGAAAGAATCCATAGCTGATGAACCTCACAAGTACAAAGTGCTGTAATTGTTGTTTCTTCTAAATTTATCAACGATAGATGCTCTTCCAAAGCGAGGAATAGTCCTATGTTTTGGGTGCAATTTTTTAAGCAGCAATTAATGGGGGCATCACTCTGTATATCGTTTAGTATTGGATGGACTGCCTATACATCAGTATGTGAGCGAATTAGATACTTTCATTGACATCACGATGCTCGTGTATCAACGGTTGCGGGAGGCAGGAATAACAATCTCTCACAGTTGGATCCATGCCGTGATTACACTGGGTGATTTTGGCACTGAGACTTCGTCAGGGTGTAATACAATGCAACTGTACAACAATGCAAAGCTAGCAGTGGTAGCTTAAGCATTTTGATCACGATCAATGTCGGCCGAGAAAGACAATGTTGCCAACTCACCATCAAGTCTGAGATGAGCCAAGCATCCAAACATTATTGATCATGCGCTGATGCTATGTTGGCACACATTGTGTGTCGCATCACACATTCGTCGCTATGGACGCGTTACGCAGCAGTGACATAAAATGTGATTCATTTGCCGTAATCATAGTTCACGGTATGAATGATGCTCACTTTTGTTGTTCATCAATCATTATCAGAGCGTCAAGGCGGAGATGCCTCTGGTCCAGTTACCGATTTTGTTATTATTTATGGAAATAAAGCAATAGCTACTTAGAAACGGACTTTCTTTGGCCGTTAGATCTTATATGTCATATATTGGTGCTTAATCAAAATCTTGTAAGGGGAGCCATGTGGTAAGATGAGGCATGATTAATATAGTCTTTAACGGCCCTAAAATCACTAGTGTTTTATATTAGGCCTGCAACGATGGTGAAACATACGAATACGATAAGATACGAAGTTAGCAAGGGGACAGCATAACTGAAATAAAGTAAACTCTTAATTATTCAGTTATATTGTTTTACGTGTAATTCATACACGAGTTTTCATTCAATATCCGTTATTGATCTTGATTAATAGCAGTAATGCATCTCCGAACTCACCATGCAAAAACAGTGATTAAAAAAACAAGCTACTTTTATTGCCAATTTAAATTGCTTAACATGCATTAGTGCCTTCATGTAGTCCGTCTCTAGGTAGACTTAGTACAATTGTTATAGAAAGGACACTGAGTTGCTGAATCAGTAAAGGGCACGAAAATGAAATATATGTTGCGTCACATTGATATAAGTGTGTGCGTCTGTCTAGTACTGTCTATACTCTGAATTGACTAACTACCATCTACATGATCAATTTAAGCAGTGATGCAGAGGACATTTGAAATGACTAAATGTAGCATATGTTTGCATCTAGCTTAAAGTGAGGTCAATATCGTAAAAATGGTTCGGAATCACGACTAGCATATTCAGGAATGCACATGGAAGCAGTGGCATACTTAACTGTCAATTCTTAACAGTCTTTAACTAATTGGTAGAAGATACTTTCTAATTTTATAATCGATATTTTAAAGATAATTGCACCGAATAGAGTCCCTCAGAAAAAAAAAATCGTAAAAGCATATTCACACGATTCTTCTGCATGTTTTTATGCTATGCGTACCAGATGTTCAAATGCTGTTGTCAAAGTAGATCTGCCGATTTTGGAATAGGAACCGTCAACTAATAATACAATTTCATTAGCACAGATATATTCAATTTGTCAAAACAGGCAAATTCAACAACATGATTTTCATTAAGGCCAGTATTTAGCGACACTCATGCATGTTATCGCATGCCAGGCACTAGTCTGGCAGGATGTTGGATGTATAGTCAATAAGCCATGTGGGTATCTTCCTATAAAATGCAAAAGGTTTCTTTTGTACCCCATTTCTGATATAATATCGTGATCCATTGCAATCATTACCGAACCGTTTATCTGGTAAGAATGATTATTTTGCCACATTAACACGAGATCAGTAACAAGATTTCCAAGTGCCCGTTTGCTGGCCACACAAAGAAATAATTTCAACATTAAGCTCAAGTAAGCTGAACAGAAGTGGCTGTTCAGGGATGTAAGATATACTATTCCACAAAATACTTGAATTAGGTATACTACCAACCGAGGCAAATTCTTGCACTGTAGATTCATTTTCCAAAATTGTTGCCATTCATTAAATAATTGTGTGCAAACAAAATGATAATTCGCATAGTAAGAATCTAGCCTTATGATTTACAATAAGTTGTATTTGCATAATAGAGTGCTTACCATATTCTGAAATGTGCGTATACGTACAGAACTTTGAATTGAACCTTTACTGTGAGCATAGGATAAATTCTGGTAATCTGCGTCCAATACTCGTCATTAACTAGGCTAGTACTGCGTTGTAGTATTTTACATAAGCTTTGGGCCTTTATGCAAAATGAATCTGTTATTCGAGAATAAATCAACAGGACTCTAGCTTAACGGGTAAAAATATCTTAATATGCTTCCGCAGCTATGCTCACTATTCCTTTTGGCAAACGTATGATACATACCTTATCTATACAAGGCTATATTACATTCTTTATTAAGTCTAACAGCAATCTATTAGCATATGAGTTTCACAAATGCATCAAGGTCGCTGTTGTACTGTTCTGTTATAGGGCTTGTGACATTATTCCAGCAGTTAACTCAGTTTAACAGGTATCGTTGGTGGAAGGACCTGTCTGCATATTTGTAACATAATTACTTAGAAGTTATTCTATCAACCTTGATTTGTTTCTTTAAATGATCAATTCAAACATTAAACAAACCCCGATTCCGAGATAAGATGAGTTGAAGCGGGTATGGCCTCCGTAGAGGACCATGGATGTATTTTCATCGACCATTTGACAGCGTTGCATTACCTTCTGTAATATATCAGGGCTATTCAAATACTCAAAGAAAACGGATACGGCCCACTGGTCTTAATGCAATGATAAACGAAGCATGAACTGACTTGATTAAGTGATGTATATTGGTCTGCATAAAAAAACTCCACCGTCCGATGTGCATTATATTGGTACCTGTCGATTAAACTGCCTCTTCAATGAGATATGAATATGGATATTTAAACTTGATCCTAGCGTCAGTACTCTTTATATCAACTGGGCGGTGAATTTACGCGCAGGTTGAGACCCTTTCTGGTGTCTAATTACCTATTGTCACGCCAAGGTGTAACAATATCCACGCATAATTACTGATATCATTCATGTCAGTCATCAAATAGCTTGACTTTAAAACTCTTCAGGGTCTTAAACATCAATTCTGTCCGGATATTTTTTTATGAATAATGCTTCATATCCAATAAACGTATTTCATTATTGGCGCAAAATTTGAGGTTTTGGTGCATCCAGACAATAGAAGCCTTCACCTTCTCGGCTATTCATCGCGGCCGCTAGGAGGGCCACCGTCGCGCTCAGCGATTTTTACTGGAACTGTGGGCATCTTTCTCTGCCTGTCAAGCTGTCAACGCTTTGTTCGCGCTTTACCAGTTGCTGTTTTTAGTTCCTGCGTTGTTGCGCGCACTCTTTACGCGTGTTTCTATGGCTGTTAAGGGCATCAAAGACGTCACCGTAGGTTTCAAGCGTATTGTGAACTTCTCATAAGATCATCTGAACGCTGTCACTTCGCAATGAGCAAATTTGAAACAGCTCTCAAACACAGAGATTATCATAGAATAGTGATCCTAGTGATTAGCATAAAAAAGTGAAATCTACATTCATCTCTAGTCGTCTGGAGGGTATTTTGCAAGAGCATCAGTGTTCACCTGATATCTTTTCGAAAAAAGCGTGCGTAGCTGTTGCATTTGAAAGCGAAAGGGAATATTAGCTGTTCCTCAACATACACGAAGTTGGATAAAGTCACTGAATCATTGCAGATGTTATCTGAGGAGGAATGTGTTAGAGAGCAGTCCTAGTCCGACCAACCATATAATGTACCCATCCGGTTTCATAGAGTCTGCTGAATGTGAGTGCACAGGGTTAATCAATATGATTAGAATATTTCACTTAAGAAAGTTAAATACAGATGTGTCACACATCTCGCTTATATTTATTAATACATATGAAGACTTGCTGGTACATTATTAACTGAGTGTTTTGTTTTATATCGTGTTTTCGTTTGGTGGAGGAGAGGTAAAAAACCTTTGTATTTATTTGTTCATCTTTTTTTGTAGAGATAACGGTGGTTGCAAGCATGTTGTGGCCATGATGTTTGCAGTGGTTGACTTCAATACCAATGCAAAGTCTAATCCAGCATTGCCGCCTGATGAAGAGGCATGTCGCACAGCTTGTCGACTTGGTTATTTTGATGTCTGGCAACTGCAATTACACAGTCGACTTGTCACATCAGCAATACAACTGACGGAAATTTTACTGTCATCTACGGGTGTTTTTTTCGTTTTCTTGCGTGCGAACATCGGCTTTGCTGTCCACTACGTCGCAAGTAAACTTGGGCATGGATGCTCCAGTGCAGTCTATATAGTCTATAGAACGATATTCCTAAACAATTTCTCCAATATAACACCAATATCAAACATAAAACGACGAATATTCATCGCAGCTTAAATCTCTACGTTCCGCGTAGTGTATTGCGTTTGTGTTTTGGAAAAAACATGCCTCTATTTCCGACAGACCCGTGAAGAATGTGAAGGCAAGATATCTGGCGCGTATTATATGTTGTCGGAAGGAATATAGGGCACATTTAACATTATGACATAATAGATAATAATTAGCAAGTATAAAATCGGGTAGCTGATGATTTGAAAAACGTTGATTGTTATCTAACAATATTTTGTTACGTTAGTGTGGCCCGTGAATAGTTGTAGAACCTTGCATAAGAGTAAATAGGTATGATTAGAAGTACATTGGTTCCTGGAATGACACATGTCGATAAACACTGGGTTTCTAGCGGGCAATGCCATATGCTAATGTATGTTTCTTCATGATAGATGCATCCAGTTTACAGACTTGATGAATTTTGACACCTACAACGCCGTCGAAGACTTTGCTTTTGCCAGGTTTAGATGAGATACGTAATGTTTCTTGGTCCTGAGGTTTTGTAAAGTATGGGCTGGCATGGCTCATCTCGAGTAAAAGCGGCAAATAACAAACCTCCCTCGGATATCACTGATATATTTTGAATGATGAATTACCGTTCGTCGTTTTCAATATGCAAGCAGCACTATTATATGTGCTAGTATCAAGCCTATGGGTTGCGGTAATTCCAATTCATAACTCATAAAATATTTCGCCCAGCCAAATAGATCAGAGTATAAAATTGCCCGTGGCATTTGCCTTTTCCTGACGCTGGACGGCTAAACTACGCTGGCTCAATAGCGGAAACAATATTTTAATTAAAATCAATAATTCAGTGCGTGCCTAGTTTAAACAGGGAAAATCCATGCAGCAAGCCAAATATGGTTCCTTCCATATTGCTATCTGTCAGCACACTGCAGCAAGCATATCATTACTATTTTTATTCGATATAAATATTGCCGTAATTATGTAAGCAATCCGCTGAAGCCATATCAAACGTTCACGTGACAACAAAACCTGATTCATGAACTAAATTTGAAGATGCAAAAAGCAAGGGTCGATTAGCGAGAAACTGGTTTCATTATCATATCTATCGATATAGACGGGCAGAAATAAATTGACGCAGAGATACAGCAGGGTAGAAATGAATATGGCGAACAATTACATATTACTTTGGTCATTATATTAGACGGAATAATGAAGCAGAACATGTTAATGTGTGTCAGCGGGTTGTGTTGTGGTAAGGCCCCGTTGAGGCATACATTTAGTCTATATTTAAGAATAAGTTACATTAACTCCGACGGCACGGATCGCAAAAAAAAGGCATACGGTATTCTCCACATAATATCCTATGAAAACAGTATGGTGTTTTCTATTATATTCGATGGTTACTCTTAAAGTTACTATTAGGTTTTCATGATGGCTTGCACCACGCACAAAATTTCCCTAGCGCTCAGCAGTAGTTTGTTAATACCAGTCACTTGACTCACAGCGAAACTTAAAACCCCGAATATGTTTTGTGAAGGGACTATTCCTCTTCAGTCTAATCAACCATCAAAATACACTAGGTATAATACTCACAACCAAGGCCCTCGCAGTCTCATCATGATCAATCTCTGTGAAGTGGGACAATGAAGGCTCTGCAATCTAGGGTTCCACAGAACCCAAAAATGCAGGCTGAATCTGAAGCTGGAGAGTCTAAGGTGTCTGATCAAACACCCTATGCTAAACGCGTTGTTAGTATATACCGCTCACAATATCCATTATTGTTTTAAACCGTCCCGTAGTATCATAGTAGAACTTCGCAGTCAAAACACCTTTGGGGGGCATGTTTATATATTCATCGCCCTGTTAAACGCGCACGGACTATTACCGATTTCGATGGTATACTTTCAAAAAATCGGAGGTGTAAACGCTATTGCTCTGATAGTAAATTACTGTCCAGCCACAATCTTCCATTTGCAAGCAAAACATTCATCAGCATATATTATATAACTGAGCGTGCAAGTTGCTGCATATGCAGCGCAATTAGTTCGTTAATTAATTGCTGCGCAGGATGCGAGTCACGAAGGTATATATATATATATATATATATATATATATATATATATATATAGAGATATATATATATATATATATATATATATATATATATATATATAGCATAGATATATATATATATATCATATATATATATATATATATATATATATATATATATATATATATATATATATATATATATATGTTTATATTCTATATATATATATATAATATATAGATATAGTCTCTATATATATATATATATATATCTATATATATATATATATATATATCTCTTATATATATATATCTATATATATATCTCTATATATATATATATATATATATATATATATATATATATATATATATATATATATATATATATATATATTTATCGGTTCATTTTTACTGTGAAAGACATAACTTGTATGGACCTGATGAAAGCATATTTGGCAACGCAGTCGACATTTACGAAACAGATTTGTGTGCCCGGCAGCTACAATACGTCACATCGATTCATGTGGTGGGAATATAACAGACCGGTTATCAATTGCTCACAGCTGATGTGCAATATGTAAGATGGGTGTCAAATACTTCCATGTATCATAAACAATTTTGCATGAAGTTGCCAGTTCTCGTCAAATAAAATATCCGTTATTGACCGCACATCATTAGAGCCGCTGCCACTTGAGCCAAACAAATTTGGTCCTTATATGTATATGATTCAATATTGAAACCGCAGTTACATGGCCAGACGAAAAAGCTATTTCTTTACCTGACGAGTAACGGCGGCCACTTCAAAAATATGACCGATGTGAATAATTGAACAATTCGTGATGTAGGAGTCGAAAAAATAATACCGAAAGATCACAAATGAGTTTCGCACTAGAGCTAGCAAAAAATAAGGTACATCTAGCTTAAATGGCTAAGAGAGCCGGGTTGATTTTAGCTCGACATTCTTGTTTGGGATTGGACTATATATATATATATATATATATATAGAGATATATATATATATATATATATATATATATATATAGATATATATATATATATAGATATATATATCTATATATATATATATATATATATATATATATATATATATATATATATATATATATATATATATATATATATATATATATATCTATATATATATATATATATATATATATATATATATATATATACATATACTTACAATTGCAACCATTTTGGACAATATCGACAAACCGACCATTGTGGGTCATTCGATTATTTCCCTTTTTGGAGCTCAAATTATGTGATATCGCGGATGCAAAACCTTATACATCTGCCGTGTACAGCTTTCAGTTAATATCTTCATTCAAAACTTATTTTAGAAGATTATTAGAAATTATAGGCCAATATAGTTGTACCCAAAAAGTCATGATAGTTTTGTCATGCAAAATACCAACCATTTTGGACCTTTTATAAAACCAACAATTTTTGCCATTTTATACAACCCACCATTTTAGCCATTTTATATATCCAACCATATTGGCCATTAAAGTAAACAAAGAAGCTGGCCAGCCCTTTTTGCCTTCCGATATTACCAACCAATATTATCCCAACCAACCTACTACTGACAGACCATCGTTTATACAACCTTGGGTTACAAAGCTTCGAAGGTCAATGAAACCATAAACGACTTAAATTAAATTCCTACAAACAAGCTTTCACAAAGCATTGCGCGTTCTAAGGTCTTTCGGGAACCGAAAGAAACTTTTTTCGATTCCCCATTGTTTATACATAATTTGAACTGTACATTCACAATATTCAACGAACCATGAAGAAATTAGTGAAGTTAAATTATCAGCGTGATTCCACAAAATGCTGACGCAATGTCTTGCTCCGAAAAGTTCCAAACCTTGCCGAGCGGCAGGTGTACCGGGGGATCGGAGGAAATATGTACTAAAGTCACCTTTTTTAAAGAAGGGAGTGCTTTAACGTACCCGTTATTAATTTTGGATACAAGTTTATACTTATGAACTGGGATTTTAAACAAGAATCAGTGCTACTAAACATTCTGAAGATTGTCGTCTCTAATGTTGCTGCCCGGACGATTCCAAGTCGAAAATGCACGTAGGTCATATATTTTAACGTATTTATATTTGTATTCATGGATAATCTAATTGCCATCATTGATGTTATTGCTGTTACTATTATACATATCGATTGCTTTTGACAGCTTAATGTTATCAACGTGTTAATGTAATCTGTCTGTCACGATGTTGGAAAACATCCCTCGTCCCTTTAGTCGGGAGAGTCCAAACAGCTGTCCTTATTTATCTCCGTGCAATATGGCGACAGTCTTGCCGCACATGGCCGAAGTTGCCAAATCCGCTTAAATTTGGTGCAACAAAAACAACCGGGTGATAATCTTAAATCAGTTCCAATTAAATGAAAGAAGAAGTATTTATATATAGTAAATGAAAGGGCAAATAAGATATGTAAGTTTGAAAGCAAATAACTTTCGACTGAAGCTATTTGGGTGTCTCCCAAATCGGTCGGGTTGACAGGCTTCTGTGAAGTTCTGAGCAGCTAGCTATACGCTGAATGACACGGAGCAGTCGAGGCAGCATCACATAGCGTTATGAACTCAGTCCTCGCTCTTATAATATACGTTTCAATAATTTATTTTTGTATTGTTAAATATTAACTGCAATCATGCATTCTTTATTACATGTTTTTATCTGTTCATTTGACAGAGCATCATTGTCTTACCTTAAATTAGATTTATTTTGAGAATGTAACTGAATCTCATCTTTCAGAGTGAATTATATAAATCCCCTCAGGACACCATGATTAAAACATGGATTAAACAATCTTTAAGTTTTAAATATATCACCTTTATTCAGTTTGACACATAATAACATGTAGTTACAAAATGAAAAAAAAACAGCTGCATCTGCTGACAATGTGCAGAAGGATTTGTTAAGGTCAGGACTAGGTAGAAGATGGATTTGTTTTGTTGATGATTAATCTTTGATTGCTGTTCACTTGCTTATCAAGGGTCACTTAAATTCATCAATAATGTATCCACAATATAGGCATTCAGAGTAGATTCGGCTGAGTAAATTGACCTTAATGGACTGAATGTATTGACCGCATAAGGGTTAACAATATAAAGAAATCAATGATCAGGATATCAAGCAAAGCATATCTACAGATAAATTTGAACATGATCAGCAGAAACTACCACAATTGCCTCTTATGTTGCACTATCAGTAATAGACTTTTAAGAGGTCCAGTCTTGGTGGGTTTCCATATGGACACTCTTAGTGAGTCCACACGACAGCTTGTCCATATGATTCAGCAAAAGATAATTCTCCTGCTGTGCCCCAGCTATAGTTGCACATTCTGTTACACACATAAAATTAACTTGTAAAACTGCCTATCAGTATTATATCGTACGAGCTGAAGGAAGTCTATGTAATACATTACACAACATTAATTATTACCAACCTGATTAGGTTGATCATAAATACAACATGTCACATGAATCAATCTCTTGTTATTAAGTAAAGGAAGTAAAAACTAATCCACTCTCATGTGGCAGAAACTGAATCGACATTTGAATATTAACTAATAGAATATTGGTAAAAAAAACATTGTAAGCCTGATCTTATCAATATGCACTTAAACTGCAATTATATCACCAATAACAAACAGCCCACCCATCAAAAATGTAACCTCACTTCATTGACCACTGATGGCAACTTTAACATTCTCTTTCTGGGAACTGAGATGACAGGCATTGACTAGTGACCACCAGGAAGGTTGCTATGGAGCTTAGCATTGATAAATATATTAGAATTCAATGCTTGGCTGCTCCCCTGGGTTGACTTTGGGGCATCTCCCATGGTCACTTAACCACTGATAAAATGGTGTCTCATCCACATAAGCCAGCTCACTTAACCCTAAACCTGAGGTCACATTTACAATTGTGCACATCTGACAATTAGTATATAGTGAGGATGAGGACGTACATATCTGATGTTCATCTTGAGATGATTCTGATTCTGTGACAAATCATTCACCAGATGTTCAGAATCAAAGTCTACAGCCCCGAGAGCATAGTTCAGTCATCAGTAACAGGGCTGGAAACTAACTAAAATGGCCTCCCGTCCTGACCTGTCCCGATGACGAGATGTTAACCGGCCTCAAGAAATTCTACCCCTACAAACAACAAAGATGCCATGATATGCGAACCCCATGTTAGTGTCACAAAAAGTTGGCTATAAGAACCCCAGGCCAGTGACATACTGGGCTGGTGATAAGAACCCCAGGTCAGTGTCACGATGGGTTGGTGATAAGAACCCCAGGTCAGTGTCACGACGGGCTAGTAATAAAGAGAATTCCAGGTTTGTGTCATGCTGGGCTGGTGATAAGGAGGAGATATACAAAGCAGATTAAGTGTACAACAATGTGACACTGTACACAGGTGCATACATCATAACTACAGGACCATCAATCAGGACCAGGTGGAGCTTAACACTCATACTGGGTAAACAGAACCTCTGATAACTTCTACTTAAACAGACTGATGAAGCCATACTCACACACAACAAATACAGATAATACTCGTTGGTTTGGTCATTTTTGTCATTCTGATGGTTTTAACAACAATGACATTTAGACATAACATGTCTTTTTAAGCCCCAGTGATTGATATATCTCAACGGGATATAATACTAAAAGAGATGCAAAACATTTGTGAAGCCACAACATTAGTAAAGCCAAAACATTGATGAAGCCACAACATTGATGAAGCCACGAAATTGGTGAAGCTTTTACTTAGCAAGTCAAAGGTCAAAAGCCATAAAGCTATGAGTTAAAGTTTGCAAGATTTGGTCAATTTGAAGTTGCCAGCTTGCATTATATTCATAGGGAAACGTGCCATCAAGAATTATTCCCCATTGAGTAAATCACTCAGGAACAAAAGGTCATGCAGCGCTGATATTTACTTTGTAAATGATCATCAATATAAGAGTGGTTCATGTTTAATTTGAGACAGGTATTCCCTATTTGGTTAACATAGCTAATGAGATTATTTTTCAATAATAAGGTCACAAAGGGCTGATATTTTGTTTGTAAGTGACAATCAATGTAAGAGTAACTTGCATTATTAAACAAATGTGACACCAAAAGG
>CM067351.1:2028509-2183509 GCA_034190875.2 Urechis unicinctus | reverse complement strand
AGTCAAGGAGGTATGCCAGTAGTGGTGTACAATGTCATAGCCCGTCTGAAATATTTCATATCGAAAATGTGGGTATTTCTTGCAATATCTACTATACATCATATCGTACATAGCGAGCATGTTGCTTTCATGACTTTCGTCGACAATGGATGTTCTATGGGTCAATGTTACAGCAGCATTGGATATCCGGTGGATATAGTGAGAACAAATTCGGAGGTGCATTTACTGAGCAGCGACAAGCGTAGATGATTCTCCGCATGGCGACATGCTAGTTTTGTTTATCTCACAAATGCGTTTGAATATGATAACAAATGACAATGGGTAAGATATACACTCCGATGATGTTGTCATTCTCTGTCGGACTCATTTTGGTTGCTGCAAATGGTCACAGACATCTCTGCCTACAGATAACTTCGTATTGTTATACTATGGCAGTAAGCCATATTGTATTGACATTATTGAGAGTGTTAGCGATAGTAAAGCTTGCATTACTGGTGTATGTTTGCTGCGGCCGACTTCAGGGTTAATACGGGCAGTTAACTTGACAAAAACTATTCTAAACGCCATACGAGGATCGCATGCTTTAAAAATATTGATTCGCATTAGTCGTATCTGGTTGTAAATAGATCTATAAATCTTACTTCGGTTTGAAAAACTGAACTGAATATTTGGTCACATTCATCAATTGACCTTGGTTGAAGTCTCTTTATATCTCTAGATATTTAGGGAGACCATAAATGAATACAAATGAGGATATGTTTTTTTCAGTTTTCTAGTATATCTGTGTTTTCTGAGCGCCATTTGGATAGTTCGGTCTGATAAGCATAATGTACTCGATATAGCCACACATAGAACTTCTAAATCGCATTTCACATCATCAAAGTGAGCGCAAGCATTTCCCTTGTGCTGGAGTTTATTAAGCCTTGTTTTGTTATTTCATGCTTCATGAAACGATGCCTTATTGACGAATAGAGCCGCAGTGCACGACGGATTAGTACTTTCAATGCTTTTCGTTCTGGCTGATAGTATTTCAATGCGTCGTAAAGCGAATCAATTAACTTCAAAATAATCCCACGAAGAAGACATGGCATTTAACACGTTAGTTACATTTTCGCAAGAGATTTTAGATATTCAGCAGCTCTTCTTTTTGTCCTTCCTAAGCTATTGATTAGATGAAAATAACGCAAAACAGGGCAGCGTTCGTTTAATTGGTGAACTTGGTGTCTTGTTCAGTTGCCCGTGTACCAAGCGTCATGTATTTTGCGACCCTGCACATAATGTAGTACTTGAATATTATGTGCACAATGTTTGATACAGCGGGTTTGGTACACTTAATTTATCGAACGGGTTTTGTGTCATTGTAAACGAGTGCCACAATCTATAGTTACAAATGCGTGCCAATAATAATGCCAGATGCCAACTTTTCCATTGCTGTTGATATTGTTAAATATAGATTCGTCATATGTGTACAAGTAAACCGGATGACTGCCAATCAAACCTTTGTAAATACATGTCATAGGTTGGTAAGTTACTGATGCAATCATTGAATTACAGTTATGCAGTAATTTTGCGATAATGCTGTTTGAGACGAAATAACATTTTAATTTTATTGTATTCCTAAGTTGCATAACCACCAGCAGCAAAATCAGCTTATTCTACCAGTTAACTCCACTAGTCACGAGTTTGCGCAGGAATAAGGATAAACGATCATAACCAATGCTTATTATTACTTTGTTGTAGTTTAGCCCCCTTAGCATACGCTGATAGCACATTATTGAGAAAACATGAAACAATTAATTATGTATGTCCGGCGCCTATACGCTTTGGCATGAAAAGTATATTGCATTATGTAGCAAGGCCCATTATAACAAGCTAATTGAATATGAACTTATGCTGTAATTGAATATTCTCAATCGTTGTCTTTTGAATAATTGTTTCACGACATTGCTATATAACACCGCCCGGTGATGTCTAAAACTTGGCACCGAAAAGTATCCTTATCATTCGTCCGCCAAGGAGGATATCAACTGCATGGAACAATGGTACCATCCCATTTTGTGTCGTGTTTTAAACTCTCTCCTAAATATATTTGACAATTGTTGCGTTGCATGAATTGAATTTATCCCTCCCTAAAGCATATGAATGTTGAAACACTTTCTGCTAAATACACATGTAACGCACCAACAAATGACAATTAAAGTGGGCGTTATCCCCTCATATCCATTGCTAAATCACCAATCTGTCGATGGCTTCAGGAAGGAATTTTCTTACTATTGCAATTATGTTGTATTTCAGACACAGATTAATCCGTGACAGTTCATTCACATGATCTAACACTATATGTACCAATACATCACCGTCTTTCATGAACTGCATTTATCACTCGATCAATCGGCAGCAGGGATCATCGCATATACATCGGGACCTGAAATAAACCCGGTTGACCTAGCATGACCAGCAACGCTGATCATAAGCTATGTATAGTTTCTGAAATACTATAAACGAGCGCCTCCGTTCCACGTTGATAGGTCATGAGGGGACAATTCAATGTGGTTGGCTCTTAATCAAATCACTTAAGCTGAATGAACACATCGACCGGTGTGTAGCGCCGTTATTGTTATCTTTATATATATATATATATATATATATATATATATATATATATATATATATATATATATATATATATATATATATATATATATATCTATATATATATATATATATATATATATATATAGGAGGATATAATATATATATATATATATATACATCTATATAAAAATATATATGTATATATGCATGTATATATATATATATATATATATCTATATATATATATATATATATATATATATATATATATATATATATGTTTATATATTTTTTACTACAGTAATCGCATTCCATCCCCATATAAAAACCCACATATTCATCGTGCTGTAGTGAAGGCAGCTATCCTATTTCCAACAATCGCTACCTAACAAAGGCACTGTGTATGACATAATGAAGCAGTCACGTCATAAATATCAAAAATGAGTTCGATATAAAGAGAAGGCAAAACTGGCTGAAAACGCATGTAGTAATACAGATCGGCGTGAAATAAAAAAGATCAATCCTAACTGTAAGAGTGATAATGCAAGTAGACCAGTGTTGCAAACCTTTTTCTTGATAAAACTGCGGCGAGTGTTTTCCCACAAACGATAATGAAATGCGTGGATGTTAATGCTGGTATTATATATGACAGTGCAAGTAGACCAGTGCCTATTGATGATATACTCGGCGTTACATCGATAATGAAATGCGTGATGTGATTTTATCTGTATATGTTATGACAGTGGATATGATGTTATTACATCATCTGTTTTAAGAGTATAGGAAAAAGAGTAACAAAAGCGATGGCAATCGTGAGCTTTATTCTGACCATTTGATTAACGGGACGCCCAAACTTGCTGGTCTCCTATGTAAACTATTCAATGCTATGATTTCACATGGCCATACAGCTGATAATTTATTAAATTCAACGATTGTTTCGATACCAAAAGATATGCGATCATCATTAAGTTGTAGTGATAATTACAGGGGAATTGCATTATGTAGTTCAATTTGCAAAGTTTTAGATATGATAATTCTTAAGCAGTATGGCAATGTTTTATGTACGTCTGATCTTCAATTTGGCTTCAAAAAGGGACATTCTACAATCCTTTGCACGACTGTATATAAAGAAACAATTAGTTATTATACACAAAGAAATAGTGATGTTTTTAGTTGTCTGTTAGATGCTAGTAAAGCCTTTGACAGGGTACATTATGGAAAATTATTCAAATTGCTATTGCAGCGTAAAGTGCCTCCGCTTATAGTTAGGTTTCTTATGGATAGCTATTCGAGACAGACTATATCTGTTGAATGGAATGCATGCTTATCAAAAGAGTGTCATGTATCAAACGGTGTTAAGCAAGGTGGTGTCATATCACCGATATTATTTACTGTGTACATTGATGAGCTGATACAAAGGTTAAAAAAGTCTGGACTAGGCTGTCATATAGGCAGCGAATATGTTGGTGCGCTTGGTTATGCTGATGACATTACCTTACTCAGTCCAAGTCTCATTGCACTGAACAATATGTTGAAAATATGTGAACGATTTGCTAATGAATATAATGTAGTTTTTAATCCTTTGAAAACAAAATGCATAAAATATGGCAGGGCAGTAAATGAATTTGATAAGGTGATATTGTATGGCTCTACTATTGAATGGGCTACAACTATTAAACACTTGGGGAACGTCATTGATAACAAGTTGAATGATTTAGTGATTGCACATCAAAATGTTCTATGTTTAATGTTGCTTTTAACAAAATGATGGGGAACTTTGGAGAGTTGCATAAAAACACATTGTGTAAATTATTCAATTCCTATTGCTGCAGTTTTTATGGTTCCCAGTTATGGACCATTGATTCTGATGGTTATAGAAAAATATGTGTTCAGTGGAATAAGGCTGTTAGGCGAATACTCAACCTTCCAATTGCTTCGCATACTTGGGTACTGGGGCCATTAAGTGGCCAACTACACATTAGCGTTTCCTTATGCATAAAAACGCTGAAAATGATTGTTCAAATGAATCACAGTGACAATGCAGTAGTTAAGTATGTGATCAAACATGCTTGTTCTAATGCCCTTTCACCTTTGGGTCGCAATATTGCTTACCTTAGACACAAATACAACATTAATGTACATAATGAGGTGGGGTTCAATATCACACACAGATTATCAAGAAAGAGTCGTTAACAGATGAACAGAATGCTTTGGTCTGTATCTTAAATACATTGTTTTTTGTGTTAAAAACAATGAAATTATGATTGATGAATTTGACGATGAAATGATTTATTTGATGATACAAGATATTTTTAGTATCGTAACAGTTTTATCTCTTTTTCCGTTGAATGTGTATAGGAAAGTTGAAGAGTAACAAAAGCGATGGCAATCGTGAGCTTTATTCTGACCATTTGATTAACGGGACGCCCAAAATTGCTTGTCTCCTATGTAAACTATTCAATGCTATGATTTCACATGGCCATACAGCTGATAATTTATTAAATTCAACGATTGTTTCGATACCAAAAGATATGCGATCATCATTAAGTTGTAGTGATAATTACAGGGGAATTGCATTATGTAGTTCAATTTGCAAAGTTTTAGATATGATAATTCTTAAGCAGTATGGCAATGTTTTATGTACGTCTGATCTTCAATTTGGCTTCAAAAAGGGACATTCTACAATCCTTTGCACGACTGTATATAAAGAAACAATTAGTTATTATACACAAAGAAATAGTGATGTTTTTAGTTGTCTGTTAGATGCTAGTAAAGCCTTTGACAGGGTACATTATGGAAAATTATTCAAATTGCTATTGCAGCGTAAAGTGCCTCCGCTTATAGTTAGGTTTCTTATGGATAGCTATTCGAGACAGACTATATCCGTTGAATGGAAGGCATGCTTATCAAAAGAGTGTCATGTATCAAACGGTGTTAAGCAAGGTGGTGTCATATCACCGATATTATTTACTGTGTACATTGATGAGCTGATACAAAGGTTAAAAAAGTCTGGACTAGGCTGTCATATAGGCAGCGAATATGTAGGTGCGCTTGGTTATGCTGATGACATTACCTTACTCAGTCCAAGTCTCATTGCACTGAACAATATGTTGAAAATATGTGAACGATTTGCTAATGAATATAATGTAGTTTTTAATCCTTTGAAAACAAAATGCATAAAATATGGCAGGGCAGTAAATGAATTTGATAAGGTGATATTGTATGGCTCTACTATTGAATGGGCTACAACTATTAAACACTTGGGGAACGTCATTGATAACAAGTTGAATGATTTTAGTGATTGCACATCAAAATGTTCTATGTTTAATGTTGCTTTTAACAAAATGATGGGGAAACTTTGGAGAGTTGCATAAAAACACATTGTGTAAATTATTCAATTCCTATTGCTGCAGTTTTTATGGTTCCCAGTTATGGACCATTGATTCTGATGGTTATAGAAAAATATGTGTTCAGTGGAATAAGGCTGTTAGGCGAATACTCAACCTTCCGATTGCTTCGCATACTTGGGTACTGGGGCCATTAAGTGGCCAACTACACATTAGCGTTTCCTTATGCATAAAAACGCTGAAAATGATTGTTCAAATGAATCACAGTGACAATGCAGTAGTTAAGTATGTGATCAAACATGCTTGTTCTAATGCCCTTTCACCTTTGGGTCGCAATATTGCTTACCTTAGACACAAATACAACATTAATGTACATAATGAGGTGGGGTTCAATATCACACAGATTATCAAGAAAGATTCGTTAACAGGTGAACAGAATGCTTTGGTTTGTATCTTAAATACATTGTTTTGTGTTAAAAACAATGAAATTATGATTGATGAATTTGACGATGAAATGATTTATTTGATGATACAAGATATTATAGTATCGTAACAGTTTTATCTCTTTTTCCGTTGAATGTAGCTCTATAGTTTAAATTTATGTATCACAGTTATTGTTTATGCAGGTACCTTGAGTACGAAATAAATACAAATATATATATATATATATATATATATATATATATATATATATATATATATATATATATATATATATATATATATATATATATAGATATATATATATATATATATATATATATATATATATATATATATCTATATATATATATATATATATATATATATATTATACAATAGGGCGCATAATTTGTGCTTGGGTTTATAAAATGTGCAGGAGAAACAAATATACCAAGTCTCTAAAAATCAGAATAGAGCTTTATTCATTTAGATTGAAAGCTTTGATACGTTATCACTCGATTACACGTTTAAGTAGGCTCTTCTCCTTCGACATGACAGCCATATTTAAACTTACGACGTCTCGTAAGCCAATGTAGACTGACTGCAAGCATTCAATCTTGCAAGTTGCGTAAGTCATGTTGAATATGTAAGGTGATCCAACACAACTACTGTAAGTACATGTAAGGCAATTATTGATGGCAAGATGAACCCATAGGCTCTCAGCTTAAACCGTTTGAAAGCCACTGAGACTTTACACTAATCAGCTGTCAGAACGTCGGCTGCACTCATAAGTCCACGAATAACCATTTCACAGTCAAGTTGTATTTCGCTTCGAATCCGTATATAATATTAAGGTGATATCCGGATGAATTCATTACAACCTTACGAACCATGCCAAGTGAAATCATCTTCTTGAGTTATGTTCCATGCAGAGATCCCGTCATGCAATGTTCTAACATGCTAGCAGAAAACGAATATAAGCATTAAAACTGCAAAGATAATTTGGCTAAAAATGCTTCGTGGCGGAGGAGGAGGGTGCCAGCTAATCATGATTGATTTGCTCGTATGCATTTATAAATATGTGTCTGGATGATCCTCGCGCAGGAATTTGTTGACGGCAGCATTGGCGTTATAAACTCCAATACCCTGAAAGATATCCAATTACGCGCACACCGCAACGAATACCAACCATCTAATATGTTGCAGTATAGGTTCATTAATATGCTGTAACCCCCGATACGTTTACTGCCCAATGCGATATCAGCGTTTCTGTCTCAGCTCAATTAAAGAAATACTTATGTTGACCAATTGGCAAGTTGCTTCAACAGCCACTTGAGGGAAGAAAGTTGTCTGAAAGGCAAGGGTTTCTTACATAAATATTACACTGGTATTTCTTCTATGGTCGATAGTTTGGGCATTTAAAATTATGATGGTGGTACGGCACATATATCGGATGATTACGATTATGGTTATAATGCCTGTAATGATAACGAAAGAGATGGCGATCGTGATACTTTACAAATTGATGGGTAAAGGCAATATCCATTAGGAGTTGACAGTTTGCAACAGAGATCCAATAAACCTCTTTGAATATCGCTTTTGTGAATTGCGCTGCCTGTTTGCGATTCATCATCCTCTATGATAAGCCATTGTGAATTGCGCTGCGTATTGCGCATCATGTATGATAAGCAACATTAGAACTCAACCATCAGCAGATCCGCATTAGCCCCTGTCGTAGCTTTTGACTGATTAGAGTAAACAAGCAGCACCCGGGTCAGGGACGTGATATAAGCTCATCAGTGATGCGATATCGGGCGGGGACATCAGTAGTCGCCATTGTGTCACTTAGTGTTATTGCCTTTTCAGTTTTAGTTTCTATGCAATAAATGTTCATTCAAATACACAATATGTCCAGCTGCATTCAATTGGCGCATTGATAAAATGGCTTGATATGGCGAAATATGGCAAAAGATATAGCGATATAGCAATTTACGAAAATTGGCGGCGTGAATTTCCAGGTATATTTATCTGGGATTCCTAGTCGACGTAATATGTTTAAGTGACTGAGTGAATTCGACGGCAGCCAATGCCATAACTTGAGTAAGTTCTAGTAAACTGTCGTTGCACCATGATCATCCGTGCTGCCGTAAACTGGTCGTGACGGTGATACCGACGCTTCTGACCCTAGACTACGCAAAACACAAACTCACGTGAGAGACAACTTGTTGACGGAGCAATTGCCGTAATATTTATGAGCAACCGTATTTTGCGCTTTTTAGCCACCTTTCAGATATAAAATCGCACTCAAGTGAATAAAGATAATCACAGTCGCTGCTATTCTTTCTCTTACGCGTGATGGTATTATTTATGATTTCACAACTCTTCGTATCATCGCTGTCACACCTGGCTCAACTAACATTGCAATACGTTAGATGTTTCAGAAACCTTCTTCTATGATACAGATGCGATCAGTAGTAATCACGGTTATGTAAACCTACACAGGGCAGTTTAGCCATACAAATGCAAGTAAACAATTTTGTTTTGTTCCAAGTAGCTTGCAGTTTCAGCATATTGTGCTCTTAATGATTGTTCACTACGCTAAGTTGCATGTAGCAGCTCCACAAACCCAACTGTATCACCTCATTCAGCCTCCATCTCATTGTAGGCGTAAAATAAAATTCAATTCATAGTCACAACTAGCTGCCATTTGATGTTTATGTTCGGTAGTGTCAGACAGCAAAGCTGCCGTCTAGTCCATATACCGATTCATTAATGCTATCTTCCTTCGCGTTGACCGAATGTAACTGATGCAATCTTTAGCTGATGAGGAGATTATATGCGACAAAATGTCCGATCATCTACTGAATCTCATTTCTCCTTTTCACCGTGTCGATTTTCAATTGCAATATGCATACTTGAAAAACGAATTGTAGCGCAATTTTATAGAAATGAGCATCGGTAATAATTGTGTCTCTATTTGCATATGCTTACGTGTAATATTGAAGATGGATAGGTGTCCTATAAATAGTCAATGATCGTACAAGTAACCATAGTATCAAGACGGTACCTACCCGCGAGGTTAAGAATTATGATGTTGAAATATTATATGTTGGAATATCCTTGGATTATCTCTATGTTCCGACCAGTGCGCCATATTAGCAAGCATGATAATTTTATTTAACGTCGAATATAACAATATATTGCCTATTATTTCATTGTGCTGTGTTTACCGTAGATACCGTTTACCGCCATGGCTTTTGTTTAGTTACACAGGCAAGGCAATCCCACCTTATCGTGACAAAAGACATCCGTGTCAATTCATATGCACGGCTTCTTTGTGTTTTTCCCCATTCTCACCCGTTTGGCAATGCGATGACAACAAACACACACGTAGTGACGCATAAATTCAGATTATTATCGTTCTTATTCCACAACGCTTATAATTGTCTCTGATTGGATGCTGTACTAGATAAATCATTGAACATGGGTTGTTGGTTACTTTTACGAAGGCAGCAACTAAGGAAGTTACGGCCTTCTCTGGGAGAACATATCGTATCTCGCAATCCGAATGAATATTTCAGCATTAAGGAGAATTTTAACTATACGTCATATTGAGATAATATCCTGCATCCCCAGAGGTCGTTAAAACACGACAAATTATTAGGTAATAGTGATAATCAATTGCATAAATAGGTGTTGTACACTTAGTGAAAGCTTTCGCTTGAGTTAATAACCATTGATGTTTAATAGAAGCCTTGAGGCTTCCCATGTTATGAGTCGAATTGAACATCTGTTTGACACCCGGGGCTGGATCCCATTGTTATCAGAGATAAAGATTAACGCAATTGCAATATCAAGGTCAATTGCTGCATTCGCTTCTATCAGGGAGGCTTTTTTTATGTAGCTTCTCTAAGACCTTTGACACCTCATAGATCTTTGACAACTCGCCATGTTATCCGTACATCTTCCATATCTCACACTGACTATGTAGTTTTGCAGCTGATATTTACATGGAATTAGTTAAATTAAATGTCTAACGCGTGCATGTCGTACCTATTTTTATGGATATTATTGCGGAACTATGTTACCAACGTTTACCATCTGACGGTAGATTACTCGATTAAGATATGCCGATGACTTGGCGCTACATTAGATATGTTTTGTACAATTTATCGTTTTAAACTGCGCAATTGGATTCGGACTGCAGTCTGAAGAGACTACAAGAGAGTTAGATTACTTGACTTTCATTAGTCCTTTCCCTCCAGGATATTAACAAACATAGATTGTCTGCATTTTGTGAAGTTGCCAATGTATACATATGTACATTTATATGTATATATGTATATATATGTATATATATATATATATATATATATATATATATATATATATATATATATATATATATATATATATATATATATATATATATATATATATAAACATATATACATACATAAATGTACATATATGTGCATAAATAAACATGTATGCATGTAAATGTACATATACACATATATATATATATATTCATGAATAAATATATATGCATATATATTAATGTATATCTTTGATATATACATTTATATCTATATTCATACATATATGACTATATCCATGCGTATATTTGTATCCATTTATATGCAGATATATATGTTTATATATATAAATATTTATATAAACATGGAAGAATGCTTTATATATATATAAATATATGTACATATATATATATATACATATATATATGTATATATATATGCATACATGTATATACATGCGTATAACTATACATGTATATGTAAAAAACACATATATATTTATATTCATAAATAAATATCTATGAATATATAATTATATATATCCTTAATACATGCATATATATATATATATATATATATATATATATATATATATATATATATATATATATATATATATATATATATATCCATATATGATAATATCCATGTGTATATTTGTATCCATTTATATGCAGATATATATGTTATTCTTTATAAAATCTATATATACAATGAAGAATATATATTTACCAATATAGTATATTGATAATAAAGTGTATATATATTACGTCGATATATATATATATATATATGTATATATATATATATATATATATATTTTTATATATATATATATATTTATATATGTATAACAAAATCCAAATATATGTATTATTTAAATTTTTATAATTATATATATTTATATACATATAAACAAAATATATATAGTGTATATATATATATATATATATATATATATACGTATATATATATATATATATATATATATACATATATATTTATGTATATATATACATGTATATATATGTATATAAATACATATTTCATGTATATAGATATTATACATACAAATGTATATATATAAATAATTATACATAAATATATCTATATATACAAATATATATATGTATAAATATATACATAAATATATCTATATAAACATATATATATAAATATATATGCGTATATATATATATATATTTATATATATTTATATATATATATATTTATATATATATATGTGTGTGTGTGTGTGTGTGTGTGTGTGTGTGTGTGGGTGTATGGGTGTGTGTGTGGGTTTGTGTGTGTGTGTGATTTACTGTTTCGACTAATTGCTTACAGTTATTTCCACCTCACAAAATTCTCTTTTTTTGAGTGTTGTTGGATATAAATGCAGCGTGTTTCATTGGGTCCATATGGTGTAGTGCTTATGTATTTTAAAGATCTAAAGTGAAACAAGTTTAACTATGAATAAATTTAAGTCCATTAGTCTAACATTGCCTATAATGCTATGCTCGTGGAATTAGACACCTTGTATATGTAACGCAACGTGTGTGTAGGAATTATTCCCGATTATTTCTATCAGATATTATGTGTCTATATTGTTCATAAACTGCAAAACTACATCCTTATTCACCTGAAGTTGGACTAACTAGACGCATCGTTATCCACGCCTTAGTACCATATACCCAAGCTGGCCATAACGCAGGAATTCAGTTTCTAAGGGACTTTATGTTCTACCCACAATAGTCAACAGCCTAATTAAATGATCTTAAATTATATCAAATATCTAACTTAAGTAATATATACAGCCATAAAATGCTGCATTTATACTTCATAAATGGTGGTGACAAGAGGGGTTGCATTAATACTACGACCGAATGCCAACACTCTTACACTTGCTTGCGTTTTAACGCCACACATTTAAAGCTCGCATTTTCGTCACAGTATTAATCGTCCCTGTATCTATTTGCGGTTTTAGTGTTGTCATAAAAGGTTTATTGTGCTCTTAGCAATGAATACAACTAGAGAGACTATATAGTAGCTGATCATAGTACGGCCGACCATGAAAGTAAGCCTAAGCGGCTATGGCTATTTCTTTTCCCACTTACTTGAACAGGAAGAACGCGCATAAAGCAAATAACCACAGACACTGCATATCTCTCGGTGTTTTTGACGCTTTGTTGTTCTTACCTAGGTAAGCGAATGTGTTTGAAGGGTACGGTGTGTAAAACTGCCTTGCGACACATAAATAGCGGAACTTCTGTTAATGGTATATGATAAAATTTCTTTCGGAGCTATCTATTAACTTTAGCTGAATTGTTGATCTCATTAAATGTTATAACTTTTCACTTATCGTTAATGCATATTACGCTTTATACCTACTTCATTTGATGACCAGGTTTCCGTTGTTATAATGTACGATAGGGAAAACATGGCCCAAACCAACCAATGAAATCAATACAACAATCCTATTATCAATATCCAATTCATTTCGTTTATATGTGTGTGTGTCCGTATGTGTGTGTGCGTGTGTATGTGTCCGTGTGTGTGTGTGTATGTGCGTTAAACTCTCAATTTGGTTTTAATGTTCTGCACATCGTGTCATCAAAACAAGTTAATAAACCACTTCCAGTAGTCATGGTTCAAGTTTCTACGTATTCACTGGCCCTTTAAATGCGTACACTATTAAAGAGAAAATGATGATGACCGGTAATCTAATGTAAGAGACCCAAATACCGACAACGGACGTGAATAAAATATATATCTCGAACCCACTCATATAATCCGCCTGATAGTTTGCACATAAAATGCTCCCAATAAGATATTCAATAAGCCTTAATGTCGATAAGACATAATAACGCCTCATAAAGTTCGTCGAAAGTCAGAGAAAATGATACATATATCTAAAACTCACAACCATACGCTTGGCTGAAATTAATTTGGCCCAGTATCACTCACTGGGTGTAGCTAAGAAACATCTGTATCAGTCAACACGTTGGGTTAATACAAAGTCGGTAGCCATCGTTGGTGTTTTTTGACTGATATGTTACAAAGAATGTAATAGGTGAGATTATCAGCAAACATCAAGATACCTTACAAAAATTAAAGACTTATCATGTACACAAGGTACAACCACCTAAGACATTTATGTCTCGCATATAATGTAGTTATTTCCCAAACCGACAATGAAAGTGAATACTGTATATGTATCGTATGCACATAGATCAAGACATATCGTTTGTCGTAACAGGATGAATATTATATGATTGCACTTTCTATAGAGGTCACATTGAAGTGGATGTGCAAATTCCCTCGCAATAAATTAATATTTTACGTCGCCTTGTCATTCCCATATACTCTAATGCAACGGGAGCACTTTGCCGCACATAATAGAATGTTCAATTAACCTGATGTATCAATTCGTCAGCCTCACGAAACAGCTTCTGAGGCCATAAGTTAATTAGATCTACCAAAGTGCGACTGAGGCCAACTACGTAAACAGTTGACACACGAGGTTGATTGATTAAGCTTCCTTAAATAAAGTCGAGCTGTTTACAGTAAGCGAGTCAATACCGCACATTACTTTCTAGGTGTAACGTGTAACTAAACAATCATTTAGGCTACTGTTGCATATTTCATGCAACGAGTCAATCATGTTGCGGAATTCATAGTGTAATAACCTAGCCATCAATCGCGTCAAACTCGATCTGGCACTCATACGCAATCTGCATCTGCTGGGATTTCTGAGAAAGAATAATATTCGCGAAATCGAGAAACCCTTGTAATGGAAAATGAATATGAACAAATGATTGCGGAATTTAGCAAATGGCTGATTAATCCAGAGGATGCGTAAGTAAATGAATGAATAAATAAATATATTAATGAATGAATGTCCGAGGAAAAGCTGTAAATACGTAACAGGAAAATAATAAGGTTAAGTGTAAGGTTATATTAGGCTAATTATCAGCTATTGCTTTTGTTTCGCATGGAATGAGTGGGATTTTGTTGCAAACCCTAAAAGAGAAACTAAACAGCACATTTTGTTTTGACATCCTGACAATCGATAGTTATCAAGTGTGCAATAACGAATAAAACTAACTTACATTTCAATATGAGCTGTAAACGATACACGTCTTATGAATGTAATAACTATCGACAGGCCGAATGACCGAGTTGACTGTTCCTGTGTATTACTGCACATATTTCGAGCCGCTGCTACTAGAGCTCAACAAATTTAGTGCTAATCAAGCGATGTCTCATTGCTGAGATAAATATGATTCAAAGTCGAACCCACATACCTATGGCCAGAAGAAAAGTAATAGCTATACCTGGCGAGTACCAGCAACAACGTCGAAAATATTACCCTTGTGAATAACTGCTTAATTCGGGATGTAGGAATCGAAAAATAATACAGAGAGATCTCATATGAGTTGAGGGTAGGATAGATCCAAACTTCACAACCAGTAATCATTAATTGCATTTTGCATTTGGTAAACAACTATCTTTGGTTCATTTGTCTGTCTCTTGTGTAATATTGCGAAACTCGAGATTCTAAATGTTGCCATACTAAATTTAAGTGTGCAAACGATCTTTTCATTGTGCCTATCTGGGATCCTATCAATGGAATCCAACTTATGACATCTTATTGGTGAATAAGTTGAACGCATTGTGAATGCAAACTCTCGATCGCTGTTAATAATTGTCACCGGGTAATGCTAATACCTTAAGTATATTCATCGCCGCGGGATTACTAAGCATGCGTTTGTTATCTCAAGCACACTGCCGAATTGCTAATTATGTGTCAATTCTGATTGGGACACTGAACACTTTGCCAATAAAGAGACGTTTACTGTACAAAGAACGGTGCGATCATATCACACTGTGTGGATTCAAGCTGAATGACAACTTTTTAATTGCTTTCCCCTTACCCTATCGCAGGCCTATGCCTTTGAAATCGCATAATTACTAAATCGGACAAAGGGTGTAATTATAAAGTGAGACTGGATAACGCGAACGAAAATCGGTTTGTCTACGATATATTAAGCAACGCCAATCGATGTCAGCATGAACTCGTCAATCTTATTATTCCTATATCCTTCCCTCTAAAAATATTTCATCCCATCCCGATTGATTCGACAGCTACCTAAATAAATCGATTTAAGCTCAGTAATATGGTGATACTAGTGTTCCGTTTGGCACGGTTAAGCTTCAATGGCAGCTCTTTCGTAGGCTTGCTCGTCATTTGACCTAGGTTAAGTGGGTGACGGAGACAGGCATCAAGGCATTCCATATGTCTAAGTGGATCGACCGCTTTATATGGACAACACTGGATGATTGTTGAGTGTGTCTGTAGGGGTGAACGTTACATGTGTCCATACACAAGATTTGCACAGCTACTAATTTCTTGCTATGTGATCATAAGGAGCTTACAATATTTCTGTGCCTCCCTGCGGCAAATACATTCTACATTGAGCCTATAAAATATCTGCTCATAAAAGTATTTTGCTACTAAATGTGACCTATTATGAAAAAAGTTAATGCATTTTAGATGCTGTGGACTGAAAATACCAGTCACATCATGCATTGCATTGGGGAATAAAAAATGAATTCCCTCAGTTTACTATATGAGAAACAATACATCGTAACAATAATTCGTAGCATGCGAATGAATAACAGTGATAAAATCATTCTTCATCCTGTGTTTACGATGGTGCTCAGAAAAATAGTTTTAATGGTAATCAATATTTCAGCTGATCAATTTTAAGAGGCTTTTTGCAGTTATTCTGTCTTTGTCACGTAAATCCTGGCCAAATAGTTACATACTTCCCGACGTTGTCCGCAGCTGTTTGCGCTGTTTGCGTAACTGAATATGATTTAAGATTAAAATATTTGGGCGTAACTTGGTTCGCTCAGTTATGTAATGCAATGTGGGAGCAGTGAATATGATTTAAGATTAAAATATTTGGGTGTACTTTCAAGTCGCTCAGTTGATGTAGGTAAGATGCCTGTGGAATAGAGCAACTCGCATAAATTGGCGTAATTAGCTTTGAGCATTAAAATAATCAAGCTATGAACAGTTTTGTAATGGGACTGATGCTATATTGCCTTCATTCATCTGTCGTACATTTGTGATGTTGCCCAACTAGACAACTAGAAATGCAGTAAATGCCTTTACATTATAGCTTGTTCGACCAATTGCCGTACTGTCGATAAAAGCATATTTAGGGTTGCCCCCAAAAAACCAGAGTGTTTGCAGCATGTTTTTGATGACAATACGATACAAGTAATGCAGACATTGACATTCAGATGGTTGTCTCAATAGGCAGAGCTAAAATGTGTCAGACGACCCGACATTTGTTGTACAAATTTGAAAAGAATCTCGACATACTTCTCAATTGTAAGTCTGCACCACTTCCTAAGCAGAATTATTGGTTATTCAATGACAGCTGATGCGACGTTGGATTAAAATATTAGCCAGAGTGTCCCCATGTAAAAACAGCTAAGATCTAGAGTTAGCATACCAACTGTTTTATTATATAGTAAGTCCCCTTCCAAGCAAACAGCAGCCCAATATTTTATAATATACAAAATATATGGATTCAGAAATGACAATACGTAACTTATCAACTTACTCATTGGCTCATCAATGGATAGTTCACACATTTCGTACTTGGGGCACCAATAACTGAATGATTTAAGCAATTACTGTTGAACGTTGTTTACTGAAGGTCGACACCTATTATACAGTCGAAAAAAAATACATTATGTGTCACTGTATCAGAGTCCAATTGTTTGAACTTGTTTTTTGTTGGGTTAGGTCGAGTTCATGAGTAGTTAAACCTGCTCGTCGAGTAGCGTCAGCTTTACTGATTGTGAAACCGGTTATGTTGGTGTCAAAACTCAATGCTCCTCGGATCTTATAGAAATTTGGTTATCGATACATATTAATATATATATATATATATATATATATATATATATATATATATATATATATATATATATATATATATATATATATATATATATATATACATATATATATTTATATATATATATTTATATATGCATATATATATATACATATATCTATATATATATATATATATATATATATATATATATATATATTATATATATATATATATATATATATATATATATATATATATATATATATATGTGTATTTGATTCTGGTACTATTAGATTGCTTTCATATAAATGTTTACGTGCTATTGATCATTTTATTTGTATATCTGTTGGATTTTTATTTACCTTCCGAGGATAGTTCATCAATGTTGGTGGGCGGGTGTTATGTTACTTCCTGATTTATGTCGGCTGTTATGTTATCCGGACTTGAACTACGAGACGTCCGGAATTCCGTCGTTGACAATCAGGAGAGTGAATGCAACTTTGGATCGCAGATCTTGACTGCGTTCTCCTGTTCCGGAGGTATTAAGGTTTTTATATATTTACTCCGATAAATCTATGAACTATAACGTTGCTTTTTGGCTAAAACAAGAGGTAGTTTAGGTAAGTATTATATTGCTGCGTAGTAACAATTTAAGTTTAAAACCACCGTGTACCACTTGAGAAAATTGAGGCTAATAAGATGATGACCTCTGTAAGTCAGATATATTCCAAATTGCGATACGTTTTGTTAGCTTTTTGGGCACCGAATAAGCTCAAGAAGCAAGACGCGGTCACATCAATTCTACAACAAAATGCTATTGCTTAGAGCGTTATTATGTTATTCTAGTACCATCCTTAATCGCGGAGGAATATACGACTGTGCCGCTTTAATTATTCACCAATTCTTATTTTGGATGATGCGCATAATATTATCATGCCTCCACACTGCTGAATAAAACAACGGGAACGGTCCTTCTCTGGTGCATCATGCAATAAATCACTTACCATCTATCAATTGACCAATTAATAATTAGCGACAGCTAGAAGCCATACATAATATTTCAATGGACCTGATTAGTCGAAAACCATAGTTCAATGAAAATGGAGTAGCCATTCATCATTGTTCAATGGACTTTAGAAGCTGTACACCATAGTTACAATGGGCTGGGGTAACCGTGCACCATATTTCAATGGACTTGAGTATCCATATGTTATTTTTTGTTATTGTAATTAAAAACAGAATGTAATCTACCCAGCAAAATATCGCACGATCCACCATGTACACCTGTCCTCTGACTCTTACTCTTTTTCGTCTATATCCTTCCCCTTAGCTACCTTATCAAATCGCTTGGGGTTGACAGGTGCTGACTGCGATCAAGCTCAGGTTCAACTCAGAACAAACTGCGTTGACTACATGTTTCTTTTCCTTATCTACAAGCCAATCAATAGCATAGGTCCTGACATCATACTCCAGCTTCCCTCCCTCGCTGCCTGCGTTCAGCCCGCAAAAATCTTATTTTAGAGCCAAGAGCGAGCCTGTTTACAATTTGGGCTAGCTTTGTGCACTCATCTAATGGAATATAATGCCCCATCGACATTACACACATCTAATGGAATATAATGCCCCATCGACATTACACACATCTAATGGAATATAATGCCCCATCGACATTACATACATCTAATGGAATATAATGCCCCATCGACATTACTCTGATTTACGCAAAACTCATCTCTTCTGTACAGCTGTCAAGACTAACAACTGCCGTGTGAAGCGCTGGTGAGCATGTTGCATGGGTCAAGCGCTGTATAAATGACACTCTCTATTATTGTTATTATTATTATAACTATTACTTTAAAATATCACCTGCACATATTGCAGAGCAATAATGATATTGGATTGCCAAGCAGCAACATTACGCACACCTTGGCATCTTAATTAGCATCAGGGATAAAGAATGTTTGCCTTTGATGGACCATAACATATAACAATTAGCATAATGATGGACATACATAACGTGCCACATCGCATATTTACGGCGTCAAGACAAGCGTTATCCATTAGGGGGACCGGACTCGACATGCAACCAATTAGCACAAACTCGATACATTGGTCACGCTGCCATTAATTAGTGCAATTGTTTCTTATCTATTTATTGTTCTACTGATCTGTGAAAGATTATCTTTGTTTTGTTATTGCCCTATTACTTCCATGAAATGACCCGAGCTGAATTGACGAGGCTTGTTGCTTTGTTCGTTGATTGGAAACTGCCAATCGCTTCAATATATGGGGATTGGGTTGATTACATCAGCATATTCCAAGCAGCACGAGCGTCTTGCTGAGCGAGTACCCGACGGTGCAAATCCATTTAGTAGATAAAAACAACTTATAGAAATTGAATCAAGCAACCATTACCAGAGAGGCAAGTAGATCACTGGTACAAGTACATCACCGCGGCCTTACCTCCTTGACTCCATGGAGGGTTAGCTGAGATGTGTCAAAATGGATCAAGGAAGTACAGAACAAGCCCCGCCCAGCAATCCCAAACTATCGGGTCGCATTGCTCTGAGGATTAAAATCTCGAACGAATTTGGTTTCGTACCAGGCGAACTCCTTGCCAAAGTCTCCCCATGGGGCTTTATTTAAATGAGAATATAAAAATTACCTTAGACAGAGCGACCCCTAGCCCTTCTTTTACAAAACAACATAATCATTGACCTGTCGTTGCATCACGTTGGTTGCACGAAATATATATATATGTACATGTAAATATACATGGTTATATATATATATATTAGGTTGATATATTGTATGTATATGATATGCATATTATTAATATATAATATATATAGTATATGTGCATGTACGTATATACATTAGTATGTATTGCATATGCATGCATATATGAATATATATGCCTGTATGTATTTATGCATGTATGTATATAGTATGTACAAACATATTTAATTAAATATATGTATATTTATATATCTACATCATATATATATATATTTATATATATATATATATATAATATATATATATATATATATGTATATATATATATATATATATATATATATATATATATATATATATATATATAAATATATATAATTTTTCAATATATATACTTTATATATACTGCCTTCACTGTGTCCTGTTTTTAGGCCACTATTTTTGAATGCGAAGTCGTAGTTCAGTTCTCGGAATCGCAAAGATTTTGTTTATTATCAACGCAATTGGCACACATGGGGCTCTATGCATAAACGGTTAATACACGCAACATGTTGCTGGGGTTAATTTATGGAATTATGAGGGGTGGTATAAGGGTTAGCTATATACATATCAAGGTCTCACTGTAGCTATTTCGACCCCTGAAATCTCTGCTAGTATGTGTGCATTACTGCATATATAAATGCCTTGTATCCCAATTATGCATCAATTACTATGTACAAACATAAATAAAGTTACATACATCTCAATCGTTCATACGAATAGCGAGGGATATATAGTATACTAACTTTTGAATAACCGATGATATACCATCTGAATCATATCAATATACATACACGCATATATTGTTATATATGTGATTGTGTTAGATATAGAGGGGTCTTTCTATGTAATACAATTATAAATGCATATATATGCCGCTCACATTTGTAACTGATAAGAAATAGGCCACTATTTTTGAATGCGAAGTCGGTTCATTGTCTCAGCAATCGCAAAGATTTTACATATTATCACACGCAATTGGCACACATGGGGGCTCTATGCATAAACGGTACAATATACATACATACATGCTACATTACATTATGGAATTATAGGGGTGGTACAACATTAGCTATATACATACAGGTACATACTACATAGCTATTTCGACCCCTGAAATCTCTGTCTAAAATGCTTACTGCTATATAAATGCTTACTTACATCCATACATACATATCATACATACTATGCCACAATAAATACAAGCCTAGTACATCATCAATACATTCGGAACGAATAGCGAGGGAGTGGAAGTGATGACATACATACATGAATACCAACCGATGATATGCCATCTACATCATACATTGTACACGCAAATATTTGTTACATACATACATACAGGACATACATTCATACATACATACATACATACATACATACATCATGTAGCAGCATATTAAAATAACAGACATACAGAAATACATACATACATTTATATATAACTATATATATATGCATACATATACATATATACATATATTATACATACATACATACATACATATACATACATACATACATACATACATATACATAATACATACATACATACAATACATACATACATACATACATACATATACATACATACATACTACATACATACATACATACTAATATACATATACATACATATAATCAACATACATATATGAATAGTACACATACATACTATATATATATATATATACATATGCATACATGCATTTATATATATACAGACATATATATATACATATATATACATATAATATATATATATATAGATATATTTATATATATATATATATACATACATATACATACATACATACATACATACATATACATACCATACATACATACATACATACATTACATACATACATACATACAACATACATACTACATACATACATACATACATACATACATACATACATACATACATTCTACATACATACATACATACATACATACATCATACATACATACATACATACATACATACATACATACATAAATACATACTCATACATACATACATACATACAGCCATACATACATACATTACATACATACTAATATTTGTTTACATACAGACATACATAGCGGCTCTACATACATGATGCTCGCCATACATGGCGGATAATTACATACATGACGACATACATAAACATACATACATATATACATACATACATATTTGACATACATCATAGATATGCGTACACATACATACATACATACATACATTGGTACATACTATATTCCGATCATACATGGTTTCGATTCCCATGGCGTATGCTACATGCATATATATATACTCATTTAAGCAATGAGCCACTGCGTATTTATAACTTAATTTGTTTTGTAGCAGCGGCTCTAATGATGCTCGCCCAGTGGCGGATAATTAATTTGACGAGAACTTAAATATAGGGAAGTATTTGACAGCCATCTTAGATATGCGTACACCAGTTGTGGGTAATTGGTGCGCTATATTCCGATCACATGATGTGGCGTATGCTAGGTGCCGGACAAATCGGTTTATAGAATTTCGGCTGGGTTGCGGATCTCTTTTCATCAAAACAAGTTTTGTCTTTCACTGTACATTTGCGATGACCCTCCAAATGAGCTCACATTATGCGGTTATTTTTATAGCTAGGCAGCCAATAAATATATATATATATATATATATATATATATATATATATATATATATATATATATATAAGATAGATATATATATATATATATATATATATATATATATATCTATCTATATATGATATCTATATATATATATATATATATATATATATATCTATATATCTATATATATATATATACTGTATATGAGCGTCTGTTTATTTGAAGCTTTTTGAAATTTTTTATAATTTTTCTACCGAAAAACTGTATTTTTCTCATTATTCGTCCATCTACAACTTTGAATCAGCTCGCCAAACGCTGCTAATGGCTCATGAAGACTATATCTACAACAAATATCATAATTCTATATATATATAGATATAGATATGTATATATATATATATATCTATATTATATATATATATATATATATATATATATAAATTTATATATATATATATACGACAATGAAAGTGAATAATGTGTATGTATCGTATACACAGGAATCAAGACATCGTTTATCGTAACATTATAAGGATGAATATTATATGGTTGCACGTCTTATAAAGGCCATTGAAGTGGATGAGCAAAATATATAACCATAAATTGATATTTTACGCCGCATTGTAATTCCCATTCACTTCAATGCAACGGGAGCATAGATGCATTACTAAAATGGCTCATTATGATGTAGCGTAATAATGTACGGACAGTTATTAATGGGTATAAATGGCGGGTTGGCGGAACGTAACTGTCCATATATTATTTGGATTCTATCTTCCGCATATCACGTCTGCTGGGGGATAATACAACATCCTCATTAGACAATATTGAGTTAAAGCTACGAGTTTGCTTCCCTCTACATATAGTTTATAATTGCACTCTGCTCATTTTATGATATTGTGATTTGAATGATCTGCATTTTCAAAGCTCGTCCGGTTTACGTTTTCATATCCTTGTTTGCAAGTATACCGGCCATTTTAAATAATGTCAAATGCAGATCCTGCGGTTCCATTAATTTACTATGCGGCTCGTGTAGAAGCACTCACCAACTGGACAGAATTGAGTTTCAGTGAACGGATTTTAAATCAAATGGATCCACAATTGGTCTGCATTATTTCTATCTATCTAGGCATTTTTGCTTAAATTGCCTAGCACCATGGAAAGAGAGCTTTTGTTCATTTGCTTTCCAGTCTGTTACACAACAGCGTTAAGCAAAGACAGCAGGCCAAACAATGATCAATCTGATAGTTGGATCATAGGTGTTTACAGCTTTGCAGTCTCAATTAAAAGTGTTTGAAGGGTTTCATACAATTTACAGAAAATGCAGTTGTAAATGTAAGCCAACAAAACGTTGAATAGGTGCAGTCTAAGCGACAATCATATGTTCATTATAGTTGATAATGGGTGAAAAATACCGAGACAAATCCAAACATCTATCTAAGATTCAACTTCCACAAGCAAGCAAACCATTACTGAAAGTTTGCTGACAATTAAAACTGTATGGAAGATGATGCCAATTTAGATCAGAATATTGACGATATTTATTTTTTCAAACTCTAAGATAAAGTAAAGTTATATTATTGGAAAAATCCGATCTGAGATTGTGCATGAACCATAATAAAACATGCTGCAACATAGGTCAGTGGTTTTGCGAAAACAGTATTGACGGGAGAAGACAAGCTACGATCAAAGCAACGATTGCACTTTATTTGAACGGTAAATGTGTATGCACTTACTTAATTACCGCCACGGACCAGTTTGTGTAGTTTTTGCACCCGAACAGAGGGTCATAATGTAAAACAAAGTCAAGGTCGCAGTGTTTTAATCATACTGAGGGAGTTGTGGGATGACCTTCGTTTGAGGTGGTAAGACATCAAGGGGGATTGATTTGGTCGCATTTAAAGTATTTGCATGGGGACTGTGCATAGGACCTTGCATGAGGGCGATCCTATAGTTACCATATGTCTTAGCTAGCGTTCCGAAAACGGAGAACTCGTGACTCAGGTAGCAGATACACCGCAAATGCGTGTGGTGAAATGAAATCTTTGCATAACAGCTGTTTTTCATCCAAATTGGTAAAGACTGGCCAGGAATATACAAGTGAGGCGTTGTATTTTTGCTTGAGCACATAACACAATGGTGACTGAAAATACGGAAGCAGACCTTAAACAGAAACCTGGTCATCAAATGAAGTAGGTATAAAGCGTTATATACATTAACGATTAGTGAAATGTTCATAACATTATATGATATCAACAATTCGGCTAAAGTTATTAGATAGCTCAGAACGAAATCTTATCATATACCATTACCAGAAATTCCGTTATTCATGTGTTGCAAGACGGGTTAACACACCTTCCCCTCACAAACATTCGCTTACCTAAGTAAGAAAAACAAAGCGACATGCAGGGTCCGTGGTTAATTGGTTTATGCGCGCTCTTCCTGTTCAAGTAAGTGGGAAACGAAATAGCAATAGCCGCTTTGGCTTGCTTTCAAGGCCGGCCGTACTATGATCTACTACTATAAAGTCTCTCTGGTAATGACAAACATGCAATTGCCTTTCTAATTACGCGCTTTGTTACTTACGATAAATACTTTGGTTACCAGTAACTACCAGATTGTCACATAAAAGCTCTCAGTTTGTTTAAGTGCATACTTCAATTTTGCCGTTATGTGATAAATGGATGGTTAAAAATTACCGCAAAGTTAAATTACTCCGTTCGATATGTATATTGAGTAATCGATTACGAGGATAAATTGCTGAAGATGTTTTGATGCCAAATAGATCACATTGGAGATATACGATCCTTCGGTTAAGGTTACGTACCCATCCACCTAGTATTATTCAAAATGAGTGAGCAATAAGGCCTCAACTATTTAAATATATTCTCTCTAATTTCCTCTGCTCATATGTTTCGTCTGTTCGTGATTGATACAGTTACATTCATTGCCAAGAGCTCAATAAACATTTTATGACAATACAAAAACAGCGAATAGAATGTGCAATTGCATTTCCTACGCAAGCGCGCTCGTCTGCATACCACGTTAAGTGTCATGTACTCATCGTTAGTAAGCCTTATTGCTACAATGACGAAGAGGCGAGCGCTGATAAGCTTTTGCTACGCTTTTTGTAAAAGTAATCCATGCTAGAGGCACAAAGTGATCCTTGTTACGAGGCATGAAAACATCTTTCTTAGAGCACGAAGATGTTTTAGCCTTCGAAATATCCTTTTCCGAGAATATCATATGTTTATGCAAAGGTTATTATACGAATGAGTAGACTTTAACAAGCTATAAATGCAAGAAGAATATTGCAAACCTTACATCTTACTGCCATTTGTATCATGTTTTGGGGCATGAATATTTTTGGATCCATATTTTCGTGCAGACGAGGTTCGGTCGAACTCACATTATAACCATCATGTAAGGGGTAGTGCAAAGCGAAAATCATTTCCTGATTAAATGGGAAAAACCAATGTACTTAAAGGCATATTTTGTTGCCATCTGAATCTTGTTTCCTAATGACATGTCTAAAATATTTAACATCAAGGAGCACGAATATAATCTTAAAGAGGAGCTGTCGTTGGAAAGAAATCGACACAGAGATAACATTTACAAATACTATGATAACGAGCAGTAGGATCGACCTGTATATACTGCTTAATTGCTTGCCTATATAAGCGGATTGGATAGGAGATAAACAGGCTTTGGTGGTTTTTCAATCGAACTTTGCGTTAAAGAAACCCTTTTTTTCCAACCAGCCAGCTGCTTAAATTTTTGACAGGGTACTAGAGTTCATGCTTAGAAAAGATTACAGCCGGGGCATCTGCTCTCGTCGGCTAATCATTGTGTTTCCCTATTGCTCTGTGCTGAATTCCCCAATATATAAATTTTACTTCTGTGTTAAGAATAAGCTTGCACAATAATATTATAATAGCAAACGACGATGCTGTGCGCTATGAGCCAACACAACACGCTTAATTGTAATATGTTCAACGTATACGCTCCGTATTACGCATGTCATTTGTTTATTTGTGCCTCGAGGATGACGCAATGATAGTACAAGCGAGACTTGTCAGGCATCGGACTTTAGCTGCACTGCTGCAGTAAGTGCAAACAAAAGCAGAGTAGATATCGATTGCATGATTGTGTTGTTCTGCCTCTTTGTGTTGCTTTGACGAAACTTATTCTAAGAGCATAATCTACACCGTCTATGAATAAACACCAGGAAATGTTTTCAAGAAGAATATTTCTACTGCGTAAAAGGTAATATTTCGGTTACATATGTCAACTTGGTCGGCAACTGCCAAGCATGGGAACGTGTGCCCATCTCGGTGCCTTGTTTCATTGCCCTACGAAGAATTGATAAGCTATTTAGAAATGAAATTGTTTCGTAATTAAAAGCATTCAGTCAAGCAAAGGTGCAATCATGGTTTATAAATGGGAAAGGCATCACGATAGCACACTTTTAAGGTTATAAAGCCGTGGGTGTTCGTACTCTCTTTATGATAGAGTTTATTCGCTAGAATAGAATTTATGAAGTTCATTTATACCAAAACAGTATTTAATTATACACTGGTATACAACATGCTGGACATTATGGCGCAATGGTCGATTACCCTCCTTATATCATGGCAACTTGTGAGTTCATAGACTATTTCTAGGATAAAAAGCCCCCCAGTACCTATCCATCTTCAATATTACTCGTATACATATGCAAATAGAGATTTGACAATTTTTTAATGTTGTTGATTTCAATAAAATTGCGCTACATTTCTTTCTTGAAATATGCACATTGCGATTGAAATCGACACGATGAAAACAAAAACTTCGATTCAGTAAATGATCAACAATTTTGTCGCATATAAAGTCCTCATCAACATAAGATCACATCCTTCTAATTTGGTCTACGCGACGAAAGATAACATTTATGAGTTGATAGATGGACCAGACGGCAGTTTAGCAAACCATTTGCTGTCGGACAAGACCGAAGGACCTAATATAAACACCAAATGCGCCACTTCATGATTTATTTATCTGCTGATGAACATTGAACCACGGATAGAGTCCTAATAGGATCAAGATGACTCGTACTTAAGGGAATTTATTGCGTAACCAACCTTGAATGTATCGCCACGTAAATCCTGATCATAGGCTACGTCTAGTTATGTACATACATGCATGCCTACACACATATATGCAATCATATATACGTACAAACATACATACATACATACGTCACGCATACATAGATACATGGATACATAGATACATACAATCTTACTTACACACGTAAACACTCGCACATACAAGCATACAGACATACATATATGCAAGCATACATTACTACACACATACATACTTACAAACATATATAAATACATACGTACATGTATTCAATCATCCATCCATACACACATACACACATACATACGTACATACATAGATACATAGATACATACATACATAGATACATACATACATACATACATACATAGATACATACATACATACATACATACATACATACATACATACATACATACATACATACATACATACATACATACATACATACATACATACATACATACATACATACATACATACATACATACATACATACATACATACATACATACATACATACATACATACATACATACATACATACATACATACATACATACATACATACATACATACATACATACATACATACATACATACATACATACATACATACATACATACTTACACATATATACATATACACATACATACATACATACATGCATACATACATATACATACATACATACATACACATACATACATACATACATACATACATACATACATACATACATACATACATACATACATACATACATACATACATACATACATACATACATACATACATACATACATACATACATACATACATACATACATACATACATCATACATACATACATACATACATACATACATACATACATACATACATACATACATACATACATACATACATACATACATACATACATACATACATACATACACATACATACATACATACATACATACATACATACATACATACATACATACATACATACATACATACATACATACATACATACATACATACATACATACATACATACATACATACATACATACATACATACATACATACACATATTCATAAATACACACATACATACATGCATTCATGCATATATTCATAAATACACACATGTAATATACATGCATGCATACATGCATGCATACATACACGCATATATATTGACGTACATATAATCATACATGCATGCATGCAAACACACAAACATTCATACATACATATTTTCATTTCTGCATACATGCAAACATACATACATACATGCATACATGCGTGTATAAGTACACACATATATATACATACATGCATATATACATACATGCATTCATACTTATATAAATGCATGCATGCATACATGCATTATTACATACATACATATGTGTATACATACATTGCCACATAAAAACATATATACCTACATACATACCTACAAGTACATACAATTATACACACATGCATAAATACATACATACATACATGCATAGTAATATACTTGCATGCATTTTAATATCAGAGAAAAAATTACATTCCTCAAATATCAAAGAATGATGTTTACCGAAAAGTAACATACATACATACATACATACATACATACATACATACATACATACATACATACATACATACATACATACATACATACATACATACATACATACATACATACATACATACATACATACATACATACATACATACATACATACATACATACATACATACATACATACATACATACATACATACATACATACATACATACATACATACATACATACATACATACATACATACATACATACATACATACATACATACATACATACATACATACATACATACATACATACATACATACATACATACATACATACATACATACATACATACATACATACATACATACATACATACATACATACATACATACATACATACATACATACATACATACAAACATACATACATACATAAATACACACATACATACATACACATTCATGCATATATTCACATATATACACACATATATACATTCCTCAAATATCAAAGAATGATGTTTACCGACAAGTAACGATTGTGATGTTATTCATTCATTTTAATGGGATTTTCTGCCTGTGAGTGATGTATGAAGAGTGTCCGAAAGGCGCAAAATACGGTTGCGCATACTTGCTACGGCCAGTAGCTTAATGATATTACGTCGACAAGGACTCCCCGAGAAATATGTGTATATTACTCTATGCAGCGACATTTGAAGCATGTAAACACAGAACTACGCGATAAATCTTAAAATATTGAAATCAAATTTTTAATTGGGTATAGAATATATCAGCATGGCATTTAGAAGCAATTATGTCTGTTGCGACGTCTTGGGAGTCTGATAGCCTCTATTGTGTCTGATAGCTTCTATTGTGTCGATTCAATCAAACTGAAACACTTGCTAGGCCACTTTTAGAATATCAACTAAACATGACCACCATACCATCAAATAAGTCTCACTCAAGTTTCAATATCACTCGCAAATTGTGAACAAAGTGTGAATTAAATGCTCATCGTATAACCCTACACATTGTTTACATAAGAATCTGACGCAACTGATTATCACTTCAAGACGAAACGAGCGTTTGCATTGAGTACCTTTAAACAAATATACAATACTGTCGTATGTAAGGAGTAGTGATATAATCGATGTGTTCAATCCAAATATTTCTACGATCTTTCCAAATCTGGACGCTGTTCATGATTTAATAGAGGAAGCAGCTCATTAAACAGCAACAATTAAGAGCTGTTTCGTTTGCGATCATATGTCCTGTTTTCTTCATCTATGCTACCTGTAATGTCGTTTATATACAGGGTGTTTGATCCGAGTGTAATGACCTTGTTAAGTGTACTAACACGTTCACGTGTAGAGTCTGATTTTATATCATGTTACCCTTGATATCAAGCAAACAAGCGAATTGTTTGACACAGATGTTACTTCCTATATCCCCAAGTTACTTATACTAAGCATGATAGACTAGGCTATTCAAGCTGCCTATTTTCGCAAATTGCTATATCGCTATATCTTTTGCCATATGCCGCCCTATCTAGCCATTCTATCAAGGCGCCATTTGTATGGAGCGCGTCTGCAGATGGACATATAGTGTATCTGAATATACATTCACTGCGTAGAAAGCAACATTGATATGGTAATAACACTAAGTGACACAATGGCGACTACTGATGTCCCCGCCCGATATCGCATCTCTGATGAGCTTTATCACATCCCTGATCCGGGCGCTGTTTGTTTTTTACTTAAATCAGCCAAAAGCTACGACAAAGGCTAATGTGGATCTGCTGATGGTTGAGATCATGAGCTTATAATGTTACTTATCATACATGATGCGCAATACGCAGCGTGCAATTCAAAGCGATATTAAAGAGGATTGTTGAATTTCAGTTGCAAACTTGCAACTCTGATGAGCAGTAGGTAGCTTGCAATAGACAAAGGCGAAATTCAAAGGGGATTATTGGGTCTCTGTTGCAAACTGTTAAACTCATATTGGATATTATCTTGATCTATCAATTTGTAGCGAATCACGATCAATATATTTACTTTTGATGTCTTCGTAGCCATCTGAATATGTACCGTATCACCGTCATAATTTGAAATGCCTATATATCAACCGTTGAAGATAAACCAGTGTAATTATCGTGTGAGATCCTGCCTGTCAGACCACCTTCTTGGCTCAAGTGGCTTTTGAAGCAACTTGCCGCTTGGTCAACATAAGTTATTTTAAACAAGGATTCTGCTGTATTACAAATAACAATATTGTCAACTTTTTGTCAATATTGCTCAACTAACGTTTTGGTTTGGCGCATCGATCATGTGATATGCTGCCGTTTCAATATGAAAAGCTTACGGCTGGAGCAAATATGACTGACGTTAGAAGCAGTCGCTGCTGTGCTATTTCACTTGCGTTGTTGCAGCGGTAGACGAGAAGACAACTGCTGCCCGTGAACTAACCATGCTTGTAGAGATAGTGGGTTGTGAGGATGTGGCGGAGGGAACCTAGATTTATGAAGATGCCAGGCATGAGCTGAGACAAAAACGCTGACATCGCATTGGAGAGCAAACGTATCGCTCGGTGTGCGCGTAATTGGATATCTTTCAGGGTATGGGAATGCCGCCAATGCCGCCGTCAACAAGTTCCAGCAAGAGGATCATCCAGACACGGTCCATGAAAATGACACCTGGCATGGGGTTAATTCTGCCCAGAAAGCGGTCGCTGTCGTGTCCCTCAACATAAACCTGGAGTGAGTAGGCACGCGGAACTCAGTGACAAAGCTGCTGCTCTTCACCGGCCCATGCAAAAATGTGGCGGCGATCATAAAATGTTGAGGCAGTTGTTGGATGATATTCTGCTCCGTGTGTTTAAAGCACCTATCGCCGTATCGAATGGTATATCGCGATGTAGATGAAATGGAAATTTAATGCCAAGTATGACCGTTTTTTCGGAGGGCAATTCCCAATTCGTTTGTTCACAAATATTCACCAAAGCGGCTGCCATGAATCTCTATGCCTGCCATGTGGAATCGTTCAACAACACATTTTAAATTAGACATGTACAAATGATTAATCATTGTGACCAACAGTTAGAACGCACCTGTACGAACTCACATGACCATCTTACACAGGATCGATAATGTGGATTATCCCTGTATTAACGTACGGGAGGCTCATGCCAACAATGCTTAAGGACAACCCGTCACTGAACAGATACTAACTTTTCGCATGTAAGCTTTCCAACCGAGTGTTTGGAGTACCTACATGAACGCGTGCCTATAGCAGTGGATAATTTTAAGCAACAACTTGTGTCTGGTCTTTCTGATTCTGCGTATTGGGTGCGCATGCGCTATGGTTACCGTATATTTCGGTCTTCGCACTAATGGTGGGTGCTTTTCCTTCTGGCCCCACCCTCGAACGGTCTAGAACGGTGCCAATCAAGCAAAAACAGTTGTCTTTTTGCTCCACAAATCGGTTTCACAATATTCACGTTTTCAATGGATACGTGCAAAACAATCATGATTAGCTTGCATCCTCAGCCACGAAACATTTTCAGTCAAGTTATCTTAGTTTTTTTTAGTTTCCTAGTCTAGCAAGCCGGAACCTCTGCATGGATCATAACTCAAGGAGATGATATTTCCAAAGATATAAATCTTCTTTTTAGTTTAGTAGAATAAAACTTTTGCCCACAATATGTATATCTTGAATTCCAATATCTGAAGGGCTGAATATCCAAAGCCCCATTCGCAATAAATTCCGCAATGATTCATAATTTCTCAAAAGGCAGAATTATTCTCATATTATGAAATCAGACGCCAATTAATCATTTAGATGCTGCGATTTCAACTTGTTGTCATTTATTGCGTCTCCAACATTCGTAACGTGATGGTTAGTTGTGTCAAGCTTATGTTTTATGGACGATATTGCAAGATGTTACCTGGTTTTTCTTATTACTTAAGATTGCGCACCGCGCACAAATGGTTTCGCAACAAGATATCTTAATATAAAATTTAGTTCGAGCTGTGGAACATAGCATTATAATTCTGTAAATGGTTGATAGGTGCTACGTCCCCCTTCTAACACTTATCAGTATGAAATAAAACTATCATGTGCTAATACTTATCAGCATAAGTTAAAACTATCAAGTGTTAAGACATATCATCATTAAGTACAACTATCAAGTGCTAAGGTCGTAAATTTAAACTTTCCGATCGAATGGCGCGTTCCTCTTATTTTAGCAACGACATTTTACTTCACAGCAATGTTAAGACTTTTTCATAAAGTGAAAATGATGGATTTGTTAAGAAAATATTTCAATGTATCAATGTATCAAGATAACTTCTAAAAACAGTGTTATAGTTATATTCCATCCAAAAGCTAACAATTGCTCAAATGATTAGGACCGTAAAGCCGAAGCGTGCCGTCAGGGTTAATGTACTAATCCTAAATTTGGACTTAATTTATGCCTCAACACAACCCGCTTACTGTCATGAACTCGTTTAGCTACATTATTCTACCTAATTTATTGACCAAAGTTTAGAGTCATGTTCGCTATGGTCATTTCTACCCTGCTGTATCTTTCCGTCGATTTTATTTCTGCCCATCTTATGTTTTCACGGTATGGCATGAGATGTGATAGTGCAACAAGTATCTCGTTAATCGCGCCTTGATTAACGACGAATAAATGGCATGTCGGTCGGGTTAGTAAGTGAGAGAGTGAGTAAAAGCGCGGATGAATATGATAGTTAAGCTATGTTGTTTTGATAACAGATGCTTCACAATTGTGTCGGTTTTGTTGTCACTTCGACGTTTTATATGGTTAAGTCGATTGCTAACACATTCAAAGCATTATTTATGACGACTGATAATAGTTACCATTATGCTTGGTGCAATGTATTGATAAATAGCAATAATGATGATGAACGTTGATGCAGTCTTGCTTCTCTTAAAACTTGGCAAGCATTGTAGTACTAATTATGCCTTGTTATATTGTTTCCGCTATTGGACCCGAGTAATTTAGCCGTTCCAAGTCAGAAAAATGTAAATGCCACGGGTAATATATTCTCCGATCTCGCTGGCTGAGCGGAATATTGTATGTTTATGAGATATGAATTGGAATTACCATGCCCCATATGCTTGATACTAGCACATAGAATAGTTCTGCTTGTATATTCAGCGCTAATTAATAATTTCAATTATATCAGTGATGTTCGCAGATTTTACTCGTGATACGCCATGCGAGCCCAAAATTTACCAAGGCTCATGACCAATAAAACATTTCCAACCCCCTCAAAACCTGCCAAACGCAAAGTCTCAGACGGTGTTGTAGGTGTTAAATTCTCAGCCTGTAAATAGGACGCATCTATCACGATGGAAAATCATCGGTACACCACATTGCATGCTAAATGTACTTTCATTCATAATTTTTTCCCTTAATGCAAGGTCCTTACGTGACAAAATATGTTTAAATAACAGACAAAGTATTTAAAATCATAAGCTACCCAAGGTTTATGTCAAAATGTTGAATGTGTCTTATGTTACTAACGACATCAAATAAAACGCATCAGAATTGTACGCATGCACCAACACATCTTATTGCGCGACAAGAATGAAAAATGCTACAACGACACATCAAAGATCTAGTAGGCGGATGTCAAGGTTGTAATATAACATGGTGATTGCTCATCTGCACCGCGTATATTAGTTATGAGGCGTTATTCATAAGAAAATGCGAAAAGAATTGATGTTTGAGCCCCGAATAGTTTAGAAATAAAGCGATTTGTTGACCGACATGAATGATATCAGTAATTATTATCTCGTTGCTTATCATTTATGAATAACATTACTCTTTTTGGGGGGCGCCTTGACTTCCATCTGCGTAAACTTCTTGTCTTATCATCATTATCTATAACAAAAGACAAGTCTCTTATTTAGCGGTTTGGGAAGTGAAGCGCCTATTTATGGTTGCTTAGAGAATTGCGCCAAAAACAAAGGGCCTATCCAGCGCTTTGGGAAGACCAGGTTTCGGCGATAATTGTATAAGAGACAGCCATAACAGCACTCTTTACGTGAGATTAGGCAGCATGAATGGATATCTACTGTTGATTATTTATGGCAAAGATGATAGGTCAGGTCCCACTAGTTCATACGATTTCTAGCTTATGCGACCCATGGATGATTGATTATAGGTGGCAGGTATCGCCATCGGTTGTTATGATAATTGCTTGTGTAGTATGCGTTTATAAGTGTCTATGATGAGAATACGCGTGTAGGATGAATGTCTGAATCCTAAGTGGCCAGTACCATTTATGCATTTGTCTAACGTCTAGCAATTTCATTATTCCTTGCAGGTAAATGGACAAATATGACTCCTCTTGGCAGTTATGATGCGTTGATATTCATTCACCTTGGCATGACAATAGGTAATAAGACACTAGAACTGGTCTCAACCTACCCGTAAATTAATCGCCCGGTTAATATACTGACGATAGAATCAAGTTTTTAACATGTATAATCATATCGTATTAAAGATGCAATACAATTGCCACGTACCAATACAATGCACATAGAATTTGCATGGGTCTAAGGTACGCATAAGTGTAAATGCTAGATTTGATATCCCTCAACTATGTATTCGTTTAGGGGAACAAACAACATTCGGGGTTGTTGCGTGTCGGTTGAAAATGCATAAGAGAGCCGTCCCAACATGACTCGAATCGGTAATACCCGAATTAGCAAATTCTTATAATTGTGACATATTAGCTACTAATATCTCCGCCATTTCATGCTGAGGCAACGTTCATTCGATCGCAATATTGTTGCGCACATCACATTCTAGGCTGACAGATTTAAGAATAACTTCAATGTAATCTAATTTATTCGCTCTGTTAGTCGATTGTTGACTCACTCCATCAAGCCAACTCATTGACCTAATCACATCAGAGCAATGTTATGCATCCAGAATATCTGGGTTCATCAATATGAAATGGTATCTAGTGTGTGCTGCTGCTGTCCGCAGTTTCAGAACCGTTCGATTCCCTAACGCGGTAAAATTATTGCTGTCCTTTGAGGATCACATATTTGATAAACTGTGCAGCTTGTACGCTTAAAATATTCATAAACAATATAAGAATGAGTATTTGATTCGGTGCGCAGTGGTTTGCAAAAGTATTGGACTCTCTGTCTTAATATAAACTGGGCCGCCGTTGGCTCCTTCACCAGTTGAGTTAAGGTTCTGATCCAAAGCCTATTTGAACCACACAGTAAGCAATTTATTCCCATATCCCTCGCCACTTCGTCTTTTGCTGGCTTACATCATTTTATTCCATTGTGATCCTCCAACAAAGAAAGGTTTTCCTATGTTCCTCCTAGTAGTGGATAATCCAGTGAGTGGATAATTGAGTTCGTGTGCTTCTGCATATGAGCATTTGTGCGTACTTATGTGCGTGCGTGTGTGCGCTGTTATGGATTGACTTAATCATGGTTGGATTTAACATATGTTACATTTAGGTATTTAAGATGTCTTCTGCCCTTCGCTAGGTGCATCCTGGATCATACCAATGACATCACAGCTGTAGCCCGTATCCCAATTATCGAATGCAGCACATGTTATAACGCATGACATGTGTTCACATTTAACTGCCATCGTTTCTATAGACCAGGTAACATCGGGGCATTGCTTTCTCATAGCAACACGTGAAACAATTGCGCGCAGAACATTATGCAGATGCCTCATCCTCTTTAACGAATAATCGCAGCGTTTAAATACGTATTTCTTGGGTTGATCAATTTAGATATCATTCGCTGTAACATTAATCGATGGATTGGTTTTAGCAATTATGCCTCGAATAAATAAGTAAGTGCTGTTCAGTTTACCCGACACTAGAGAAGGTCATCGGACAACCATATGTTTCAATCATAATAGCTGTATTCTCTGAACTCTCAACAAATGTTTGTCCATTTAGGGGACTGTGCGACAGAAATAGTGCGGTAAACTCGATTGCGCACTAGGTATAAGATTGGTGAAGCGTTTATGCATGTTCAAAATCAGAAATTGAGGCATAATTAAATGCAAAATTGTAAGTGCGCTACACGTGTTAATACACGGTCAAGTAGATGGTTATTTGTCAATTCACAGTATTGACAGTACTAGACAGACGTACACACTTTTATCAGTGTTACGCGTTGTCTTTTTCATTCTCGTGTCCTTTGCCTAATCAGCAACTCAGTGTTCTTTCTAAAACTACTGTGCTACGGCTACCTACAGAAGGACGGCATGAAGGCAGTAATGTATGTTTAAGCAATTAAATTGGCAATACAAATAGCTTGTTATTTGAATTACAGTTTCGGGTGGTGGGTTTGGAGACGCATTACTGCTATTAATCAAACTCTATAACAGATATAAAATAATTCATGTTGTATGAATTTCGCCTAATTGATTAAATAAAAATGTCTTTTATTTCAGTTATGCTATCTCACTGACAACTTCGCATCTTATCGTATTCGTGATTCAAACCACCGTTGTAGGCCCCATATAAAGCACTAGTGCTTGTATGCCATTAATCACTATACTAACCTTGTCTCATCTTACCCCAAGGCTCTTCTCTCAGGGTTTGAATTAAACAACAATATATGACACAGAGGATCTAACGGCTGACGAAATGCCATTTCTAAGTAGCTTTAGCTTTTATTTCCATAAATAATGAGCACCACTGCCTTGACGCTCTGAAAGTGATCGATGAACAAGAAAAGCGAGTATAACTCAGCACCTTGAACTATGAGTACTGCAAAGGAATCACATTTTATGTCATTGCTTAGTAGCGAGTCTATAGCGACGAATATGTGATGCGATAAAGACTGTGTGCCAACATATCATCAGGCCATGATCGACTTAATAGCGATTCGGCCAACATCGTCTTTCTCAGCTGATATAGGTCGTGATCGATCTGCTTAAGGTACCAAAGGCTCCGAAACAGTAGTGTGTAGTTGCATTGTATGACTAATATATATTACACCATGGAGTAGTCATAGAGCCAAAGTCAACTCACCCAGTGTAATCACGGCATATATGTAGCTGAGAGAGATTGTGGCTTCTGCCTCCCACAACCGCTGATACAAGAGCATCGTGATGGTAATGTAAGTATTTGATTCGCTCACATACTGATGTATATGCAGTCCATCCAATACTAAAAGAAGCACAAGGTGAAGCGTCTACTAATTTTGGATTTGCGCCCAAAACATTTGGATTATTCCGCGCTTTGGAAGAGTATGTATCTCCGATAATTATAAAAGAAAAAACTATTAGAGAAATCTGTACCTGTGCGACGTACAGGAAGAAATGATTTCTACTGTGGATTCTATCTAGCAACTATGATGGATCACGTCTCACTAGTTCATAAGATTTCTTGTTTCATGCGATCTATGGACAACACAGTGTGGCGACAGGCGTGGACATGAGGTCCATGAATACTGGGATGGCATCCAGCGCCTTATCTGTGCTCTGGCTGTGATGGTTATTAGGGCTAGTTAGGGTTCCGTCAGGGTGCGAGTGAGTTCTTACCAGCCTCGGTTGTACACAGTACAGCACTCTTGACAGCTATGGTTCCTCGTACTTAGTTCCTCTTGGTATCACAGTCAGTCAAAATCCTGTGCCTTCAGGTATAAGGTTCTTCAGCCGAAAGCTAAGGGAGTAAACCCTAACAGAAAATCCGGAGTGGAGCCCCTAAGGCAGCCTGTAGACAAATTCTGTCTACATTCTGGCAACTCCTGCACCTCTTCCGAACCTTCGATCGTCTTGATTATTTCTTGCCATTGAAAAACGTTTTGCAGAGACGAGAGAGTGAGACTGACTCTGCGCAAATCTCCCTCACTTTAATCAAATTCACGCGCACCTCATCTTTCATTCAGCGGTAGAAACAATACGAAACAAATTAAAACCACAAACCTTGTATTTGCGGCTAGCAATGTGCGTACACTTCTTGATAACCCAAATTCTCGTAGGCCAGGCAGAAGAACAGCACTTGTCGGCCATGAGCTCGCAAGGTACAACATAGACATTGCTGTCCTCAGTGAAACTCGTTTTGCTGAAGAAGGGCAACTAACTGAGATTGGAGCTGGCTGTACATTCTTTTGGAGTGGAAAGGCTATTGAGTATTGAAGATCGGCGTGAATCAGGTGTTGGATTCGCAGTCAAGAATCACCTGATCAAGAAACTTGCAAGTTTACCTAAAGATGTAAATGACCGCCTCATGTCTCTTTGCCTTCCAATTGGTAGAGATAAGTATGCCACAGTCATCAGCTGTTATGCTCCAACAATGACAAACCCTGATGATGCAAAGGACAAGTTTTACCAGGACCTACAACCAACTTGTGTCCAGCACTCCCAAGAGTCACAAACTAGTCCTCCTCGGCGACTTCAGTGCAAGAGTAGGAAATGATCATGCCACCTGGACAGATGTTATTGGTAAACATGGGGTCGGAAAATCAAATAGCAATGGTCACTTATTGCACAGAGCACCAGCTACTTATAACAAATACTGTCTTTAGACTTCGTACAAGAAACAAAACAACCTGGATGCACCCAAGATCATAGCATTGGCATTTAATTGTGATTGTATTGTCAGAAAATCAGACAAACAAGATGTCACGATAACCAAAGGTATGTGTGGTGCAGAGTAAGATGAAGCTAAAAATACAACCAAAGAGACGTCCACAGGGATCTAAAACAGCCAAAACACTTGATGTGTCTAAACTTAAAGAGACGTCAGTTCAAAAGAAATAGAGACTAAACTGAATGACCTCCAGCTAAACTCCATGAATATCGAAGAAAACTGGTCATCTTTCCGAGACACTGTGTATGCCACATCACAAGAAGTCCTAGGACATCCACGAAAACAACATCAAGACTGGTTTGATGATAATGACAATAACATAAAGCTGTTACTAGAAAACAGAAAGACATCTTTAAGAAACCTTAACAACAATCCTTCAGCAGCAAATAAAGATGCTCGCCAGAAAAATTGTAGTACTATCCAACGCAGATTAAGAGAGATGGAGAACAAATGGTACCAAGACAGAGCGGCTGAAATTCAGCATTATGCAGACATTCATGACATGGGGAATTTCTATGCTGCCCTAAGGACTCTGTTTGGGCCTCAATCATCAAGCTGCTCCCCGCTTGTCTCCTCTGATGGAAATACTCTCACAACAGACAAAGATGGAATTTTAAATAGATGGGCTGAACACTTCGAAAGTGTCCTAAACAAACCCTCTCAGGTAAATTCCGATGCCTTAGAAAAACTCCCACAGGTCCCAACGAACCATGACCTAGCTATTATACCATCAATTGCGGAAGTCGATAAAGCAATCAAACGATTATCAAGTGGACAAGCACCAGGTTCAGATGCTATACTAGCTGAAATCTACAAATTTGGAGGTGCAAAACTCCACAGAAAGCTCACAAAATTGATTCAACAAAAAAATACCTCAGGAATTCAAAGATGCAAACATAGTCCATCTATACAAAATGAAAGGCAGTAGCAAATCCTGTGATAACCACAGAGGTATTTCTCTGCTATCAATAGCTGGAAAAATACATGCTCGAATTCTTCGGAACAGGCTCTTTAAACACCTAGAGCTAGGGCTCTTACCAGAAAGCCAATGCGGATTTAGGAAAGACCGCGGGACAATCGACATGATATTTGCAGCCAGACAACTTCAGGAGAAATGTCAGGAACAAAATGTTGATCTGTACTTCACATTTATCGACATCACAAAGGCCTTCGATACAGTGTGCAGAGAAGGTATTTGGAAGATAATGTCCAAATTTGGTTGCCCAGACAAATGTGTCTCCATAATTAGGGAGTTTTATGATGGCACGCAGGCAAGAGTACTTGATAGTGGCGAATGTTCCGACCCTTTTGATGTTTCAAACGGTGTGAAACAAGGGTGTGTGCTTGCACCTACACTCTTCAGCATGATCTTCTCAGCAATGCTGAGCCTAGCTTTCAAACCAGAAGAAATCAGATATCGAACTGATGGAGATCTCTTCAATCTTCAACGTCTCAAAGCTAAAACAAAGGTCAACATCACTAAAGTAATAGACTTTCATTTGCCGATGACTGTGCCCTTGCTGCACCAAATGAGAATGCAATGCAACATTGCATGGACAGTTTTGCAACATCCTGTGACAATATTGGTTTAACCATTAGTACAAAAAAGACTGAAGTGCTTTACCAACCAGCACCAGGAAAAATATGTTCTACACCAGAAATAAATGTAAACAACCAAATGCTATCAAACACTGCTAGATTCACGTACCTTGGCTACACACTCTCTAACACAATCCATATAGATGACGAAGTACTCTCCAGGATATCCAAGGCTAGCCAAGCTTTTGGCAGACTTAGACACTCAGTATGGAATAGGAAAGGACTCACCCTAGGAACCAAACTCCAGGTCTATCGGGCTGCAGTTCTTACCTCTCTCCTTTATGGTGCCGAGTCCTGGACTGTTTACCAACGCCATGCCAGGAAGATTAACCGCCTTCACCTTACTTGCCTGAGAAAACTCTTAAACATCAATTGGCAACATATGATTCCTGACACTGCAGTACTTGCCAGAGACAAAATGCAAAGCATCTTTGCAATGCTCAAGAGGATCCAACTCCGCTGGGCTGGCCATGTCCTCAGAATGTCGGACAAAAGAATACCAAAACAGCTCTGATATGGCAAACTCACCACTGGAAAAAGATCTTGTGGTGGCCAGAAGAAAAGGTTCAAATACTCCCTTAAGGTGTCTTCAAAAGATTGTAACATCAACCACACAAGCTGGGAGACAATAGCTCAGGACAGACAAGTGTGGCGTTCCAAAACCATTAAAGGAGGTGAGGCATATGAGGCTGACCGTATCGTGTCTGCAGTTGCAAAAAAGGGAAGCCAGGAAATCAAGACATGAAGCGATTCCCAACCTCAATGCCAACACAGGATAAAACCAGGACATCTCCGTCCTGGCTAGGATGAATGATGACTGAAAGATGGTCCTCTTCACATGTAAAGGACAAAGATATATAAAGCTCATAAGATTTCTTGTTGCATGCGATCTATGGACAACACATTACAGGAATAGAATGGCCAGGTACCAATGTAATGCATATGGGACAATGGATATGTTATAGAGCTTAATTATGCAGACCAGTGCACATAATTCTATCATGCTTGCTCATGCTTCGTTTATCATTGCATTAAAACCAGTGGGCCATATCGTGCCTTATATGTTCTTTGAATATAGATATATTACAGAAAGTAATGCGCTGCAGTCAAATGGTTCGAGGGATGTATTGTGTCCATGATAGTACTTCCATGGTCCGCTGCGGATGCAGATACCCTCATCAACCTAACTACGATCTCACAATCTGGGTTTGTGTAATAGTTTAACTGATCATTCAGAGAAAATAAACAAGGTTATTTCGAAAAAAGAACAATTTTAACAATTATACTACAACTATGGACACATGGCCTTCCACCAACGAAATCTGTAAGACTGCGTAAATTGCTGGAATTATTTCACAATCTCTTAAATAAGCAGTTTGGCAGCGACCGTAATGCATTTGTTAATCACATTTACTCATATATTGCGATTGCACTTGATACAGAATGAGACATAACCTTGAATAAATAAGGTGCGCATCATACGTCTGCCAAAGAAATATTGCGCATTGCTTAGAAAGCATCTGAACATTTACGCACGAATAACACAGCTATGTTTGGCATAAAGACCTTAAGAACATGTTTGAAAGTTATCCATAAGACAAAGCCAAGTGTTGGAAACCCTAATATGTACTGCGTCACAGTAAATACATTAGCCGAACCAACTGGGATCAAATGTATGCATCATCGAATGCGTTTTGCATACGGTTGCATTATTGAGGCAATTGATCAAGGCTTATATCAGCAACGGGATAAATATAATCCTGTTGCATTTAATAAGAAAATACCCACATAGCCTTTACACTATTCATCGATCATCCTTCCTTACTGGTGCATGTCAATATGAGTGTAACTAGGTACTGGCATTGATAAAAATCGTGATGTTTAATTTGAATGTTATGACAAATTGAATATATCCTTACTAATGGCACATGTTTTTCGTTAACGGCCCGTGTTCCGAAATCGCCAGATGTACTTGGACAGTAGCTAATTAATTGATTTGTCTCATTGGCATCCCTTGTCAAAGTGTATCACCCTAACTTCACTGGCACTTCGTAAATTCTAGTGAGCACCTCCTTCCGCAAGCTTTCTCAAATATGATAGTCGCGATTCCGGACCATCTATACGATATGGACCTTACTGTAAACACTTTAAACTTCTTGGTGAAAGTAAAACGAATTCAAAATATCAGGCCATTATCAAAAAAAAGTGGATTGTAGCCCTTTCCATAAGAACAAACGTACAATCTTATTGCACACATTGTATAATATTGGTGAGTTTTGTCATTGTTGATACTTTAACTAGACAACGATGATGCATGTTTGGATAGCAAATGACAGCAGGAGGTGCTGAAGCCATAAACACACCCAGGTTTGTCTTTGTGTGTATATTGAATGGTAGTCTCGATTCGGTATATCAAAAATATATCATCAACATGTAAGTATATATATAGAATATCGTACGATATCGACGACTACACATATCGGAAACAGAGGTGGTTAAATATATAGGGTAGAATTTGTATGGGTCTCATGTACAACGCCCTGTTCCTAGCGACAAATCCAGTGGGTATTCAATATCCTCCGGGAACGATGACCTTAATGCAAAAACACCATTGTGCATCGTTGTTTACGAGACCGGGCCTTAAAATTTATTTAGCATATCCGCATGCACAATCAGGAAATCCTAAAAAGATTCGTTACATAAACATAATTCCATCAAAAAGGCTGATATTGCACCGATTATGCTTTGTATATGTTGGCAAACGTTATATTGAGAGCTGTTAGAACGGCAGTAATAAGTAATGTAAAATGTGTGTCATAATGCAAATGCATAAAACCATGCGATACCTGATTGTGCCAACGTCATAAGTTTTTTTCCCACTATGACACAACATTGCCCTGCGAGTGAATTAACCAATTATGTGGAATTGGCTTGATGCTTGCAGACATATCGCACGGAATCGATCATTGTATGTACATGTTTTGTAGAGTGCGTTTTCGGTTTCAGCCACATTGATTGAGTTTGATACCGAGGTTATTTGTTGATACGATTCAACAAACAGTGAATAGCAATGCAAATTATGTAAAAGTCGAACTTCTATCTGACTTCTGTGAAATGATATGTTGCTAAAAATTTCATTGCAATAGGAAAACACAAATCACAATCAGAACTAAACCTTGAACGCGAGAGAAAATATTAAATTAGCATTATGAATTATCCGCAATTTTGATTTCATAGAGATCAGGCACGAATATTACATAGACCATTTCAAAGACATTATTCGATATGAAAAGAGCTTGATAAATTACTCATTAGAAAACCGCAATATCGTAGGCGCTAATGGTTATATATAAGAGATTCGAGCAATAAAGCAATAAATAGTGCGAGGCGAAGCAGCAATATTGAATATTTCACTTAGTTTTGGTTGATGCTGAAATTTCCTGCCGTCTTTCAACGATGCAGTTTACCAAGACAAGTTCGGTGAAAACGCTTGTACACTCGGTATAGGATTGGTGGTGCGTTAATTCATGTTCAAAATCAAAAATGGAGGTATAATTAAATGTGGAGTTTTAAGTGCGGTTACGCGTGTTAATTCACGATCAAGAAGATGGTAATTGATCAATTCACAGTATTGACAGTACTAGGCAAACACTTTTATATGTGTGACGCATCATCTATATTATTTTTGTGCCCTTCGCAAAATCAGAAACTCAGTGTCCTTTCTAAAACAACGGTCGACCTAGAGATGGACTGCATTAAAGCACTAAAGTCTGTTTAAGCAGTTAAATTGACAATAAAATAACTTGTTTGGAGACGCACTACTGCTATTATTCAAACTCTTCAAGAGATATAACATGATTCATGTTGTATATATTTCGCATAAAACCATAAAATTTATCAAATAATAATGTACTTTATTTCCGTTACGCTTTCTCACTGACAACTTCGTATCTTATCGTATTCGTAATTTCCACCGCCGTTGTTGGCCCCATATTAATCACTAGTGCTAGTAAGCCATTAAACACTATACTAACATTGCATCATCTTACCGCGAGGCTCCTCTCACAAGATTTGTATTAAGCAACAAAATGTGCGAAAAAGAACAGCCGTTTCTAAGTAGCTTCAGCTTTTATTACCATAAATAATGAGCCATTCGGCAACTAGATCAGAGACACATCTGCTTTGACGTTCTAATAATGATTGATGATCAACAAAAGCGGGCATCATTTAGTACTGGGCACTATGATTACGGCAAATGAATCACATTTTATGTCTTCGTTATGTAACGCGTCTATAGCGACGAATGTGTGATGCGACACACACTCTGTGCCAAAATAACATCAGCGCATGATCAACAATGATTAGAAGATTTGCTTATCTCAGACTTGATTGCGATTTGGCCAACGTCGTCTTTCTCAGCAGACATGGATCGTGCTTGATCTGTTTGAGCTTCTAAAGGTTCCGATTCAGTAGCTCACTGCTAGTTTTGCATTGCTGTAGATTTTCATTAAATGACAAATAAATATTACACCATGAAGTAATCTTGGAGCCAACATCTATTCACCCAGAGTAAGCATAGATCAGAGAGATTGTGGTTCCTGCCTACCGCAACTTTTGATACGAGATCATTGTGATGGCAATGACAGTATTTGATTCACTCACATACTGATGTATAGGCTGTCCATCCTGTACTAAAATATACATAGGTTGAAGCGTCTATTAAGTGTTGCTTGGAGAATTGCGCCCAAAACATTGGATTATTCCGCGCTTTTGAAGAGCATGTATCGTAGATAATTTAAGAAAAAAATTACAGTAATCTGTACTTTCGAGATTCAGCAGCAAGAAAGGATATCTACTGTGGATTCTTTCTGGCAAAGATGATTGATCACGTTTAATTAGTTCATACGATTTCTTGCTTCGTACGATCCATGGATGATTGATTACAGGTGGCAGGTATCGCCATCAAATGCCAAATTAATTGCATGTGTAGGATGCATTTATCTTTGTCTGTGATGAGAATACGCGGGTCAGATGAAGGTCTGTATCAAATGTAGGCATTATAATTTTGGCTTTAGTCCAGCGTCTATTAAATTAATTGATGCATTTATGTGAGGTGTCCTGAGTTAGAATCAGGATTTCAATATGTATAGTCATATCACATTCGATATGCAATAAATTTGCGATGTAATGTAAATGGAACAATAGATATGTTATAGAGCTTAATGATGCAGACCAATAGATATCATTCATTCATGTCTTTTTATGCTTCGTTTATTATTGTATTAAATCCAGTGGGCCGCATCTTGCATATTTGATATTACAATAGATATATTACAGGTAATGCTCCACAGTCAAATGGTTCGTGGGATGTATTATGTCCATGTTAATACCGCCATGGTCTTCTGCGGATGCAAATACCCTCTTGAACCTAACTATCAAGGATTGTTAAATTGTTTAATGGATCATTCAGAGAACTTAAACAAGGTTATTTCGATTGGACCAATTTTGTAACAATTATACTACAATTATACACACTGGTCCTTCCACCAACGTAATCTGTTACACTGCGTTGATTGTTGGAATAATTTCACAAGCCCTTACATGTGGCGTGACCATTATTCCGAACTCCTTAACGCGAGAAGGTCGAGGTGACGGAAACGGTTAAATGTGAAACTGACACCACGAGCTCTGTATACTCCCCTGCTTACATTCGTCGAGCATTACGGACACTTAAACGAGGGAGGCAAATCTTGCAGGGTAGATGGTCTTGCCGCTGAACATTTTATTGATGCTGACGACAGCATATGTGTCTATGTGTCCCTGCTGTTATCATGTTTTTTAAAGCATTGGTATCTTCCAGTTTCTTTTCTTGTTTGTTATTATAACAATAATCGAATATAAGAATGAAGATACTAGCAATACATGTAACTACCTGCCCATTGCTCTCGTCATATCTTGTTCAAAACTTTTCGAATGAGCGCTACTAGATATCGCAGACGGGTATATTACTACTGCGACATTCAATTTGGCTTTAAGGCCGGTAGCTCAATGGATTGATGTATGTACGCTGCAAAGAGCACTATACAATACTATAAAGATCTTCGCACCACTGTGTACACATGGCACTTCGCAAATTCTAGTGAACAATACCATCCGCATGCTTTCTCAAATATGATATTCGCGATTCCGGACCATCTATACGATATGGACTTTATTGTTAACACTTGTAACTTCCTGGTGGACGTAAAGCAAATTCAAAATATCAGGCTATTATCCCAACAATGTGGGTTGTTGCTCTTTCCCTCAAAAGTGACGTACTATCTAATTACACACATTGTACAATATTGGTGAGATTTGTCATAGTTGAAACTTTAACTAGTCAACGATGATGCATGTTTGGGTAGCAAATGACAGCAGGAGGTGCTGAAGCCATAAACACACCCAGTAGGTTTGTATTTGTGTGTATATTGTAGTTTTCCTCGTAAGGTGGTCTCGATTGGGTATATCAAAATATCGCATTTACATGTTAGTACATATTTATATTATCATACGATATCGACGACTACACATATCGGAAACAGAGGTGGTTAAATGTATAGGGTAGAATTTGTATGGATCTACTGTACAACGCCCTGTTCCTAGCGACAAATCTGTAACGATAACCGTAAAGCAAAAACGCCATTGTGCATCGTTCTGTACGAGAACGGGCCATTAAATTTAAGTACCATATCCACATAAACAGTCAGGAAATCCGGAAAAGACTCGCTGCATAGATATAATTGAGGCTGATTTGACACGGATTATGCTTTATAGATGTTGGCAAATGTTATGCGATACTTTATTGTGCCAACGTTATTTTGGCTTTCTCCTTGTCGACACAACATTGCCCTGCGAGTTAGTTTACAAATTATGGTTCTCAGTACAACGTTCGAATTGGAGCAAATCATCATCAAATTAACCTCGCCACCAATATCTGCGTGATCTGGATAATAATAGTCTATCGAAGAAATAATATTGTATTCTGCGTTATTTCAGAAGTGATTCTCAAATTGGATTGCTTGCCAAACAGAACAAGGTTTTCAATATAACACGTATTACACGCTTATGGCTGCAATATTGTTGGTCTTTGGCTGCATCTTTTTTGACTAATTTGCATGTCACACACTTAACAAACAAAATGACGCTCGTCCAAACTGTCATATACAGTACAACCACTGCACATCATATGCTTGATGTTTGACGTAGAGAGTGGGAAACAGACGATTGTATGCTACCTCTGACGCTCGTCCAAACTGTCATATACAGTACAACCACTGCACATCATATGCTTGATGTTTGACGTAGAGAGTGGGAAACAGACGATTGTATGCTATCTATGAAAACAGGCCAATGAGTACTACAGCACTGGATGATCAGAACTTAACTCTACGAACCTAGATTGCGAAATGTGAAAACTATTGCTCTATGTAGGATATTCCACATAAGTGCTGATATTGTTGGCAGTAGCGAAACCGCATGAATTGGACAAGGAAAAGGTGCGGAGCAGCGCGATTCATCTCCGCTAGGCATGACAGTTGCTGTGAAATTGGCTGGATGCTTGCAGACATATCTTACGGATTCGATCATTGTATGTACATGTTTAATAGAGTGCGTTTTCGGTTTCAGCCACATTGATTAAGTGTTATATGTAATTTGTCGATATGATTCAACAAACAGTGAATAGCGTTGCAAATCATTTAACAGTAGAATTTATATCTGCTCCCTGTGAAAAAATATGTTGCTCGAAAATCCCTTGCAATAGGAAAACACAAATACATCAATGTCAAATCCTTTTAAGTCAGCACAATCAGAACTAACCCTTGAACGCGAGAGAAAATATTCAATTAAGATTAGGAATTATCCGCAATTTTGACTTCATAGAGATCAGGCGACGAATAATACATAGACCATCTCAAAGACATTATTCGGTATGAAAAGAGCTTGATAAATTACTCATTAGAGGACGGTAATATGGTAGGCGCCAAAGCCGTTGTCTTGTGGTTATACATTAGAGATTCCAACAATAAAGCAATAAATAGAGCAATACGAGGCAGAAATATTCAATATTATATTTATTTTTGATTGATGCTCGAAATTCCCGCAGTCTTTCAACGATGCAGTTAACCATGACAAGCATCGGAGTACTCAGTGGTTTGCCATAGCATTTCTTACTATAAGAATTGCGTGGGGCTTATTTACCTCTAAGCATGAATTTCTGTCGTAGTACGCTTCATAGAGATTGGTTTCTATAAATAATGAGCGATTATGTCGGACCTTTATGTCAGTCTTCCATGCCAAATGAGGTTAATTCTTAGTTGCAATTATTTAGTCTATATAGATCGAACGGCATTGGTTACGCTTGGACTCGACGAAATGCGATCGACTTTGACGCAATGGTGCCTATCGTATGTCTGGCCCTCTTCTCCCCAGCGGCTGAATGCTAATTTGTCAGTTCAATGCTTGCAATGGCTGAGAAATTGGATGTAATTTTCTTACTATCCAGGTGGCCTGATGTTAGAAGTGGACGACTGGGTAAGCAATAGGTTAGGCTATTGTATTTCGGCAAACATGTAACTAAAACAACAGTGCACTACTCAACACTCCATTTCTTCCGCAATTCCTCGCAAAAATGCCAAAGTTAAACTGCATGCTCTCGAGCGTTAGCAACAACGGCAGCATACTATGTAATATATCTCTATTGATCAATCCAGACCAGGTTTTTGCAAAAAATAAGCATCATTGTTCAAGTACACGTAGCGTTTTTTTCGACTCCCTATTAAAACTAAGATGTATATCAGCATGTGAGACACGTTACCGACGACATTTCAGTCAATTGATGTTATTGTTTGGGGATTCGAGACCTTTTGGGTAGAAACTGTTACGATGAAATATAACTCCCCATGTGCTGCACCTTTTTCTTCCTTGTGAGGGCAGTCAGCCAGTGCTCCTGGCTCATTTGCCCGAAGTTCTGCAACGGTCTTCTCGAGCCGGGTAGGACTAGCTGAGTATTGTTCAAGAAGGGTCTGCATTATTCCCTCATGCACTGCACTAATTTTATCTTGTTTGCTTCTCAGGAATTTACAAGGATTGCTGAAGACATTTGTTCATAAGCATCAAGTTTACCATTAAGTTGGGGCATTGTCTGTCGCTTCATCATTCAAGCATTTTCTCTTTTATTTATCTGTTAATAATCGTAGAGCTTAGTATGGGCGAGTCATTAGTTGTCTTATGCAATGCCATGGTATAAATTGATAAACCGTTGATACGAATGTGCGAACGTCCAGAAAACGAGGGGTCCTTTTAACATGGGTCAAGATACCTGTGGCATAGTGTGTAGGTTGAAGGCAACATAGGATAACATATGCCGAGATGTTGTCTTTTGTTTTTGCATTTGATATATGAGGACAGCAGTCAATATAGCCATAACTCAACTAGAAGTTCAATGGAATTAAAACGGTTTCTGAAAAACTATCAAGCTAATATACTCACCTTGTTACTGATTTCTAAATCAAGTAAACATTAACGACCGTGCTATCCGCAGTCATAACAACAACCCCAAGGACATATTTTATTCTGCTTAGTACATAGATATGCTATTAAAGAATGTTGTTTTATATGTGCTTAAGAAAGAACCTCACAGAAGGGGTTGTACAAAACCGACAATCGCACATTACTCAAATGCAGAACATTTCAGCAGTTTAATTGATTATTATTTCAAGGTGAGCTATAGAATAAAAAGTACGCACCTCTTCAGTGGACAGGGCCAACCTAACACAACAAATGCGTTGATAAGTCAATGAAGATCGCAAATAAATTTATGGTATGATTTATAAGTGTTTACTGAGATAAATATATTAATTGCTTTTTTTTTTTCTTTTCGTTAGGGGACAAATAGATTCACCATTACATAACGGAAACGTTGAGATGGACACCATGGGTCTTTTCGGGTCATCTAAATGATATTAAAGTCTTCTTGTATGCCAATTGTCCACATTGAAAACTTTATCCGCAATATAATACACCGGCAAATGTTTATGCATTGCCATATTGGTAGTAAGTAGGCTTAACATAAAACATTTGTTAGGACTTATACCATGGGCATATGTTATTTCATCATACATAGATCCTGCACGGATTTTGGATACGTATATATAATTTATGTGTCGGTCTGAGAGAACGACAGCTTAGTATTACTGTTGGGATTCAAGCTGCACTAATCCCCTAAGTAAGTTCTATGAAGCTTGATTGTAGACATCGCAACCAAAAACTGAATATATTTCGGCTTTGTCCCATTGAATTATTTTTTAGAATTATTTTTTTGAATTTTTCCAATAATGACTTTCAAATGATAAATGTTAGCGGTTACAACATAGTCATTGCATCACGAGAAACAGCTTATTTTACTTTGAAATATCTAGGCTCAGCATAAACATCTGGTAATCGGCAACACTCACTCGATGATTATACCGCTTTAAGCATTCCTGACATATTCACTTATATATATATATATATATATATATATATATATATATATATATATATATATATATATATATATATATATATATATATATATATATATATATATATATATATATATATATATCTATGTCAATATATATATGCTAATATACATACATATATGTATATATATATATATATATATATATATATATATATATATATATGAATAGCTATTTTGATATATATTTACATATATATATTTACATATATATAATATATCTATGTCCATATATATATATATATAAATATACATATATATATATACATGCATATATATATATATCAATACATATATATAAATATATATATATATATATATAATATATATATATAATATATATATATATATATATATATTTTGTATATAGCTCTCTATTATTTTATATATATATAGATTTATATATATATATATATATATATATATATCTATATATATATATATATATATATATATATATATATATATATATATATATCTCTATATATATATATATATATCTCTATATATATATATATCAAAAATATATAAAATAATTCATTGCTTTGTTAATGGAACAGCATGCATGATCAACTATAATAATTATGCTGTTAATGTTTTTCTTGTAAGTGCCTCTTTGTGACGTGAAAATAAACTACTATTGAAGAGTGTGCCTGAGTTTGACGTAACAAAATATACATGCAAACCAAAACTTTACAAGAACCGCAAAGCAATACTGTATATCTAATGATATTCTTTGATTATTTCGAGGTACGGTCAAATTATGAGAATAAAAATATACGTGCAGGAAATGAGTTGTGTTGACGCAAACTTAGTGTCCAGCTTAGATCTTGCTATTGCTAGAGTTAGTCAATGAGTAGGGATTGTGCAATCCTGGCACACACTTTATCTGAAGCAAGTGACATTTCAGCTAATGGTAATCAAACAGGTGAATCTTTCCCACTTGGTTGCCCTGTGAAAATAATATATTAATAACTTATACTTATGCATGTCTTGGGTATCTGTATTTTAACACTTTGACTGTTCTATCCTTACTTTCCCCCAGTGTTCAATTAAATTCATGAATTATAATATTTTTCAAAATTTTATGTGGACGAGTTAACTCTACAGAAACAGCTGCGAAATAGGCGTAGGGGGCATTGGCGAGTTAACTCGTCAGAAACAATGCATGGTAACCTGCCATTAACGGGTTTACTCGTTGGAAACAGTTAAGGGGTTAATAAGAACAAGAGACTAATTATTGACACATTACACGGTCAGATGCACGGTTTCCGGGTATCAATGATAGTGTTCACTCTTCACGACCGTGTGCAAGTTGCGAGCCAAAACAATGCATTTATCAATGCACGTGGAACAATAGCGATTACACCACCGATTAGCTGAAGTATATCATGGAAAATGCATTATGGTCCGTGCTTATCAAAGTTGAATTAGGCGATGAATATATACACATGCATCAACAAGCTGTTTGATTGCACAGTTCTGCTATGATACCACGTAGTTGTAAGACAGCTCACGCAGTATGCAAAAACGGTTTGATACAATAATGGATATCGGGAACGGTACATATTAACGCCGCCTTAAGCAAAGGGCGTTTGATCAGACACCCCAGACTCTCCAGCTGCAGATTCATATTTTTGTACTGGTGGTGAGGGTTCGATGCGATACGTTTAGCGCTCTGCGGAACACTAGATTGCAGTGCCTCCATTGCCCTGCCTCACCGAGATTGATTATGATGAGACTGATTGGATGGCCCCGCAGAAACGCGGGCGGTGTGTGTGAATATTTTACCTTGTGTATTTTTAAGGTTCTTATCCACATACTGTTGCGGGTTGCTAGGAATCTGTGTGCGTTTCGTCAGCCATCATGGAAACCTAATACCATCTTTGAGAGTAATCATCGAGTATAATATAAAGCACCATCCTATTTTCATAGGGTATTATTGGGATAATACGCTATGCTTTTTTTACGATGTTTGCCGTCGGGGTTAACGTACATTTCATATTCCGAATTTTGGACTTAATGTATTACTCAGCGGAGCCTCACAACAACACAACCCACTGACAGTCATGAACTTGTTCAGCTACATTAATCAAGTTTATGTAACTAACAAAGTAATGCGCATGTTGCTCGCCTTGTTTATTTCTAACCTGCTGTATCTCTGCCTCAATTTTAATTCTGCCCCGCTGTCGAGAGATATAACAGTGCAATCAGTTTCTCATTAATCCTGGATTAAAGACGAGTAAGTGGAATGTCGGTCGGTTTAGCGAGTGCGAGAGTGAGTAAAAGTGTGGATGAATGTGTTAGTGTGGCTGTGTAGTTTTGATAACACAGGCTTGAAAATGGCACTAGAGTTGTCAGGTTGGCCTTTTGCATCGTGAAATTTAGTTAATGAATCAGGCTTTGCAATTATTTGGACATTTATAATAGCTTAAGTCAATTGCTAACAAATTTACTGCATTATTCATAACGACTTATAATAGTTATGATTATGCTTGCTGCAGTGTGCTGACAAATAGCCTATAGATGATAAACGTTGATACTGCCTAATTTCAGGAGCCATAATTGGCTTGTTGCATTAATTGTCTTGTTCCCTCTTAAATCCCGGTAAGCATTGAAGTACTGATTATACCGTGTCATAGGGTTTCCGCTATGGAACCAGCGTAATTCAGCTTTTCAGCGTCAGGAAAAAGCAAATACCACGTGCAAATGTTTACTCGGATCTCCCTGGCTGAGCGGAATTTATGGTTGTGAGTTATGAATTGGAACTACCCATTTATCATTTCAAATCTATCTGTGATATCCAAAAAAGGTTTGTTGTTTCAGGCTTATACTCGAGAAAGGCCATGCAAGCCAAACTGTACAAACTGTTATGACCAAGAAACTTTACCAGCCTCGTATAAACCTGCCAAACGCAAAGTCTCAGACGGCGTTGTAGCTGTAAAATTCATCCAGTCTGTAAATTGGACGCGTGTATCCTGAATAAAATCCTTTAGCACATGAAATTGCACGCAAACAACCCAGAGCTTATGTCTCATTCCAGGAACCAATTAGTTGTATTTACACATTTTTCCCCATGCAAGGTCCTACAACTATTCAATTGTCACTAACGTAACAAAATATGTTTAGATTAACAGTCATGGTATTTCAGATCAGAAGCTACCCAATTTTTTCCTGGCTAGTTATCGTCTACAAAGTTTCATGTCATAATGTTGAATGTGCCCTTTATTCATTCAGATATCATATAATACGCGCCAGAATAGTCTGTATGCAACAAAACATCCCATTGTGCGACAACAATGAAACATGCTACAACTACCCATCAAAGATCTAGTTGGCGGATGTTTGGTTTGTAATATGACATGGTGCGTGCTCATATGCAACACGTTTATTGGATATGAGGCAATATTCATAAAAAATATACGAACATAATTAATATTTAAGATTTTGGTGAGTTTCGAAATTAAGCTAGTTGATGATTGAAGTGAATAATATCAGTCATTACTACCACGTTGCTTATAAATAATGAATGATATTACTCCGTTTTTTTGCTTACTTTTGCGCCTTCTCTACCACCTGTGCACCCTTCTTGTCTTAGCGTCACTATCTATTACAAGAGACAAGTCATTCACTGGGCGGTGTGGGAAGCGTAGCGCCTATTTATTTTTGCATTGAGAATTACGCCAAAAACATGGAATTATTTCGCGCTTCGGGAAGAGCAGGTATCGTCGATAATGTATAAGATACAGCACTAACAGCAGTTTTTACTTGTGAGATTTAGCAGCATGAATGGATATCGTTTCGGCAAAGATGATTGATAACGTCTCATTAGATCATAAAATTTCTTGCTTCGTGCGATCCATGGATGATTGATTAGATCTGGCAGGGAACTTCATCAAGTGCTTAACTAATGGCATGCGTAGGATGCATTTACTATTGTCTATGATGAGAATACGCTTGTTGGATGAATTTCTGAATCCTATGTATGTAGTACTATTAATGCATTTGTCTAACGTCTAGAGACTCCATTATTTCCTGTTCACAAAGTGACTCCCCTTGACAGTTATGGTGCGTGAATATTCATCGACCTTGGCGTGACAATAGGTAATTAGACACTAGAACTGATCTCAACCTACCCGTAAATTAAACGCCCGATGGATAAAAGAAGTACTGACGCTAGGATAAAGTTTTAACATGTATATTCATATCGCATTACAGATGCAAAATAATTGCAAAGTACCAATGTAATGCACATGGGACAGTGTATATTTTCTAGAGCTTATTGATGCAGACCAATAGACATCATCCAATCAAGTCAGTTTATGCTTTTATCATTGTATTAAGTCAAGTGGCCGTATCTCGCCTGAAGTTTTCTAGAATATGCCGGAAGCATATTAAGATATGACTAACCGTTAAGCTAGAGACATGTTGATTAATGCTTGAATAATACAGATTTATTTTGCATAAAAACCCAAAGCTCGTGTTTGACCAATGAATTATAATACATAGCCAAGCGGTGGAAGCCAAATGTGTATCGCATTCGGGATAAAAAACTATGCATCATTGAAGGCCGGTTGGCATACACAAAGAGCATAATTGGTGGATTTTATTAACGTTACTATGTATTCTATTGGCTTTTAGTCGTCTGCATCAAGTAACCCTCTACCTGCTGGACACTTAAATACTAATACTCAGTACTAGCCTGGTTAATGACAAGTAGATGGAATCTAGTATCCTACAGAAACACCTGCGGACGCAAATGAATAGCATTCATCCCATACTCAAAGGTTCAATTATAATTTACGTTTACTCATATTTCAGAACATGGCAGGCAATTCCATATTGCAATTAAAAATATTGTAAATCATTAGGCTTTTTGTACACTATTGTATAATGAATATTGGAAAATGAATGTACAGTTTTCAGAGCAGATGACGAAATTTGCAAGTATTATCTTCGGCAGGTGATGATTATTAGGTATTTAAAATGTCCTCTCCATCATTGCTTCTACTAATGGTATCACAGTTGTAGCCCTTCCACCGAAGATCGGATGCAGCACCTGTTTTAACGCATGTTTATTTTTTGTACCCTTTGCAAAATCAGCAACTCAGTGTCCTTTCTAAAGCAACTGTCGACCTTGCGACGGACTGCATTTAGGCACAAATGTCTGTTTAAGTAATTAAATAACTTGTTCATTGAATCAATGTTATTTCGTGGTGTGTTCGGAGACGCTATGATTAAATAATAATGTACTTTATTTCCGTTACGCTTTCTCACTGACAACTTCGTATCTTATCGTATTCGTAATTTCCACCGTCGTTGTAGGCCCCATACTAATCACTAGTGTTAGTATGCGATTAAACACTATACTAATCTTGCCTCAACTTACCACGGGCTCCTCTTACAAATTTGGATTAAGGAACAATATGTGACAAAGAAGAAATGCCATTATAGATAGCTTTAGTTTTTATTTCCATAAATAATGAGCAAATTCGGCAACTAGATCAGAGGCACCTCTGCCTTGACGTTCTGATAATGATTGATGAACAATAAAAGCGAGCATTATTCAGTACTGGGCACTATGATTAATGCAAATGAATCACAATTTATGTCATCGCTACGTAGCGCGTCTATAGTGCCAACATAACATCAGCGCATGAGCAACAATGATTAGAAGATTTGCTTATCTCAGACTTGATTGCGATTTGGCCAACATCGTCTTTCTCAGCAGACATTCATCGTGCTCGATCTATTTAAGCTTCTAAAGGTTCCGAGTCAGTAGCTCGCTGCTAGTTTTGCATTGTTGTGGAGTTGCATCGTATGACTTATATATATTACACCATGAAGTAGTCTTAATGCCAACATCTATTCACCCAGAGTAATCACGGCATAGATTAGAGAGGCTGTGGTTCCTGCCTCCCACAACCTTTGATACAAAAGCATTGTGATGGCAATGACAGTATTTGATTCACTCACATACTGATGTATAGGCAGTCCATCCAATACTAAAATATACATAGGATGAAGCGTCTATTAAGTGTTGGTTAGAGAATTGCGCCCAAAACATTGGATTATTCCGCCCTTTTGAAGAGCATGTATCGTAGATAATTTAAGAAAAAAAAGCAATTACAGTAATCTGTACCTGTGAGATTCAGCAGAAAGAAAAGATATCTACTGTGGATTCTTTCTGGCAAAGATGATTGATCACGTTTAATTAGTTCATACGATTTCTTGGTTAGTACGATCTATGTATGATTGATTACAGGTGGCAGGTATCGCCATCAAATTCCAAACTAATTGGATGTGTAGGATGCATTTATCTTTGTCTGTGATGATAAAACGCGTGTTAGATGAAGGTCTGTATCAAATGTAGGCAGTAACATTTTGGCTTTAGTCCAGCGTCTATTAAATTGATTTATGGATTAATGCGAGGTGTCCTGAGGTTAGAATCAGGATTTCAATATATATAGTCATATCACATTCAATATGCAATAAATTTGCCAGGTACCGATGTAATGTAAATGGGACAATGGATATGTTATAGAGCTTAATGATGCAGACCAATAGACATCATTCAATCATGTCGTTTTATGCTTCGTTTATTATTGTATTAAATTCAGTGGGCCGCATTTTGTTTTATATGTTCTTTGCATATTTGACGTTACAATAGATATATCACAGGTAATGCCCCACTTTAAAATGGTTCGTGGGATGTTATTATGTCCATATTAATACCGCCATGGTCTTCTGCGGATGCAAACAATCTCTTGAACCTAACTACGATCTTGCAATCAAGGACTGTTAAATTGTTTAATTGATCATTCAGAGAAAATAAACAAGGTTATTTCGGATGGAACAATTTTGTAACAACTACACTGCAATTATTCACACTGATCCTTACAACAACGAAATCTGTTAGACTGCATTGATTGCTTGAATAATTTCACAAGCCCTTACATAAAACATGTAGGCAGCGACCGTAATTCATTTGTAAACCATCGGGCCTGAAAACATCGCCGACATGTGGCGTGACCATTATTCCGAACTCCTCAACAGGGCGAGCAATTGTCGGGAGAGGGTCGGGTTGACGGAAACGGTGAAATGTGAAACTGACACCACTAGCACTGTAATCTCCCCTGCTCACATTCGTTTGAGCATTACGGACGAGGGAGGAAAATCTTGCGGGGTAGATGGTCTTGCCACTGAACATTTTATTAATGCTGACGACAGCATATGTATCTATGTGTCACTGCTGTTCTCATGTCTTTTTAAAGCATTGGTATCTTCCAGTTTCTTTTATGAATTCTGCTATAATAACAATAATCGAAAATAAGGATGGGGATACTAGCGACACAAATAACTAACTGCCCCATTGTTCCCGTCACATCTTGTTCAAAACTTTTCGAATTAGCGCTACTCGATATCGCAAACGGGTATCTTACTACCTGCGACATTCAATTTGGCTTTAAGGCCGGTCACTCAACGAATTGATGTATTTACACTGCGAAGGGAACTATACAATACTATAAAGATCTTCGCAGCCCTGTGCACATATGTTTTTATATGCGTCAAAGGCCTTTGACAAGGCCAATAATTGGTTGCTGTTTGAAAAGCTCATTAACCGTGCCATGCCATTGGTTTTAGTTAGAATTTTGCAATTGCAATAGATCACGGCTTATATCAGATAAAGCGAAACATACTCCTGTTGCATTTACTAGGAAAATACCCACATATCCTTTACACTATTCATCGACTATCCCTCCGTACTGCTGCATGCCATGCGACTGTTTACATGAGTGTCACTAGGTACTGGCATTGATGAAAAATCATGATGTTTAATTTGAATATTATGACAAAAAGAATATATCTTTGCTAATGGCACTTGTTAATCGTTGACGGTTAGTGTTCCGAAATCGGCAGATAAACTTCGACAGCAGCATTTTTGACATCGGCAACGTTTCGCATAAAATCGCGCAGACAAATTGTGTTAATATGCTTTAACGATTGGTATTTGTATGAGGGACACTGTTTGAAATATCGATAATAGAAAGAGAAAGTACATTCAACCAATGGATATAGGGCTGTTATGAGTTGACTGTGGACCTGCCAGCCACTTAATTATTGATTTGTCTTATTGGCATCCCCTGTCAAAGTGTCTCGCTTATTAAGTTCTTATCATCCTAACTTCACTGGCACTTCGCAAATTCTAGTGAGCAATTCCTTCCGCATGCTTTTTCAAATATGATATTCGCGATTCCAGACCATTTATGCGATATGGACCTTATTGTGAACACTTTTAACTTTCTGGTAGACGTAAAGCAAACTCAAAATATCAGGCCATTACACCAACAATGTGGGTTGTTGTCCTTTCCCCCAGAACTGACGTACTATCTTATTACACACATTGTACTATATTGGTGAGATTTGTCATAGTTGAAACTTTAACTAGACAACGATGATGCATGTATGGGTAGCAAATGACAGCAGGAGGTGCTGAAGCAATAAACACACCCAGTAGGTTTGTATTTGTGTGTATATTGTAGTTTTCCTCGTAAGGTGGTCTCGATTGGGTATATCAAAATATCTCATCAACACGTTAGTACATATTTATTTTATCATACGATATCGACGACTACACATATCGGAAACAGAGGTGGTTAAATGTATAGGGTAGAATTTGTATGGATCTACTGTACAACGCCCTGTTTCTAGCGACAAATATGTAACGATAACCGTAAAGCAAAAACGCCATTGTGCATCGTTCTGTACGAGACCGGGCCATTAAATTTAAGTAACATATCCACATAAACAGTCAGGATTTCCGGAAAAGACTCGTTGCATAGACATAATTGAGGCTGATGTGATACGGATTATGTTTTGTCATTGTGGCTTTTTCCTTGTCGACACAGCATTACCCTGCGGGTTAGTTTACAGATTATGGTTATCAGTACATCATTCGAATTGGAGCAAATCTTCATCACATTAACATTGCCACCAATATCTGCGTGATCTGGATAATAATAGTTTATCAGAGACATAATATTGTATTCTGTGTATTTCAGAAGTAATTCTCAATTGCATGGCTTGCCAAACAGAGCAGGGTTAGGAACATAACACGTATTACACGCTTATGGCTGCAATATTGTTGGTCTTTGGCTGCATCTTTTTTGACTAATTTGCATGTCACACACTTAACAAACAAAATGACGCTCGTCCAAACTGTCATATACAGTACAACCACTTCACATCATATGCTTGATGTTTGACGTAGAGAGTGGGAAACAGACGATTGTATGCTACCTATGAAAACAGGCCAATGAGTGCTACAGCACTGGGTGATCAGAACTTAACACTACGATCCTAGATTACAAAATTTGACAACTATTGCTCTATGTAGGATATTCCACATAAGTGTTGATATTGTTGGCAGTAGCGAAACCGCATGAATTGGACAAGGAAAAGGTGCGGAGCAGCGCGATTCATCTCCGCTAGGCATGACAGTTGCTGTGAAATTGGCTCAATGCTTGCATACATATCGTACGGAATCGATCATTGTATGTACATGTTTAATAGGGTGCGTTTTCGGTTTCAGCCACATTGATTAAGTGTTATACCGAAGTTATTAGTCGATATGATTTAGCAAACAGTGAATAGCGCTGCAAATCATTTAACAGTAGAATTTATATCTGCTCCCTGTGAAAAAATATGTTGCTCGAAATTTCATTGCAATAGGTAAACACAATACATCAATGTCAAATCCTTTAAGGCAGCACAATCAGAAACTAACCCTTGAACGCGAGAGAAAATATTCAATTAAGATTAGGAATTATCCGCAATTTTGATTTCATAGAGATCAGGCGCGAATAATACATAGACCATCTCAAAGACATTATTCGGTATGAAAAGAGCTTGATAAATTACTCATAAGAGAACGGCAATATCGTAGGTGCCAAAACCGTTGTCTTGTGGTTATACATTAGATATTCCAACAATAAAGCAACAAATAGAGAAAAACGAGGCAGAAATATTCAATATTATATTTATTCTTGATTGATGCACAAAATTCCTGTCGACTTTCAACGATGCTGTTAACCATGACAAGCATCGGATTACTCAGTTGTTTGCCATAGCATTTCTTACTATAAGAATTGCGTGGGGCTTTTTTACCTCTAAGCATGAATATCTGTCGGAGTACACTTCGTAGAGATTGGTGTCTACAAATAATGAGCTATTATGTTGGACCATTATGTCAGTGTTCCATGCCAAATGAGGTAAATTGTTGGTTGCAAATATTTAGTCAATATTGACCGAACGGCATTGGTTATGCTTGGACTCGACGAAATGTGATCGACTTTGACGCAATGGTGCCTATCGTATGTCTGGCCCTCTTCTCCCCAGGCGGCTGATTACTAGTTTGTCAGTTCAAGTTGCTGAAAAATCAGAGGGGTCCTTTATATAGCAAATGTAAACATGTGCGTACATGCACAGATGTAAACACATGTATTTCTATCAATGCACTTCATGATGCGATAGTTTTTTGCATATAAGCAAATGTTAAGTTAATTTGATGGAGATTTACATGCATGTCACGAATGGGTCGCCCATGGCTTTTGCATGGCAAATGAGATAATATCAGTCATTCTGTGTGAATCATGCCATGCCTGATATATATCTCCACATGAGCCATGGGGTAATAGCCTTGACACGTTAAGTCGTTTATGTTTCATACGATTGTCTGATGTATGTATCACGATAGTGTGTATCTCATTATAGCAAGAATGCGCTTCTCCTCAATACTATAGCAAATGGACATAATGCCATGGTTTAATATTTATTGAATCATTAATAAAAGCAGATGTCCAATTGGTGAATGTGGCTGATTAACTTTATTGATACAATGCAGGTCGGTAGTCCAGAAAACTGACAACTCGAACTCTATTAAGGTGGTTGAGGTCTGTACTCTGATTCCCCACTAAGTCATGCAATCTGAAATATTGCTATTTTCCACAATGGGAAAACAATACATGGTTGGGGCTATAATTAATCAATAATATACATTACACACAAACGTCATCATGTTATGATGGCATCGTTATGGCAAATAGTATTGTACGTAATTCGGCAATAAAGCACCGCATAAAGAGGCATAACAATGAGAGTATATACTGCCAAAAAAATATATATGGAACAACCCCACTCGCAAAAGTTTAAAGGTAATCTAGCTTACTACTCAGATGTGCATTGCCAGCGGATATGTAGTTGAGGCCCACATTTACTTCAACCTGTAGATTCTTTGTAAACAGTGAACAGTTATATGATGCATTGGTATCTATAAAATATAAAATTGTTTAAATCGCATCGCGTCTGTCTATTTTAGTTGCCGATCTTGTCATCAGGGGACAGTCCATTGTTCTACGTTGCTTGGCGTAAGGACATGCGTCGGCTCATGGGTCTGAACTCAGTAACCGACAATCATTTTTTTGCATCATTTGTGATGATGTTTCAGCTGAGACACAACTGCATGGAAGATTTATGAAATTATTTCACACTCCCATGATTTCTACAAAGTATTATTATTCCAAATTATGTGCTAGGCTTGCGCTTTATGGTAGTCGGTCAAATGCATTCATTAGTTTAACATGCAAATGTGCAAGGTATGATATAAATAAGTTCATATCGAAAATGTTTCGTTGTCCATTGATTGAAAAAGTGTAAATGACACAATGAATTTCATGTGTGACGATTCATTATCTATAGCTAGTGCTATATAAGATTTAATGCAACTGGCACAACATGCCTGCATTCCAGACATTCATAGGCGCGATTGACACGTGATTATAAATCACATGTGGTAAATGTATCATTAATTTGTTTTCTGTATTGTGCGACTGTTATATATGATTTTAATGATAATTATTATTATTATGTAATTCTAGTATCAATTCACGGAAGATCCTCTTTAGCACTCGTTCATATCCTATAAACGTCACTCACCAATTAACTTCTCGTTAATAAGCAGGAATTTACTTAGAATGCGATTTCCAACGGTCAGCACGATTGTCCGATCGGCTTGCGATTGCAGGTATGATTGTGTGCTAAAGCATAGAAGGCATTAGAGCTTGCTCATATCGCAGCCGTGCAACCGGCGGTAGGCCGAACGAGTAATGAAAGTACAAAGTTACATTGTCAGTATTCATCATCAAAAACGGCCACCAGTGGAGTTGTATCATTGAGTTTGCGCATATTTGCACTGCCATTATTACTGCCAATAAATAATGGCGAACTAATCGTGTACGGTTGCATGCAATGGCTAAAGAAAATTGGAATGTAATTTTGTTACTATCCAGGTGGCTTGATATTAGAAAGGACGACTGGCGCAAAATGCAAAAATTAAACTGCATGCTCTCGAGCGTTCGCAACAACGGCAGAATACTATGTAATATATCTCTATTGATCAATCCAGACCAGGTTATTGAAAAAAATAAGCATCATTGTTCAAGTGAACGTAGCGCTTTTTACGACTCCCTATTAACACCTATGTGTATATCAGCATGTGAGACATGTTACTGGCGATATTTTAGTCAATTGATGTCATTGTGTGGGGATTTTCTTAATATTTCCCTCCACCGTTTCGGCATATGCGCAAAAAACCACGGGCATTTGCTCTTGAGCTTGTGACGTCATATGCTACCGTCCAACCGGATATCGTGTTTATTTCCTTGTTTGTTTGCACGGGAACTGTGGTGGGTGTGAGCCTATTAGGATTTTATACCGCCATCATGCACATGATATGCCGCAACGAATCAATTCATTTCGTGTGGCTTGGAGTAATTGTTTGCCTAGAATATATCAAATTATGACAAATCTCTATTATGTTGTGCGAAGATGTCAGCAATTGGGGATGAAGCGATAATACAGGCACTGCTGGGACACATGGATGCACCTCTAATTTATGCCCGTTTCATGGTTATCAATGATTTATTCACGATTCGCCTGTCCTGTAATTGAGTATATCGATTTGTTGTCACTTTTCTTTAGTTAAATAATTAAACATTATTTCAAATGAAAAGCTGCATTTAATGGAGATATCAATGGATATTTTTTTTGGCAATGAGACAAACACAATTCTAAACAAATGTATTTTCTTCGTATGTGGATAGGTAAATATTAATCAAATTTATATTTCGCACTTGTTTTGGGATTTGAGACCTTTTCGGGAGTAACTGTTTCGATTAAATATACCTCTCCAGTAGATAGTACAGATATACTTCTGGCCCGCAATCCAAGTGCAGTGCCATATGTTTATGGCTGCATATGTCATGGGCCTTAAAAGATTTCAGAGCCTTACACTGGTTCTTGGTCTAACCTAGGGAACCAATCCCAATAATACATATTTTTTCTTGTCCGTATTAGTTCTATATTTATTACCTACAGCTAGTACAGTGTCCGGAAGCAATGAGCTGGATTACGGCAGTGAGTGTTTGTCTCACCAAGAAGAGGAAGTAAGAGCCAGTGAGGGAATACAATTATACGGTATTGATCATCCAGCTTAGACAATGCCAGAAGATTCTCCACAAATAGAAGAGGACGTGAGCCGATCTGGCAACATGGCTTTTTCATGGCACATATTTCAATCCAAATAATTTCAAGCCATTTGTCCTTGAGTCTTGCTTGAAGCCATCTTTTTTATTCATGCTTTGTGTCAATTTAAATTGTTCTGAAAAAATAGTTATTCATTGTAATTATGACCTGTGGCTAATATAGACAAATGTTCAACATTCAAATTAAGACTTGATGCCATACATATGAACGGTTCATATTGCTGTTTAACGTCACTTTCATCACAAGCGGTCATAATGTGACGGTAACCTCACCAATGATGTTTAACAGGGTGTACCGACCGCTGTGGTCGGGCAGTGTGCGTGTTTGTCTAGTTGCCCAAATGTGGCAGGTTCAAATACCGCTGTGCGCTATGCACGTGTGTGACATTTGGGCGATACCCTCCAAAGTCTGTCCGTCATCACCCCCAGCCGGTCCAATATGACCTGAGATGTGGAAAGGAGTTTATTGTGTACATAACAGACCGGTTCAATAAAATGTTATAAGCTTAAAAAAATTAAACAGCGTTTAGGTATCACTTGTCAAAATAAGCACATATCAATAGACTAACTACCTTTATAATGTTTTACCGCCACCATCATCACCCTTCCCCTACCCCACTCCATGACTTATCTAAAGAAGAAACCTCCCCAAATACTACACCTTTTCTATTTCCTGGTAAGGGCAGTCAGCTAGTGCTCCTGGCTCATTTGCCCGGAGTTCTGCAACGGTCTTCTCGAGCGGGGTAGGACTAGCTGAGTATTGTTCAAGAAGGGTCTGCATTATTCCCTCATGCACTGCACTAATTTTATCTTGTTTGCTTCTCAGGAATTTACAAGGATTGCTGAAGACATTTGTTCATGAGCATCAAGTTTACCATTAAGTTGGGGCATTGTTTGTCGCTTCATCATTCAAGCATTTTCTCCTTTATTTATCTGTTAATAATCGTAGAGCTTAGTATAGGCGAGTCATTAGTTGTCTTATGCAATGCCATGGTATAAATTGATAAACCATTGATACGAATGTGCGAACGTCCAGAAGACGAGGGGTCCTTTTAACATGGGTCAAGATACCAATGGCATAGTGTGTAGGTTGAAGGCAACAAAGGATAACATATCCCGAGATGTTGTCTTTTTGTTTGTGCATTTGATATATGAGGACAGCAGTCAATATAGCCATAACTCAACTAGAAGTTCCATGGCATTAAAACGGTTTCTGAAAAACCGTCAAGCTAATATACTCACCTTGTTACTGATTTATAAATCTGGTTAACATTAACGACCGTGCTATCCGCAGTCATAACAACAAGACCAAGGACAATTTTTTTCTGTTAAGTACATATATATGCTATTTAAGAATGTTCTTTTATATGTGCTTGAGAAAGAGCTTCACAGAGGGGGTTGTACATAACCGACAATCGCACATTACTCATATGCAGAACATTTCAGCAGTTTAATTTATCATTATTTCAAGGCGAGCTATAGAATAAAAAGTACGCACCTCTTCAGTGTACAGGGCCAACTTAACACAACAAATGCGTTGCTAAGTCAATGAAGATCCCAAATATATGTGTTTACTGAGATAAATATATTAATTGATTCGTGTCTTTTTTTTGGGGGGGGGGACAAATAGATAAACCATTACATAACGGAAACGTTGAGATGGACACTATGGGTCGTTTCGGGCCATCAAAATGATATCAACTTCTGCTTGTATGCCAATTGTTCATATTTAAAACTGTTTATCCGCAATTCGATACAGCGGCAAATGGTTCCTAAAAGCTCTCCAACTGGTCAAGTTCCAGGCTCATAATGAGGTTATCAGGCATTGCAATTTGGTTTTCATAATAATACCTTGATATTTGTGCAGGTGTGACGTGCATATGATCAGGTGAACGAGTGGGGAAATTGTTTTTACCCAATTTGTACGGTGTAGAAGGACTTTGATAAAGGTAGGCATTTTCGGCAAAAGATGTAATGGGATTGTCTTTTAAATTGTGTAACATAGAAACATGACAAAACTGACGCATACTCACGAAGCAGATTCTATTTATGTCAAATGCGCTCATAAATTGGGTACAACATACCTTTTTACTCGTTCATGAGATAAAATACTATCCCCTGGTACTGCTATCGAGCATTTTTAGTAACTCTCCATTTTCATTCGTGGTTGTTTTGACCCTTGCACAATGACCTATAATTTGGTGCAAGAAAGTTGACTGTTATGTGAGGTATTATTGACAAAAAATGCTTTCAAACTCACCTACTAATTGACTGAAATTTGCCGTATCCCACCCCATCCAGCCCCCCACCCTACTCACAATCAATTATAACCCGCATTTATTCTAACCAATTAATAGCATACTATAATCAACAATGCGGTACGATCATACCAAGATTGTTTCTTAATCATTGAAGATCGCTGCAGTTGACGCATATATGTTTATACATAATGTAGTTACTATCTTTCCAACTTTCCAGCTCTGCAACCGTATGCTCGACGATGTATTGATTTGTAGGCCATAAAAGAAGGTAATCATTTGCATTTGATCTCTTTTCATGTAACTTTACGATGCAAATTTCTGCAAAACTGGCGGGATCGTTACGTAAATAACGACATTTTTCAGCAAGCGTTTTGGAAAGACAAAATCAAACACCTCAATCGGTTTCTATGACACTAGGCTTACAGATCGTTTGTTCGCTGCAAATAAAAATAGAAGGTCAAAATTTTAAACCAACTTACTTGCCCTGCTCTGTTAGAAAACTGTCATCAAATGGTTTGGTAAGGGATTTAAATTAAAGTCAAATCACAAGTTGAAACGAATATAACGCATTAAAGCCATTTTACTTGGCGCAACAACCGAATCAACTCAACAAAACATTTTTTTTGTGACTATAAGGGCCATTAAGTACAATGCAGATAGACATCTTGCTAACTCTAAATCCGTTGTCGGCTGCTCTCATTACCTTTCGCCCTTACTGCCAGCAAGAGGAATGAGCGCTGTGTCCAGAAATCTCTACTCGGCAGACCACCGTATTAAAACAAAAATAATGTCACATTGTGTCAGCAAAGCTTTATGTCACTGTGAGTTGATTGATTAATACTCATTGTTTACCCGAGATGACAAAACAAATTCTGTCCTTATGCCATATAATATCATGTGACTTATTATGTATAGTCACGGCAGGAAGCATTCATACTTACGCCAAAGAGTGGTGATGGCTCGCCATTCAAACGCACAACATGTTCCTTACACTAATATTGTTACCCCTTAATCATCTGCGCAAATATACCATTGGATTAGTATTCTTAACGCATTCTTGGTATCCAATCATCTTCAGTAGATTCAATCACGAGGTATATCATCATATCAAGGAAGTCTGTCCCGTTGTAAGTACAGCCACTGCGTGGTTGATCAGCCATATATCAGCTATATTGCTTCAATTTATCAGCTGCCCGGTATTGACGAAGAATCAATCTGCCTTGGCCGTAAGTGCTGTCAGTAGAGCTAAATGCCTGTGAAAAGATAGCAATCTAGCTTACACAGCAAACATCAATTCTAATACATGCAACAGGCCAATAAAAATATGTGGCTTGTTATGATATCCTGGTGCTGTTAAATACCTTGTAGTTGCTTTCACGTTTGCATTACATGTTGTGCATCAGACAACGACGAATGTAAACTGTATAGTACGGATCCCTTTCATAAACTATCGATGAGAACCTCTGGTCTAACATCCGATTAGTCTCGCCGGTCTGAAATAAAACACCGTTTGTCTTTTCTGTGGTGAGAAGAATCTAAATACATACGTAATACTATCATATTGATATTGATTGATTGACGGTGATACACGAATAAGCGATGATAATATTTTGTTAATTTTCCGAATGTAATATTGCTTGCGATATATGTTTCCTCCCTAGTATCATCGTGCATTGCCGACTTGACATAGCTATGATATTCAATTCAACATTGAACACGAGTGTGCTTTAATATTAATGCGATATTTATTACAGGCGGCATGATACTTGTTACCTGCTTTCAATAACAAGTACAAATAGTTATAATGTTTTCGTGCTATCTGAGTTTATTTACTTTAGGATCATAAGAGAAAATGCGTTCGTTTTCGGCGAATCAAAGTATTATGTTTCATTTCCAGTCTACTATATATCGCATGTGAATGACGCATGAAACAGATAATGAGTAGCAAAGTTTGCTAACACTCACCATTTTGCAGGTAATTTGCCGTTAATGGACCAATCAAAAAAGGAGCAATTCCCCAAGAATTGCTCTACCATCGCTACTTAAACGTAAATCTAGACACTAGCCCCTTTTAACGCGGCAGTAATTGTCCTCGTTGTCACAGTATAGAGAGATGCTCCTCCGCTTGATCTAGGTGATTATATATCCCGATCAGCTGTGGAGTCAGCTGTATCATCTTTTCCCTGTTGGTACGAGCAAAATAGTCAAAATAACTCGAACGAGAGGAAGGGTGCTCATCAGCGTAATCGACGGAACAACATGGATAAGAGGTTGTTTGAGTGCTTGAATGATGCTCATGAGAAGAATTTTATTAATTTAAGGCTCTACATTCGTTGTATTTGACAGGTGTAGCGCTACCACATATCATAAGACATTACTGAGAGTGAACAGGACTGATGGAAATGGCTTTCACAATTGTACTCGAGTGAACCAATGATTAAGGGAACAGAAATAGCGTTAATACAGGTATAAGAGAATTATTCAATGGGTTAGTGAATAAGTGAGTGAGTGAGTGAGTGAGCGAGAGGTAGAGTGGGTGGCTGCATTAGTGAGTGAGTGAGTGAGTGGGTGGTAAAGTTAGTGCGTGAGCAAGTAATTAAACAACTGGGTGAGTGAAAGCAAGATTAGGGTAGTTAGGGATGGGAACAAGGAATTAAATCTTTTGTATGAAAGCTTCATCGGCCCTATTATTAAGGTCAACATTTATAATTCAAATTGTAACACGTTAGTTAGCCTTCGTTTTCGGCCAGGTTAAACAAAGCATATGTAGTGTATCTGATATATGCTAATGATTGCCTACAGATTATGGAAATATATCAATGTTCACCTGAACACAAGACCTTGAAACAAATCACATAATGGTATTCCAGGTTGTATTGTGATGTTATTAAATGCGTGCGATGCATTATGCTTACCGTATAATACAACATAAACTGGCGCCAAACGTAGATATCGACAAGTTGTTGCGCTTCACCAAGTATAACGAGAGTTATTTTGGGTTGCTTGCCGCATAACAAATGAGGTAAATCAAACAAGGCCCTATGTTTATCGGAAGTACCTATTTGACAATCGCCGTCCGGGATCGACCGATTTAGGCCACTAAACCAATCCTTGTTAGTATATTATTTCCGGGACACCATAAGCATTTGTAACCTCATTCGCTGATACGCGACGAGATGCTATGTGTGCAACTGTGATGGCACAATTGTATGTCTTGCCTCGGTCGCGTTAGCTGCTCCAATGGAGAAGACACAAAAACGAAGCTATTTCTGCATTGATTTACTATACTAAAGTTAGATAACTTTTCATTCATTCCCACAAAGCAAAATAGCTGGACTTAAATGTGTGAAAGCGCCTTACAACGCCAATGGTTCCGTCGGTTAGCGTGAGGAATTATAAATGTTTATACTGCCGCTATCGTACGTTGAAGTATAGTAATCGACCATTTTTTAATTACTTATATACGGTGCAGGAATTGCCACAAGCATCTTAATCACGATAATGCATGCCCTAGCGGAGAGATCATAATCATAATTCACTGGGTATAGACACATCATGTCAGTAAGCTGGTCAGTTATACAGATTCGGATTTTAATAAATAAAAACACAACCAGGGCTAGCGCTGCGGTTTGCAGAATGGGCACTTTTTTCCAGATCTTCTAAGTCCGTTGATGATAATATAAACACGTCAAACATAAAGATGACGTGATATTTTTCCCCATTGTATCCGTGCAAATACACACACAGAGACACCCAAACGCACGCAAGCCCACCCATCTATGTACACAGATATAAATTAAATATATATATATATATATATATATATATATATATATATATATATATATATATATATATATATATATATATATATATATATATATATATATATATATATATATATATATATATATATATATATATATATATATATCTATATATATTTTATATATATATCTTTATCTATATATCTTTCTATATATATCTATATATATATGTATATTCTCTCTCTATATATATATACATATATATACATATATATATATGTATATATATATATATATATATCTACATATATCATATATACTATATATATATATGTGTCTGTATACATATATCTCTCTCTCTCTATATATATATATATATATATATAAACATGTATGATGTACATGAACAGTTTTAAGTATCAATATGCATACATATATCTATATAAACATAATTATTAGTATATATATATATAGACATGTTTTTGATATATAAATATATATGGATAATTGTATATATATTTTGATTATATTATATATCTATATATATATATATATATATATATAGATATATATATATATATATATATATGCCAAAACATAAACATATATATACATGTATGCTTATATACAGATGCATTTATATATATATATATCTATCTATATATCTCTATATCTATATATATATATATATACATATATCTATATTTGTATCCCTTATGTTCTCTTTATATTTATTTTTTTTTTTCTCTGTACATATCTTATATATATCTATATATTATTATTTATATATATATATTCTATGTATTTATATGTTTATATATACGTCAATTTCGTTATCTATATTATATCTCTATTTTTAGCTCTATATACTCTATATATATCTTATTTCTATATATATATATATCTATTCCTATAATATATATCTCTATATCTATATATATATATATATTATCTATATAGTGTGTGTGTGTGTGTGTGTGTGTGCGTATATATATATATATATATATATATATATCTATAGTCGACACATTTATCTGCATTCATCGTTTATTTGGAGTATCAGCCTGTTTGTGATGCAACGTATTCTGTCGCTTCAAATCATTTAAATATGAGGTTCATTTATCGTCGGATCGGATGGAAGTAACAAGGTTTGCGGGAGAAAACGTTAATTGGTAAATTGCCTGCTTCAGACTACAACATCAGTAACTTGGCATACAGTGCAAATACCTCCACAGGCATAATTTTCACCATTTTTTTTGGCAATTGGCAGAGATGAGACATATAGTTAAGAGATGAGGCATATAATTAAAATTTGGAAGGAATCATAACTTGAACCTGACCAGTAATAATAGTGATGTCTGGCAGATGTCGACTTAAAGTTTAACAAAGATTTGTATGAACCTTCGATACACCTACAGTAGTTTAAATAAGGCAGTAGTATATCTATGAACAGGTTACTCACAATTATGTCACACAATTGCATAAATACATACCTATAATTGTTATATATTATGCTTTAATGTCTTTTTAATCGATAGATAAGCGATAAAATCTACAGCTGGCTATTCATAACGCAGTTTCAACAGTGTTGACAATTATAATTGGCGTAATTAAAATACGATAACAGTATTTTTCCTGATATAGGGTCCTGTATTTTTCATATATCATTTTTAGGAAATCCGACAAATTATATCCATGCGATTCATAAATACGGTGAGAAAAGATGCGTATTACATTTCGGCTAAAAAAATATCGCTATTGTGTTTGTCGCTGTTATGTTCTTGTTTTGTCACGTCAATCCGAGAGCCATAAGCGGACAGCTTGGTGTACCAGTGATTGTTTACCATTGTTTCTCTGATTTATAAAACGTTTATCTCAACAGTTAAGTGGTATGACATGGAAAACTATACAACTGGTAGATGATGCTTATCGTCTCAAGCGACTATCTGTCGGCTTCAGCGCTTCCCATTCTGCATAAACTAATGTAAAACTGTGTTAGTTGTGCGATACGTGACTCGGCATTTTTGCTTTGTTCAACGGTCACCGAAAAGCGCTTCTTTCACCACTAAAACGACAATTTACACCCTTATTCTGTATGCACGCTGCAGCGATTGTCCGTGTTATCAACGTAAAAAAAAGCTCTGTTCGACTGGGTTGTTTCGCACCGCAGTCAATGCTATGAGCAGCCGTGCATTCAACGCCAATTTTGTAGCTGTCCTTTGTATGGCTGAGATTTGGAACTACCAGTATAATTTCTTAACAACCGGTATGAGTCAAAAAGACAATGTTGTAAAAGTAAAATCCAGGTGGCTCAATCGTGTAGGCGGCGGCATAACCGGCATTACCGAATTTGTCAGCGGTTGGAACAAAGCCCGTTAGACGTAATGCATTCATTCCCGCAACACTGTGTTCATTCGCATGAGTTATTATCGTTGCCTGCTTCTTAGCAACACAGGTTTTAACAGCGTTTCACTCGGACAGTTAGACATTGCAATTGCAATTGATAGACGCAGAAGTGCAGTTAATGACCGTTGGAATGGTGTTGGGAAGCTTGATGGTGTCAAATTGGTCTGTTGGCATCTACAGCGCTGTTCACAAAGTTGTTCAAATTCTGAAACGTGTTTGCCGAATTAACTGCTTGAATTGACCCCTGTGGGCGACTCTCAACACTATACAGCCTCCTGATATGATGATATAAGTGTAGGCGAGAGCCAAACAAATCATTTCATAGCCGGATGACCGTAGCGCAGGCGAGATTCATATCTTTTTATGGTACATTAAAACTTTTCCAAAGATGTTATCACTAGTATGCATCCCATTTACATGACAATTACCTAATGTCTATCAATATCAATGTATATATGATGACATTGTCATACCTAATTACAGATACATACCGTTAAGCATTACCATTAATATTGCTCTCATCTTTTGTTGATCATGTTGGACAAAGTAGCTCCCACTCTTGCAAACATTAGCATATCGTGGACAGCAATGGCTTGGAGTAGTCTATAAGTACAAGGTGCATATTTACCATCGCGCTAATCTCGCAATTGCCGAGGTCTAGCTTGCTAAGCATGGTATTCTTAACAAGAATCATTTAACTACGTTTAATGAGCGTAAGAAATGCATTCAGTCTAACCGTTTAACATTGTAGACCACACAATCAATTTGCACTTATACAATCAAGACGTAACTGGCAGAGCTGGCTCTATCTTATTATTATGAAATGTGCATTAAAGTTAATAAATTAGCTTTATATATGGTTTATGCAGATAACTAACGCGTAGATATAAACGCCTCCGTTTCTGTGACCCGGCATAGTCGTTATCAATCTCGCCTGATTTATTATTACTAAGGCTGGCGTCATCTACAAAAAATGATTGCAACTCACTGCAAGCTCTGTATGGTTATGAAATAGCATATCACCGACCATTAGCATAACGAAATGGGTCGCATTGTGCAAATACATTTTTTCAGAAGCGAAGCATGTTTCATGGAGATATATGATATCAACTAATGACATCCTCAGGGTTCTATTCAGGAAATTGAAACTAACACACAAGAAATTGATTAAGCGAACGTGAAAATGCGCCTTGTGGTCTGTATAGTAATTTCACAATGATATTAAGTAATGCATTATGATGTATCAACAATATTACCAATATATATACTATAGAGTATATATATATATAGAGAGAGATATATATATATATATATATAGAGAGATATATATAGACATATATATATATATATATATATATATATATATATATTTATATATATAGAGACATGTGTAGATATATATATAAATATTTATACATATATATATATATACATATGCATATATATATATAAAGAAAGGTGAGACATATATATATAAATAGGTACGTATTTATACAGATTTATATATATATATATAAAAATATATATATTATATATATATATATATATATATATATATATATATATATATATATATATATATATATATATATATATATATATATATATATAATATATATATATATATATATATATATGTGCATATGTCTATATTTACATATATGCCATTCCGTACAGCTAATCAGTGGTCGCATTTATAAAATAGGTGAAGTTGTCGTAATGGCGCAATTAGGTACATGATGCGGATATAGGATGCCATACGCACTGTCGCAGCAACAATTTATGAAACGTCGGTGTGGTGTATTGTGATGAACAAATGGCAACATACTTGAGAAAGCGACCATGTACTTGTCAGTGGCTAAAACACTTTATATTAGACCAATTAACAGGTATATTTCGTTCGTCATATTGGTAGCAGACAGAAATAACATTTGAACCTATGCGACATTATTGTCGTTAAAACACGGATGAATAGCACATTTACCCTAGCGTAGTGCCATCTTGATCAGATTCAGTGCACATGTGCGTTTTCGCCGAATTGCAATAAATTGTGGCGGCAATATGGTTTATCAGATCATGAAAAAAGAGTGATTTGTGGGCCATTCAAAACAAAATATTGTATATTGCTCATTACTCATCTATCCTTTATTCGAAATCGAAGCTCATGAATGACCACAAAAGCTGCTATTAATAATCCTAGGAGTGATTTTAGTGTTAACGGATAGGAACAAAGCTTTGGCATTTTCCACTGACTACTCGGTGACCTCAAACTCGACAACATTTCTTGTTGTGTTTTATTAATAAATATTTGTATGGTCATTAACAATCGTATATTTTGGTTGGAAGATGCACATCACAAAAGAAAATAAAGCGAATATCTTAGAATTCAAACCTAATTGTATAGAGTAGGTTACGTTTTTGGCTAGCACGTCTTAACATATTCGACATATTAACGCACCATGTTGTGAGTATGATTAGAAACGTGATATGTATTCATCTCTTTCAAAAATGGCTGGTTGGTTTGATTGATTGAAATTTAACATGCTTGAGGTTATACGAATGGGAGCAGTACTACCAAGGATATAATATATATTGCACACCTTTATGCATTGTCACTGAGTAGTACAGCAAAACGTATTCTCCGTATAATTTCCCCAAAACAACATGCCAACATTTTGAATGGATTTAAGAAACAAAATGTAGATAATGATGGAGCAATGAGCAATTACACAATACTAGAGACATATTTATGTTATAATGGATATTTATACAGCTACCATTATTTGGCCAGTCTTACAGTATAAAACCATCAGTACAGCTTCGCCTGCTATTTGTTTTACCTAGTGATCAGCAACCATATCGACAGATCGATTTAATCACCGTGGCTTTCCAACGCACTTATCACTACAAACGACAGCGGGAACAAGCTAAGCACCGCCGCCTGCCGACGTAAGTTCATGACTACGCTTTGCGTCGACCTAAACGGTTGCAGCCGAAATTCATGCTTCATTGCTAGATGCATAACCCTCGGTAGTCAAACCTCCAATGGTGCTTTCTGTACAGATAGCCTACCTGCAGGAATTTCGCGAGGACATGACGGGACATGACCATCCGTTCTCGAGCTAGGTTTATATGTGGTAATATTCTTCTGATTGCATCAATTTTCCTCTTTGATCATTTACGTAATACTTAAGATATTCTTAACAACTGGGAGTCTCACCCAAGACATTGGAAGGACCGACAACGATCTGGCTGTCGCTAAAAACATGGGTCACAACCAAAACCCGACCATTCGGACAACGCATCTGTCGCTACGGGTGCGAAAATTTCTCCGTCTGGCACTGAACAATTTGCTCTGAAAACACATTGATTGAAGAAAGCATCATTTGCTCTCCAGATCTCCAATATATCAATAACAAGTATATGGAAGTAAAGTTACTAGTCAGCAAACTTAAACGAATTTAGATGCAAAACCTCATCCCAGCATCCTGTCATTATTTTACAAAAGCAAAACAGAGACTCTCAAGGGAAAACAAATATAGGATGAGAGTAAGTACATTTGATAAATTATTTTACCTGAGCCAGAGAGTTCTCTTACCCCCAGCCAAAATGAGCATCCACGGTGCCACGCAAGATCTGTTAGAGCCACGTATCGATAATCGCGTGAAATCGCAACACCGATCGCGAGAACACGCGCCATATGTCGCAGATGTACTAGGGTAGTCGACAAAACGGTAAGATGGAATGCTGTCAAGTTGACGATATGTGGTTGGAGGTTTTCGGCGGATGAAACTCTTTATAAATGTGGCGTACGTTATAAGCACCCCAAAGGAAATGCTACGGCTTTAGCAACTTCACTAGATGAATTACAAAGTACCACTTCATGTGCATGGACTAGATACATCAACTTTAATCTGATCACAGTAGTCTATAGCTTCAATATGACATATATGAATAGCGATTACTGGCTAATGCATTCATACCCACCATATGAGAATCAACACGAATCCCTGAAACTTCGCTGACTCTTATAGATCATGGTTTCATCAGAATTACTGAAGACCAACTGTCAACCGGAATTAAATATGACAATCTTAACAGTAATATGAGTGATCATTAACCACACTGTAGCATTAGGGATTACATCACCAGAGACGTGTCAACAAGCAGACGCTAAGCCAGGCTTTACTGGGAAAAAAACTGAACCAATGTCGCCTTAAATCTTCTGTTTTAACGCTAAGATGTCAATGAATGGTACGATAAAACATCAGGTTAAATGTTACACGTACATTACCAATGTTTCCCTCAAATAAGGCCATCAAGAAAGATATACAAGAATTAACGCTGGAATACGTAGGTCCTAAGAAAACTCCATAGCATACAAAAAGTAGCATCCACAGCCAGTATATAATAAGCCTGATTGCGAAATCTCACATGCATGCTAAAGAGGTCGCCATGCCTGGCTCTACAGGTAACTAAAGCATATTACTAAACGACAAACAAGCTAGTGCTAGAAGTGCATGGCCTGGCATTAAATCTATCATAAATAATCAAACAAAAACACACAACTTTATGCAATTCCGCAATCCGACAGGCTAATAGCTCACCAAACACCTTTAGAGAACAAACATTATTTGACCAAAGCACCTATCTAAATCGCCCTGAAGAAGCAAAACTAAAGGATTTCAAAACCCTGGCAGAGATAATATACCAGTTAAAGTGAATAAATAATGGGCTCAAATACAAGATCCTTTGCTGTCACAAACGGTCAACCTTACCTTTCTTCATTTGCAAGTATACAGAAAGAAATAAGGACAAGTTATCCCAATTATATAACAAATTGAGACCGTAACGAACCCAAAGTTATCGACCCATCAGTCTATTACAAAAATGCAACAACATTAGTTTAAAACATCATGGACACAATATTGAGAAAATCATCAAGATTCTTTAAGATGATCAGTGTGGCTTTAGAAAATACCACTGAACAGCACATGCTTTTATTTAAGCCACGAACAATATGTGCAAACACCTTGATGACGATGAAGATAAACACTGTATCTATTCAGATGTTATCCCCTTAACTGCTTCCGACGAGTTAACTCGTTCATGACAGGTTACCATGCATTGTTTCCAACGAGTCAATTCAACACCTAAAAGTTTTGAATAATAGAAGAAAGTTAAGAGTGTATTCTGATTGAATAGCTAAGGGGTTAACGAGGCTTTTTACACTAGATCATGCGTCACAACCTAGCAATAGTATTTTCGTGCTGTATATTGTGTGCCGTAACTAAGAAAGTTTGGGACACTAGAAATGCTGATGGATTATTTGATTGGCTAACTTTGATCAGTCAAGGATTGCAGGTACCGAAAGACACACGAAAGCTTCTATTGCTGTATTACACTGGTGATCATTACAAAACCAAAAATATTCTCTTTACTTAGGCAAAAGCGCAAACAAAACTCCTACACTATGATACAACTCTGAGTGCTCAAATTAGACAGCGTGTTGCTATTATTTGGAGAAGGGCATGCTAACAGAGCACCCCACGTATATATGCTATACATGTTGCTCTAGTCAATTAAATACAAATGGCAATTAACTGCATTTCAGTGTTTCTGTAATTATAAATGATAGCTTTGTGGTTAGCGTGGCCAGGCTTGAGTAAGATGTGGATGACCTTGGTCATCCTATTTGTATTCAATGCATAATTTCAAACATTTTTCAGCACGGTTCTATGTTCTGCTGTTCATGGCTAATATGCTCAGCGCAGAGTCCGTTTTATCATCAAGCACCAAATGCATCAAGTGCGATGTTGCGTGATCAATTTTTCATTAAGCTGACACAGCCCGTTGCATATTGTTATTGCAGCTAGACAGCTCACAGATTAGTTCTTACTGTTGACAGAGGGGCTCAGTTAGATATATTTTTTTTTGCTTTATCACAGCTTCTTCGATTGTATCTCCAGACGAAATGATGTGCATAATATTTGTCAGTGTAGTGTACAATACGGTAAAAAACACGATGATCTAGACTGTCCTATATCGCGGAAGGTATGATGCTCTGGTGGTGTGTTATTAGTCACAATGCGACATACACTGCACAGTAATATAGCTATATTTTGTTTAAGGGTGTTATACTCCTAATCAATGTTACTCAAAATAATATATATTTGTTCAGCAAAACATTAGAGGATGAAAAGGATTTTCGTTTATGCATGAATCGTAATCAGTGCCTTTTTATGAATCGGGAGGGCCGCGTTCCGTACTCATACCATATATTTGGCATTGTGGAGCTTTGTGACAGCTGTAATCGACGTATACTATATCTCAGGTAAAATTACCAACCATTTTCCGTTCAAGTGCTGTGTAGTGGCATCGGAATAATCGTGGATGATCTCGACGGACGATCTGTAATTAGTCCCTGCATGAATCTGCGAATGGTAATGGCGCTGAAGTGGTTCGTGCACCGTTTTGTGCACTTTAAAGTTACAACCCATTTACCAATAGACAAAATTGCATTTGCCACGATTTGAGAGACCACTTGACCATGCAATCAATCATTACTGGTGATTCATCAAGTTATTCTATCGCTGGCGGATCATTTTCGTTGCATGCTTTAACTTCGTGAACCTTAGCATATCGCGACTCTGTTATCAGTCTGGCTAACCTGCTGCTTGTTTCTCTGCTTTAGCGGAGAGGTGTTATTGTCGAATTCGATGTGTTTCACCTTTGACTGATACAAATGCAAGTGTTCCCTGCTTTAAAACGTTTTCGTAAGTAACTGCTATGCTTTTCACGCCCGCGTATATCCCATCCACGCCCAAACTGCATAAGGACCCTAATGCAGTCTATACATCCATTCATCTAATCTAGATTAAATTATCAAGTATGTGAGCCTGTCACCGAGACTCGTCCCTTTGCAAATGCGGCCACGGTGGGGTTAATCAGCTATATATCTGCTGCTCGGGTAGAAATTAGAACAACCTTAAGCCATTAGTTTCCGGGCAAGAGCTGGGGTATATTGACGATGATAAGTTTGTTATTCTCTCTGGTCCGCAAAATCAGATGTTGACGTGACATTAAGCTTAAGCTTTGAAAGGCGGTAAACACGTATAGAAGAAACCGTTCATATTTCTACTCGAAAGGCGTCACGTAAAGTGATATTTGTATCATCATTCGTTCTTGGCATTCAACTCTTTGCCCTTGCAATTGATTCATAAGATGGTGATATACAACCATGTGACAAACACCTTTGGTGAATGTCCAAAATACATCAAAAATGATCAATAAACGACGCACTATGGTCAGTTGCATTACGTATACTGTATCGTGTGCCAGCAATGTCATACAGTGACTATCTGCAAATGCAAAGTACCTATATATTGCATTATAAATTCCTTTGAACGTAACTTGATGTATAATGATGAATATTACGCGGTCGACGAAATACTGTTTGGTTGATTAATTTTGCATTAAATGTTCAACAAACGATCACATTTCAACAAACATTTGTATGAATTCGTAGACCTCTTTATCACAAATCGCGTCGTCTGCAATTAAGGAGGAAGAATCCACACCAAAGTTTGTCGTTAATCGCGAGTTACAGAACAGACAAGAGTATCGCTTTTGTTAATATCGCGTATTATGAAAAAGCGATGGTTGGTGCCAAAAGTCAAGCACGGATTGGTTCTGCAAAACATCTGAACATGCTGGTAGTCTTACCTCTTTGACGCACAGATCCGCTAGAGTAGTGCGGCAAAGATGGTGATACCACTTTTTGGTGCAATTGACCAATCAATTGAGTCAGTAAATGATGTCCTCGTAACAAATAGGCATTAGTTACTATAGAGAAGCAGAAGTTCAACTCTCTATAGTCGCTGACTGGTTATTGAGTGGACCCAAATGTGCACCGATTTTACGTTAATGGTTAGTTTAATCATTTCCAATTTACACGAGGCCCTTTGGTTTACTTTGTTTTCAAATGGCATCTGACAATAGCCGATCGTGTTTATACTGTCTATGCCAGTTGTGGCATTATAACGTTGGATGAGTAACACATTGTACGCATCAAAGAGTTGAATAAAATTCTTTGCCCGGTGACGGCTATATTACCGAGAATGGAATATATAATAGAAGTAGGATTCCTATATGTGCCAATGAATATGTAACTGCATACGGCTTGCCATTCTTGGAACCTATCATGAAGAACAAATTGCACATCCCTTGATGCTGCAACGATAATCCATATTCTGAGGCTACAGAAAACGCCGTTGTTGCCTAAGTTTAACAAGAAGCATGATTGTTTTATCTCTGTCATAGAGTTCCTCCGCCATTGTTATTAGCTTTTTAGCTATAAAAAAATATAAAATAAGCGTCTCTGATTGAGGTGGCACTTTTTAAGCTGATAGTAGTTCGTCTTGTTATGCCCTCAGCAGCATGGCCGAGCGATAAACCAGCGATTAGTCATGTAGTAATACCCAGGAGAATATAATGAACTTACAAGCAGATTCAAGTGGGACCAGAGACGGCTTATGATTTTCTGTCTCTGATGACCAAATTATCAGACACTGTGTGCTTCTGGAAATGAATCTTCTTGTTTGCGGAATGGCATATTTTAATTTGCTAGAATATTTATTACAGACGCATGTTTCCGCCTGTGCTTCGATAAAGATATGTATTCCGAACGCATCACACAGCAAAGCATGTTCGGTCGGCAAGTTTTATTGGCTTAAGCGTTGAGAAGTCTATGAGGGTCATTATTGTCTTTCAATACTTATGTTGCCATCATATAATAAATTGCCAGCGACATGCCGCATGATTAGTATGCGATTTGATGCATACGTTTAGTAACTCTCACTGCGTCATTTTGACATGTAGTATCCACTGATTCGTTAGTTTATGACTATTAGCATTTCTTCGATATAACCATCATGATCAATTGTTAATGGATAAGACTGCAAGCGGTTACAGAGTGTATCCAAATTCGCTTCATTAATGCGCATATTAATAAATAAGAGAAGCCTTGGCAGCAAAGTTATCGTTGTCCATCTAAATAGATAAGGACGTTACTTCAATGTTACATATCAATATTAACCGTGGGCGTCGCAGTTAGTCCCCTAAAATAAGCAATCACATTCTGGAGGAACTTGATTGATGTATCAATTTGTTGGACCGTCTTGTGGGGAATATGCTCTTGTTGGCTTCTTCGAAGAACTGTACAGCTCAGATATTGAGTGTGTTACACATTACCACCAAAATAGTAGCTTCATCATCGATTGCCTCAAGCATTAGTTGATAACAGCAATGTCCTCCCGTTTATCATTGTATCATAATAGAGAAACATGGATAAACACACTGGATCAAGCTTTATGACATTAGGTGACAAGTGCGATCAAAAATAGCTTGAAATCAAAGCACACACTTGTAAGAACAGTATCTAGATTTTATAACATGCAACTTGGTCATACTTTTGTATGTGTATTGCGAAAAAACGTCTGTGTTTTCGCGCGTGCATACGTTATGATGAGGGTAGTGGGTGCTCATTTGTGTATCGTCTACCTTAGTTTAGACCGGCGGTGGTGTTATGTTCATTCAATGAGAATGGTACCGTCTGTTTTAATGAGGTGGTTTATGCTTCTCTGATATATCCATACAGTTTATTTTAGAAGATTATTTGAGATGGGCAGTTATATCAGTTACGGCTGGGTTCAGTTCAGTGAACAGCACCGATAACCGCCTCTGGGTCTGCTGACTCATTGTATTGGTGTTTGTTATGCCGACTGCCGTCAATATGCCAACAAATAATTTACTTATTACATCACAAAAGTACCAGACGACAGGCGTAAATATGTATTCGTTTATAGCACCGCATGATCTTACCAAGGCTACCACAGCAGACTTATCTGAGACCGAAAGCTCAGGGCTCGCAAACAAAACATTATTGGCTATAATCTGGTAATTTTGCACATATACCGTCGGGATCAAAGTGTGTTTCGTACACGAACAAATTTGTTAAAGTGTTCATTAAACATGAAACGAGTAAAATAGCGAAAACTTACCGATTCAGACAAACGAATTGAAACAACTTATTTGCCTACGACGTTTTTTGTAATACTTTACCGTCGTTATCGTTTGTCCAAATTGAACGAAATAGCTTTGAACACTTGACCAATAGTCCAACAATTGGTTCAAAAGAGCTGTTGCTTACAATTGTTTAGCAAAGAGTTCGAAAAACATATTCCACAGAACTCCGAGCATCAGCATTCCTAATGTATTCCCAGAACATGATCACCTCGGTATGATGAACCATTGTGGTGACGATTAACATACTAAAACTAGCTATTTTGAACCAAATTAGAGCCTGTGCTACCTCATTGATTGAAACATGTAAGATGTCTTAAAGGCGGTTCGAGACGTGACCAAAATTCATGGTCAAATAACCAACATAACTCTTGGAAAAATTGTCGCTGGGAAACCAGTAGTTTTTCTCATTTGTGACGAAACGCATTCCATATATGTCTACTGCATATATCTTGTCTGCCTAAAAGTAGCGGTAATAACAAGACCTCTTTTTATTTATCAAGCATTCTGCAAGCGTGACTCATTTTTAGGGAACTTTTTCTTATCCTATTATTGACGAAACGAACTCGGTTTCTCCTTCCATTAGTAACATCATTTCAAGCCAGGCATGACAGACCTTAATAAACGCCCTCGCGCGGATTTGTAACGTGCGACACACGTGCTCGCTGAATAAGATACTTGATATCGGATAACATTTTAAGAGACCTTGTCTCCTTACATTAGCAAAGTTAATTCAAAACATGAGCGGCATACCTTAATAAATGCGCACGAGCGTATTGTTCACGTTTGATGCAAGCGCTATTGTGATGGACCACACAGCAAGGCAATCGTTTATACTTAATTCAATTCTGCGATGACAATTGATAAACAAATGGCTTGGTTTCGCGACACGGAAACCTGCATTCGAAACTATGTGTTCAGGAATCTAAGAGTTGGAGCATTTATCAGGAATGACAAAAGCAGTTGATGTTGCGCGCCGGGGTGCTGCTGGATTTGTGAACGCGCTACATCAACCGACACAGCTCAACCTCTTCACACGGCTTTTTTCAGAGCCACCCTCTCCCTTACTGTAGTGACCAAATCAGTACTCTGGAGCTTGAAATCGGGGACTGCAGGGAAAGATGAGGAGACAAGGAATTGAGAGGCACGCACTCTGTGACTTGCGGCAAAAGCTAACGATGAGGAACACAAAGGTGGCGTCGTACCTTGGTGCTGCCGAGGCGACTGTAACTATACATTGTAGAAGCACCCACAGTATCCAGCTGGTCGAGATGCAGGTTTGCTATGGTACGAAAGGCGCCTCTGCGTCTGCTGACTATCGTTGGCACTGATTAACCCAGACACAACAGAAAATTGGTAAACTGTCTTTTCAGAGCCGCAGCTATAAAGCTATACAGACAAATATTTAAATGTCGTGTCCCCTCTTATGCCGCAAAGGAACCTTCAACGATTTTACACCGAGATTGATTATGATGAGACTGATTGGATGGCCCAACAGGAACCCGGGTAGTGTGTGCGAATATTTTACCTTGTGCATTTTTATGGTCGTTTGGATTGCGTAATATTCTTTCACACAACATATTCTGGGGTTCAAGGTTCATTTGTAATCCTTTATTAAAGACGAGTAGGTGGAATGTCGGTCGGGTTAGTGAGTGGGAGAGTGAGTGTAAGCGTGGATGAATGTATTAGTGTAGCTGTGTTGTTGTGATAACACAGGCTTGAGAATTGCACCAGAGTTGTCAGGTTGGTCTTTGGCAACGTCAAATTTAGTTAATGAATCCGGTTTTGCTATTATTTAGACATATATAATGGCTATAGTCGATTGCTAACAAAATTACTGCATTATGCATAACAACTTATAATAGTTATGATTATGCTTGCTGCAGTGTGCTGACAAATAGCAATATAGATGATAAACGTTGATGCTGTCTAATTTAAGGAGCCATAATTGGCTTGTTGCATTTATTGTCTTGTTCCCTCTTAAATTCCGGCAAGCATTGAAGTACTGATTATACCTTGTCATATGGTTTCCGCTATGGAACCAGCCTATTTGAGCTTATCAGCGTCAGGAAAAAGCAATGCCACGAGGCAATTGTATACTCTGATCGCCCTGGCTGAGTGGAGAATTTATGGTTGTGAGTTATTAATTGGAATTACCACGGCCCATTTATCGTTTCAAATCTATCAGTTATATCCAATAAAGGTTTGTTGTTTGATGCTTATACTCGAGATACGCCATGCAAGCCCAAACTATACAAAGGCTCATGACCAAGAAACATTACCAACCTCATCTTAACCTGCTAAATGCAAAGTATCAGAGGGCGCAGTAGCTGCCAAAATTCACTAAGGCTGTAAATTGGACGCATATATCATGAAGAACATTCTTTATACATGTCATTGCACACTTGCAACCCAATGCTTATTATCTCATTCCAGAAAACTATTCACTTGTCACACTAACGTAACAAAATATCTTTAGATAGCCGTCATGGTATTTCAGATCAGAAACTACCCAATTTTATACCCTGGCTAGTTATTGTCGACATAGTTTCATGTCATAATGTTGAATGTGCCCTTTATTCGTTCAGATATCATATAGAACACGCCAGAATTTTCTGTATGCACCCAAACATCCTATTATGCGACAAGAATGAAACATGCTACAACGACCCATCAAGATCTACTTGGCGGATGTCAGGGTTGTAATATGACATAGTGTTGGCTCATATGCAACACGTTTATTGGATATGAGGCAATATTCATGAAAATATGCGAAAATAATTGATGTTTAAGATTCTGGTGAGTTTCGAAATTAAGCTAGTTGATGACTGAAATGAATAATATCAGAAATTACTACCACGTTGCTTATAAATTATGAATGATATTACTCCGTCTTATACTTATTTTTGTGCATTGTCTTCCACCTGCGCCCCTTCTTGTCTTAGCATCACTATCTATTCTTAGAGACAAGTCACTCCTTTAGCGGTCTGGGAAGCGAATCGCCTATTTATTGTTGCATTGAGAATTGCGCTTTGGGAAGAGCAAGTTTCGACGATAATTTATAAGAGACAGCACTAACAGCATTCTTCACTAGTGAGATTTAGCAGCATGAATGGATATCGTTCCGGCAAAGATGATTGATAACGTCTCATTAGATCATAAATTTTCTTGCTAAATGCAATCCATGGATGATTGTTTAGATGTTGCAGGGAACGCCATCAATTGCTAAAATAATTGCATGCGTAGGATGAATTTATCATTGGCTATGATGGGAATACGCGTGTTGGATTAATGTCTGAATCCTATGTAGGCAGTACAATGAATGCATTTGTCTAACGTTTAGAGACTTCATTATTTCCTACACATAAATGGACAAATATGACTCCTCTTGACAGTTATGATGCGTGGATATTCATCCACCTTGGCGTGACAATAGGTAATACGACACTAGAACTGATCTTAACCTACCCGTAAATTAATCGCACGATGGATAAAAGGAGTACCGACGCTGGATAAAGTTTTAACAGCCAAGCCGTGAAAACAAAAGGTGTATCGCATCCGGGATAAAAACTGTGCATCATTTGGCATACACAAAGAGCATAATTGGCGAATTTTATTGAGGTTACTTAGTATTCTACTGGCTTTTATTCGTCTGCACCAAGTAACCCGCTATCTGCTGGACAGGTAAAATACTAACATGCAGTAAGAGCCTGACAAGTAGATGGAATCTAATATCCTATAAAACACCTGCGGACGAAAATGAATAGGATTTATCCTATACTCACTATAACGGTTCAATTTAATATACGCTTACTCATATTTCAGAACATGGTAAGCAATTCCATCTTGCAATTATAAATATTGTAAGTCATTAGGCTAGACAAGTACAACACAATTTATCATTTTTTTTGTGTGTACACTATTGTATAACGAATTGGAACAATATTGGAAAATGAATGTACAGTTTTCAGAGCGGATGACGAAATATGCAAGACTTTTCTTTGGCTGTTGATGAATATTAGGTATTTAAAATGTCATCTGTGATTGCTTCTACCTCATTGCCTCTACAGTTTTAGCCCTTCCACGGAGGATCGGATGCAGCACCTGTTTCAACGCATGGTATGTGTCACAATTTTCCTGCAATCGTTCCTATACACAAGGTCACGTCGAGGCATTGCTTTCTCATCGCAAGACGTGAAACAATTGCAAGCAAAACAATATGTAGATGTCTTATTCGAAATTTTAGGTTGATTGATTAGGATATCATTCGCTGTTAAATTAATCGATGGATTGGTTTCAGCAATTAGGCCTTGAACGAATAAGTAAGTGCAGTTCAGTTTCCTTTACTCTAGTGAAGGGCATTGGGCAGCCATATGTTTGCATTCAATCCTTAATAGCGGTTTTTTGTCTGATCTCTCAACAAATGTTTGTCTATTCAGATGACTGTGCGGAAGGGAATAGGTCGGTTAACCCGATTGCACATGGGGTAAAAAATTGGTGGTGCGTTAAATGCAGAATTGTAAGTGCGCTTACACGTGTTAATACACGGTCAAGCTGACGGTAATTTGTCAATTCAGAGTATTGACAGTACTTTACAGACGCACACAATGTTATTGGTCCGACGCATGATTTTCCTGCAACCAAGTGTTCTTTCTAAAACACCCGTACTAAGTCGACCCAGATACGGACTGCATGAAGGCACTAATATATGTTTAATCTATTTAAATTGGCAATAATACATGATTGGATGAAGCACCTGTTTAAACGCCTGGTATGTGTCACAATTTGCCGGCTTATATCCAATGGGTATTTAATATCCTCCGGGAACGATAACCAAAATGCAAAAACACCATTGTGCATCATTCTTTACGAGACTGGGCCACTCAATTTATTTACCATATCCACATAAACAGTCAGGAAATCCAAAAAAGATTTGTTGCATAACCATAATTTCTGCAAAAAAACTGATATGGCACCGATTATGCTTTGTGTAGGTTGGCAAAAGTTATGTTGAGAGCATTTAGTACGGCAGTAATATGTAATGTAAAAATGTGCGTCATTATGCAAATGTGAAAAACCCATGCGATACTTGATTGTGCCAAAGTCATTGTTGTTTTATTCCCTTTTGACGCAACATTGCCCTGCGAGTTAATTAACAAACTATGGTTATCAGTAAATTCAAATCAAAGCAAATCATATTAACCTCACCACCAATATCTGCAAGATTTGGTTAATATTTGTTTATCTCAGAAATAAGATTGGATTCTGCGTTATTTCAGAAGTAATTCTCAAATTGCCTTGCTTTGCAAACTGAGCAGGGTTTTGAACATATCATGTATTACACGATAATGGCTGCAATACTGTTGGTCTTTGGCTGCATCTTTATTGACTAATTTGCATGTCACACACTTGAGGCAAATCGTTGGTGGCAAATATTTAGTCTATGTTGACCGAGCCGCATTGGGTACGCTTGGACGCGACAAAAAGTGATGGACTTTGACGCAATGGTGCCTGTCGTGTGTCTGGCCCTCTTCTGACCAGGCGGTTGATTGCCAATTTGTCAGTTCAAGTGACTGAAAGTTGATGCAACAGTTTGGACGATTAAGTAAATATGTTCACACTCCCATTTGTTCTACAAATATGTATCCCAAATTATGTGCTAGACTTGCGTTTTATGGTAGTGGGTCAAATGCATGCATTAGTCATTAATACAAATGTGCGTGGTATGATATAAATAAGTTCCATATTGAAAATGATTCGTTGTCCACTGTTTAAAAAAGTGTAAATGACACGATGAAGTTCATCTATAGCTAGTGCTATATAAGATTGCATGCAAATGGCACATCATCCCTACATTCCAAACATTTATAAATCACAGATGGTTAATGCAACATTTATTTGTTTTCTTTATTGTGCGATTGTTCTATTTGATTTAATGTACGAAATGAATATTATTATTATATATTCCTTATATCAATTTATGGAAGATCCTCTTTAGCAATCGTACATATCCAATAAACAAAACTCATTCCGTCCTACAGATAGCAGCTAGAAAATATACCCTGTTGTAAAGGTCCGAAACCCAACAAAACCCATCGCACAAGCTGAAAGGCCGACTAGAAACATGCCCGTCACGCGGCGAATGTATACTACCTCCATACACTTGGATGCATCCCCTCCCACCCCACACCCGGGGGTTGGAAGCTACTGTCGGGCAAACATTTATCAACATATGGCGCCCCGACGGGACAAGTCCATATGTTAGATCTGTGGAACAGCCTTTTCGAATTGAACTGCCCAACACGGATCACTACCGGCCATGTCAATTTTGTCAACGGGTATATGCAAAGTCACCTACCCAAGCGGGCAAGCGGTAGCTAGAGTTCAAGTACCGGCAACAGATTTTAATAGGCACTGGCTTCTGTGGCAACATCTTCTAGTGACATATGATGCCAAAGCGCCTTGGTTTATCTTCGGCGTGTGGTTGGTAAGTTCCGGATTGTTTGTTTGTTTTTGCTTATTTCTTGTTTACCTCACGTCGGATTGAAAAAAGAATGGCATATTATGGTAAACAAATCACGTGTAAATTCATTCTATAAAGCCTACAATTGTTCTTCAAATAACACTAGTAGTATAGAGAGGGGCGGTACGAGCGCAGTTTCCAAATGGACGCTCATACAGAAAATGAGCCAGCCTGCGGTGCGAGCGCATTTCCAATTCCTATATTACTACAGTGTCAGCCAGCGCACTTCCACTTCTTGTACTACTACGATGTCAGCCAGTCCTTCCAGCTGATCTTCTCTAGGGCCACCAAAGAGGGCGACACCAATGTCGACAAAATACACCAGAACCCTGCGGAATAAGCTCTTCTAAACGACTCACGCGCTCATCAAGGTCCTCATACTTTGATGCCAAATCCCTCACCTCAATCTCAAGGTCAACCTTATCCTCCGCATAATAATTCACATCTACCCGCAGATCGGCCGCTACATATTGATCGGGGCTAATTCTATTCAACAGATCGACGCGTGCCCATAGGCCAGAATGTTGACGCCATTCTCAGCTATCCACCGCTTTGAGTCAAAGGAGAGATAAGACTGGCGAAAAGCCTACGCATTCTTTCTTCTTCCTTTTGAGCAAACCATCCTGACATCAACCCGCCTCGGGAGGTTCTCCATAGTCTTACCAAACACAGAGTTATTCATCAGCTTATACAGGTCTTTCTCAAAGCTTGAGGTTCCTGTAGTGCACCACATTCTTCTCCTTTTTCCTCAGGTTTGGCACCAGCTTTTCAACCTCGCCCAAGGTGCCATCCAACTCTCCCAGGAGGTTCTTCTGATATTCCGGCAACCAGTCATTCTCTACAAGAAGCCGCTATGGAGCCAGCAGGTAGTCTTTGTGCTCGTCATGAAGTGCAATAGGATACTCCAAGTCACCCTCAAGTATGTATCTAGTCTCAGCATCATCTGGGTGGTCTTGTATCTGTAGATCCTCTGGCCGAGCCATCCACTCAATGCCCACAGTTGGCAAAGGTTGAATCATTGCCCGCCCATACAAATTGTTAGCATCTTGGTACTGGATGTAGCTCGTTGGTTTATCCTAGACAAAGTCATCCACGAGCGGGTTATTGGCTTATACCACATTGTAGACCTTTCTCAATAAACAGGTGCTTGTCATAGTCGATGAGTAGTTCCAGTTCCACGCCTGTTCTCGTGAGCATCCCACAACAAACCAGGGCTGGTATAGTAGTGGGCCGGATCCATCCTGTACTGCTTAAGACATGTCTTGCAGAACACCTCAAACACATCTGCCAAGAGCAGTACATCTGTCCGTTGTAGAAGTTACCCATGTTCTTACACCTGAACACGCTCCAGACCTTCTGTGCATGGGCATAGTCTACAGGAGACATACCCTCCTCAGAGAGCTTGCTGTAGAACTCCTGGATTGGCGGCAAAGGGGAGTCAAACTTAGCCCAGCCGTCCATGAACTCATAGGGGAAGACTCCCTTGCGCAGCAGCAACCGCCGCTACATTTGGTCTGGCTCATACTCTGCCGTCACAGCAAAGGCATTTGGGTTGTTAGCAGACACCAGTTTATCAAGCGAGGCCGGGAGGAACTGGGCGTTGTCATGAGAGTGCAACTGTCCAAGCAACAGGGAATTATATCTCTTCATGTTGTTGCGGAAACAGTTGATGTTCCCCTCCACTTTGCTTATACCCTGCATCAAGTCATAGCCCCGCCGGTTATGGAACACCACAGAAATGGGCGTTGTCTTGGGACGAAGTTTCAGGTTACACACATTATGTGCCGGCCCTCTTTACAAGCCTGTTATATGGCTGTGATCAACGTGCTTGCTGGTTATTAGTAATGTTTACTATACAAATCCATTAGTCTAAAAGGAAATCTTTTGATACACAAAAGACAACGACTATACAGCGAGCGGACTTTGACCTTGCCAGCAGCACCACAGGATTTCTATTTATACACAGTGAGGAATCCTCCTTCAGTGGCGCTGGCTTGTGAGTCAGTGTTCCTAGCTATAGGCCGTTGTGAAGCAATTTTTTGGTGCAAGACAAAGACGACTGCGGTAAACTTTATCGAACCCACAATCCATACACAATCCTACCTTATTACTTTTAATAGCCTTCTGACGACCTGTACAAAGACGATTAACGACAGGCTCACCAGATTTAGTGACAGAGCGCCAAATGCGGTAAACATTGAGTGACCACACAGAGTCAGTGTCCTGTCGCCGCTGGTCTTGCTCTGCCTCACTAGGCTAGTAGAGTTAGTGAACACCAACACCAGAGGAAAGCTTTTGCTACTTTACACCCAGCGGGCGCCCCGGTACGACTGAAGAGAGCTTTTGGGCAACTCGTTTTGCCTTTATATTTTTTTTATCCCAGAGACCATGGCCTCCAGCCGAGAAACCCACTCAGTCCATCATTTCCCAGTATACCTCACCTCTACGGCATACTGGTGTCCAGAGAGCCGCTCAGCAAAGGTGCGGTTAAAGCGTTCTACTATAGCCTAATCTCGATGGATATTGGGACGGCAACGCCTGACTGGTACTCCATGTTATGCTAGCAGCTGATTCACTGCTCCCATAAGCTCCCGTCTGGGTCCACCTGAAGTAGTTTAGACCAATGCAGCAGCCCTCGCTTGTATATCCTTTTGAGTGCATCTGAGACCTCATTAGCCTCTTTTGTAGTCAATGGCTTCTCTGCTTTTTAGCTCGAGGCCACATCCACCACCGTTGGGACATACTCATAAGTCTGGCACTTCACAATGTCATGAGGAAGAAAATAGAGATCGGCTTGATGCAACTCTCCAGACCCATACACATCAAACTTTGGTCTAGGAATGTGTTTTGGCACTGGCAGGTAGATTTGCCAGATAGCTTGCTTAATAAGCCACCCCCTGGCAATTTTTTCAGAAACCCTAGCCTCTGTTGCAAATTTCTTGGTAGCTGTAATGCCTTTCCAGTAGCCTTTGGGACTATAGTAGATCTTTTGCATGCTACGATCCATAAAAAGTAAATGCTCGAGTCTCCAAATGACCTACTTAGCAAGCCGGTATGCAACCATTCCAGTTGCAGCCATACCGAGTATAATGAATACCACCTCATGCCCTTTTTATCATCTGAGGGCTCGTAGAAGTCAGAGCCCAACGGGTTATCATGTAGTACTTGCGCATAGCCTCGTCCACATCCCGAAAAGTATGCTCGGCATGTTCCTGCCGGCGCAGCTACTCATTGATGAAGTCTAAACGCTCAGTTTGCTTCTTAGCCTATGCAGCCTGGTCAGATTGATGCTGCTCGATTGTCATATCATGGCGTTTACGTTCCGCGTCCACTTAAGAAAATAAAAAGTTGCTCCCAGAGAATGTAAGAGCGTTAACAAGAGCACCACCAACAAGTAGCACAATTGTGGCCTCTACTTCAGTATATCAACTGGTAAGATTCCTTGTTTAATTAGAATCCGTTGTGGCCATAGCTAGTGATACATCGGCAGCAGCCATAGCCAGGTCGCGTTAGGTGAAATCAAGACATGTCGCCCCACCACCCAGAGCCATCTTAGGAAGCTTAGCATAACCTATTGATATGGCGGAAACAACTGCACCGTGGTACAGCGCATTGACGAGCATTTTTGTCATCAGTAAATGGTGTTGTCTTTAAATGAGCGTCTGGAGGCTGTTGTACCACAACCTGTTTAGGTCGTGAGGCTACTAGTTTGTGCCTGTACCAATACCATGCTAGTCCAAACCCCCCAACGCCGCCGAAAACCAAAGGCGAAGCCCATGTTAGCCACGCCCACCTTTTCAGGGGCTTGCTCGTTGATAATGGCTTGACAGCTTCGTCTCTGGCGTCTGTAAGCGCAGCCTTAGCCTCAAGGAGCTCTCTCAGAAGCTTATGTTGATTGGCTTTTCGAGCCGCAGCACCCTTTCATCCTGCGTCAACTCTTTTAGCATTTTTAGTAGGTTGGTCACTGGTCACTGCCATTATCTCTACCGGTTGATTCGTGTTCGTTTCTTCCATGTTTACTTACAAAAATTTGTTTGTCCAATTGACAGCTCGTAGTAAGCACCTGTTATAGCGGAGCTAAGCACAAGTTATAGTGAAGTTAAGCACATGTTATAGCGGAGTTAGGCACATTATATAGGCGCAAGTGTGTCTTCCTCTCCACCTGTCCCTGTTGTTTCAGTGCTTGTTTTTCCAAATTGACAGTGCTTGACCGTTGTTAAAGCCGCAGTTAATGGAGCTAAAAACATGCCTTAGTGATGATATAGCTCACAAGTGGCAGTGCTTGGAGCGTGTTCAACAAACGGATCAGTCTCCAAGTCTGTATTTAGCTTTGGCTGGTGTTCTGGTGGGAGTGGCAGAAACATACAAGCAATGCCTGAGTATAGCTATAGCACTGTCTGACCTAGAGTGCGTGTCATGCTGAGCCTCGTATCTCACATACAGCTTTATGATCTCTTCATCAGACATTTATTCAACCTTGCCAATTGTAAGGCGCTCCTAACCAAGGTACTGACGGGCCTTCCCACCGGCTATGACAGCAGCAAGCTTATCTCTCTTAGAAGACATATCCGCATTTCCAGTGAAACTGGGTTCCGCTCCCTCAGTGGCCACTAAGCTAGTAGTGTCCTGTACAAGGAGTTTATCAATAATGGTATCAGGATCCATGAATATACGTATACACCTTCGAAGTCTTATATATTGAACTGCTCCCCGTATGAAGAAACCTAAATTGGTTACTGGGGCAGCGGCTGCTATTGAAGCCAATATCACATCAATCGATCAGTCTTCAGCAGCAGCTTTGGGTGCTTGGTCTTTGCTAGTAGCTGGCTTACCTCTGCGGGTTTCTCCTTTGTTGGAATTACATCATTCTCACGTAAGGCGTCTTCAAACGAGTCATGGTCAATTGTTGCCGAACAGTCATCAATAATGTACAGGGTAGGCTCGCCCTTAAAATGCAAGCTTAGTGCGCTGACGAACCTGCCATTTTAATGTTAAGCTGCACATCCATGACAATATACATATCGACGTTCAATGTGTCGGCTGCCTCTGTTTTTTTGTGATATGTATGGTGAAACCCTCAGACGCATTTTCCACGGCCCTGCCACTGCCGTACAGTTGGTCGTCATCAATTGTCCTTGAGTCGAGCCACAGAACATATTTGAAGGTTAGGTAGCGACAAGTCCGACAAAGTCTTTTGCAGCTATTTCTAAAATGGGGCCTCGTTTGCTCGTTGCTGCAAAGGCCTTCTTCATCTTAAGCTACTGCTGGTAGCCGCGCATGCCCTGGACCGCCGTGCTGTCCCTGGAACAATGACGACGTCTGCGCCTAGAATGAAGAAGCGAACCAGCAGTTGCTGGTTCTAGTCAATAGTGCTTAGTCTCACGCCCTTTACCCCGAGGGGTTCGTATATCCAGCGGTGGATGTTAGATCGTCTAAACAAGGTGACCTTTTAATTCGGTGGGGGCAAGACTGGAAGCTTCTGACATGGAAGAGCAATCCCAACAAATTCATCTCTCCTAGGAGTATCCTAGATTACGGTGGTACACAGCTTGCTCAGGCTCTTCGAGTGACCCCTGAACTATCCACAAAGGCAGCAACAGCCCTACAAGGCGTAGACCAAGCTGCTTCTAGTGAAGTTAGAAATGAACGGCCCTGAAGCCTAGACGGAGCAAGGTTGCAAAGAAGAAAATAACTTAATAGAGGACATTCATGACACCATACAAAACCTAGCTACAGAAAAAAGAGACAACGAACTACCACTCAGAGAGCTTACGGGGATTGACAAGGCTATGCAGACCCGGAGGGATGAGCTGGTCAATAACCTAGCTAACAATCACTACTGAGATAGTCAAAGGGATATAAACCCATCGGGAAGCGGTAGCTAAATGGCAAGCCTGGAGTGATGATGCCAAAGCGCCTTGGAGTGTGTGATAGTTCCAGCATGGAGTTTTCTCATATTATGGTAAACAAATCACGTGCTATAAACCCTACAATTGCCCTTCAAATAACACTAGTAGTATAGAGGGGGCGGTACGAGCGCAGTTTCCAAATGGACGCTCATACAGGCGTGTCGCATTTCCAATTCCTATATTACTACAGTGTCTCAGCGCAAATACTACTACGATGTCAGCGAGTTCTTCCAGCTGATCTTCTCTTAACTAGAGGGCGTCATGAAGTGCAATTGGATACTCCAAGTCACCCTCAAGTATGTATCTAGTCTCAGCATCATCTGGGTGGTCTTGTACTGTAGATCCTCTGGCCGAGCAATCCACTCAATTTTCAGCAAAGGTTGAATCATTGCCCGCCCATACAATTGTTAGCAAACTGGATGTAGCTCGTTGGTTTATCCTAGACAAAGTCATCCACGAGCGGTTTATTGGCTTATACCACATTGTAGTAGTGGGCCGGATCCATCCTGTACTGCTTAAGACATGTCTTGCAGAACACCTCAAACACATCTGCCAAGAGCAGTACATCTGTCCGTGTGTAGAAGTTACCCATGTTCTTACACCTGAAACGCTCCAGACCTTCTGTGCATGGGCATAGTCTACAGGAGACATACCCTCCTCAGAGAGCTTTGTAGAACTCCTGGATTGGCGGCAAAGGGGAGTCAAACTTAGCCCAGCCGTCCATGAACTCATTGAAGCATGCTCAAGTTAGCAACCGCCGCTACATCATACTCTGCCGTCACAGCAAAGGCATTTGGGTTGTTAGGACACCAGTTTATCAAGCGAGGCCGGGAGGAACTGGGCGCTGTCGCAACTGTCCAAGCAACAGGGAATTATATCTCTTAGCTGATACTTTTGATGTTCCCCTCCACTTTGCTTAACCCTGCATCAACGCCGGTTATGGAACACCACAGAAATGGGCGTTGTCTTGGGACGAAGTTTCAGGTTACACACATTATGTGCCGGCCCTCTGTACAAGCCTGTTATATGGCTGTGATCAACGTGCTTGCTGGTTATTAGTAATGTTTACTATACAAATCCATTAGTCTAAAAGGAAATCTTTTGATACACAAAAGACAACGACTATACAGCGAGCGAACTTTGACCATGCCAGCAGCACCACAGGATTTATATTTATACACAGTGGGGAATCCTCCTTCAGTAGACGGAGCAAGGTTGCAAGGAAGAAAATAACTTTATAGAGGACGTTCATAACACCATACAAGACCTAGCTACAGGAAAAGACAACGAACTACCACTCAGAGAGCTTACGGGGATTGACAAGGCTATGCAGACCCGGAGGGGTGAGCTGGTCAATAACCTAGCTAAAATAACTGAGATAGAAAGGGATATAATACTTCGGGAAGCTAAAATGGCAAGCCTGGAGGAGGAAGGGAGGTGTGATAGTCCAGCATGGAGTTTCTAGGCAAACGAGCTTGTAGAGCTGCAGAACCTGCGGCGTGTCCGTGTTGAGGCTGTCTCTGCAAACCGCGCACGTCTGCGAACCCAAATTAACTACATCAGGGAAACAATCAACAGACTTTCTAACGAGGACACAACGCTAGCTGAGCCTGTCAAAAAACATATTCAAGCTTTGAGAAAGCGTTATGAAGCAAGTCTTAATATCTTCGAATGGATGAAGGAATGTCCACTGGTTATTTGATAGCATCCTCAATGTTAGCCTGAAATTGTTTCTGAGCATTAAAGGACGTGCCGGCGCCTAGTATAGCTGAGACTTTTGAACGAAGACACAACGCCAGCTGAGCGTGTACACATCCTGCTCCAGGAGCAGGGCATAACAATCGCCTCCATTCTCACTGCAATTGGATTGGCAATCTCAACCCTGGTAGTTGCTTTGACGGGTGGAGGGAGCACTAATGCAACCCCGATTTGAAAGCCTGGAGAGAGGACTCCAATATATCCCATTTCCGGTTACACGGGAGGGTCAAATCTTCCTCTAGCTGGAAGAACAGGAATCGCGTTGAGATCACTATTGCTCCCGATCTTCTGCTTCTCAGTTGCAATGGTGATAAGTTTGTTGAACCCAGCAACCTTCCCAACGGCCAAGGTCATGTCAGATGGAGCCATGTATAGGCCAGTCCTAAAAACATAATCAAGCTTTGAGGAAGCGTTCTAGAGTTAGTCTTAATATCTTCGAAGCCATCCGACCTTTCTAGAATAACCGTGCTCCAGGTGGTGTTTGCTTCATCCTGGTCTTGCCATATAAAATCGATATGCAGCTTGCCATCCTCGAAAACAAATCCAGTGGATGATTTCTCAGAGGTTTGTCTGACGGATTCGTAGAGGTGGGTGTTTTCATAATGAGTGATGACCCAAACCTCGTCGGTATCAGGGTCGGTGAAATAGACCCGCCCCAGGCCCTGGTTTCCGCCCCTTATCCTCCAGTCACTGTTTTGATCTACCCTGAACTCATGGCAGAGTTGGTGGTAGATTCTCTTGTCAAAGGTATTATTTGTGGCCGACCATGTTGCGTCATCCGGCAGTGCTATGCTCATTTTGTCTTAAAGTTTCAGGATGGTGAAATAGACGTGGAACCTGTAGAGGCTGCATAGTGCCAGGGAGTCAGATTTGAAGTGGTCAAGGGCAGAAACTCTGCAGCCGCTTGATGCGCACCATACAACAAAGTTCAGCTGGTTCTGCCAGTATTGCATGTGGATAGTTCTCCAGCCAACCACAAGGCTGTCGTCACTTATGTCCGGGACCAAGTATTTATCAAACAGACTGGAGAACTCCACCCCAAACGCATCTGTAGCTATACCTGCCTTAACCTGGATGAGAAGGTGTGTCAAATCCTCGGAAGCAATACGAAATGGGTAGACCGGCCAAGTTTTGTACCCTCTGCTCGTATTGAATGTAAAGGCTTGTTGATTTATAGTGCTATGTATTACACTCTGTCAAATATTCAAAACGGCGAAGCTGTTTCCCTGCAAAATGCTATTGACAATAGTGCAGGTGATCTATGCGTAGGTCTTAGGTCAATCACGTATATTGTGGGCTGGTATAACATTGAATAAACTATGCCCATTACAAAGGGGGGAATATCTACAGGAAAACAAGTAGTTGTCGTTTTGCCCCCTGGCCTCTTGAACTTCAAACTTGTCCAGGATGTATTTACAACTCTAGGTCTTACTTAAGAGGATAATGCGGCAGAAGGGACTGTTGCCCTCTCAATTCTTAATGATTGGGCTTTACAATGTGACGACTGTGTGTTAAAATATTGGGTCTTGATACTGGTCTGAGTGGATGGATTCCTACAGGTCTTCACAAAGGTGACCGGCCCGTAAATTTTAGCATCTTTAACACACTTTGTGTCCACCACGATCAAGTCAGCACAACGCACAACATGCTTGATGGTGCGCCCACTACGCTTCTTCGAGTTGTGTGCTGTGGGTGGGGGGCTCTTTCGGTGACATTATGACCACAAACATCCCTAATACTGTGTCCAAACGTGTTAGTGTCGGATCTCTGAATGAGTTAAAAGTTCATATAAGGGATAGTAAGAGACGCCTAATAAACAATCACGACCTTCCTATTGTGTTGTTCTTCATTTTACAATAAAAGCCAGTATTTATTGACCGAGGCCAACAACGGCACACTCTGCTGATAATATGACTGGAGACCTAGTATTTAGGGAGTATAAAATCGTTCAGTTGGGAGACCCCATATCGCCTAACGATGCTGCTAGTAAAAAGTATGTTGATGCACACCACAAACAGCAACGCAGGGACCTGAGACAACATGTAAACTGGCAAACAAAACACCTCATTATTATTTGGGCAGAAGCAAGTGGCGCCCTTTGCATAGGATATAAGTGGTCGTTTGGTGATGGGGCTAACTAGACTAAAGATGTGGATATACCATTTTATCCAATGGTAAGATCATTTGTATGGGGTTGTTTTCTGGTGTGGGCGCTGATACTGGTGATATAGCAGTGTTTCCTGTTATAAATGGGACAACTCAAACGGCAGGAACAAGTACACAGACGCATACTCGCGAAGCAATTCTATTTATATCAAATGCGCTCATGAAATGGGCACAACATACCTTTTTACTCGATCATGAGATACAGAAACTTGTATCCCCAGGTGATACTTCTGAGCATTTTTAGAAGACCTCAATTTCCGTCATGGAGGTTTTGACCCTTGCACAATGACATATAATTTGGTGCAAGAAAGTTGACAGTTATGTGAGGTATTGTTGACCAAAAACGCTTTAATTTAAATGCAGATTTCACAATAAGCTTGCAACTCTCAAACACGCCAACACATTAACACATAATTCTCCCTATCCCACCCCATCCAGCAACCCACTCTACTCGCAATAAAATATAAGCCGCATTATATCTAACCAATAAATGGCATGCTTTAGTCAACAATGTGGTACAGAACATAGCATGTTTCTTAATCATTGATGATCGCTGCAGTTGACGCTTACATGTTTATACAAATTGTAGTTTCTATCTTTCCAACGTTCCAGCTCCGCAACCGTATGCTCGACAATGTATTGATTGGTAGTCCATGCAAGAAGGTAGTCATTTGCATTTGATCTCTTTTCACGTAACTTTACGACGAAAGTTTCTGCTAAACAGGCGGGATCGTTACATGCTTAATTACGACATTTTCAAGTAAGCGTTTGTATGCTTGGGATCAAGAAAATCGAACACTCAAACGATGTCTATGACACTAGGCTTGCAAGTCATTTGTTCGCTGCAAATAAAATTAGAAGGTCAAAATTGAAAACTAAACTACACTGGTCGGTTAAAAAACGGTTTGGTAAGTCAAATTATAAGTCGAAACGAAAATAACGCATTAAAGCCATTTTACCGGCGCAACAACAGAATCAGCTCAACAAAACAGTTCTTTTATGGCTTTAAGGGTCATTTAGTAAAATGCAAACAGACATCTTTCTAACTGTTAATCCTTTGTCGTCTGCTCTCATTGCGCTCCGCCCTTACTGCCAGCAAGGGGAATGACACTGAGTACAGAAATCGGCAATCTTCTGGAGAAGACAAGATCTATATTACATAATTGTTATATATATATATATATATATATATATATATATATATATATATATATATATATATATATATATATATATATATATATATATATATATATATATATATATATATATATATATATATATATATATATATATATATATATATATATATATATATATATATTTATATATATATGTATAAGGATTTATATAGGTTGCTAGTGCTAGAGGCCCAGCTATCTACTGCTCTAAAAAGCATTCGACAATTTTCTCCAGACTATTGAACTTTTTGGAAAGTAGCCGTTGCGTCGCTGCAATTAGCTAATAGGAACCCAGTTATTGTTCATTTCAAAAATATAGTTGGGTATATATATCGATTGTTTTTCTAGAGAAGTGATTAGCCTAATGCTTTGGCGTAAACTATTAAAATTAATCTGGTATTGTATTTCATTACGGCTGAAATATTTTCGTGATAAAGGTTTGTATATTTACCCACCTTAGGGCCGATTGGGTCAAATATATGTTTTATTACTTAAAACTATGCCCTCCAAAACTAGGGTATGTGACGCAAAAGAGTATCTTTTGTAAATAAGTGCAATGCGTCGAATGACACAAATTATCCATAGCAACCGAAAAGGTAAGAAAATTACTCGTCCTGTGATTTGACACGCTTGGTGGTACAACATTGATGATACTATCATGCCTCTTCAATGAATTGATTTGCCGGATCGGATTATTTTCACCACTCATATTTCATCCGTCCTCTCTAAACGCATTGCTGTTAGTTTGCGGGTTGGAAGACATACGTTGTTGTTGTTCTGTTCTTGGTTTCTAATGTCAATAACAAAATAATAACCGATTCAAAATGTTTTGAGTTGCAAGGATTATTATTGTAAGCTATTACTCTTAACAAACGGCCACCGGTTGGCCTCAACGCACGCCGTATTAAAGCAAAAACAATGTCACAGTGTGTCATCAACGCTTTAAGTCACTGTGAATTGATTGATTTATGCATATTGTTCACCCTGAGTTCGAGATGACCGCAAAAATCCTGTCATAATGCCATATAATATCATGTGACTTATTATGAATTGTCACGACAGGACGCCTTCATACGTACGTCAAAGAGTGGTGATGGCTCTCCACTTTAACGTACAACGTGCTTCTTAGACTAATATTATTACCACTTAATCATTTTCGCAATTTACAATTGGATCAGTATTCCTAACGTATTCTTGGTATCCATTCATCCAAACAAGATTTAATCGCAAAGTATATCGTCAAATCGAGGACGTCTGTCACTTCGCAACCACAGTCACTGTGGGGTTGATCAGCTATATATGAGCGACATTACTTCAATATGTCAGCTGACCGATATTGGCGAAGAATCAATCTGCTAAACACCAATGAAAAAATAACAAGCTAGATGACTCAACGAACGTCAATTGTAGAACGTGCAACAGGCCAATCAAAATATGTTGTCTATTAGGATATCCTATTGAATCATATATGATCCTCATACTGTTCAATCATAAAAAAACACTCATCGAAAAAAACATACGTAAAACTAGTAAATATGATATTGATTGATTGAAGGTGACACACGGATAAGCGATGATAATATTTTGTTAATTTTCCGAATGTAATATTGCTTGCGATATATGTTTCCTCCCCAGTATCATCGTGCATTGCCAATTCAACATAGAACAACAGTGTGGTTTGATATTATGTGAAGCATCTGATATTTATTACAGGCGGCATGATACTTGCTACTCGCTTTCAATAACAAGTAAACATAGTTATATTGTTTTAGTGCTGTCTAAGTTTATTTACTATTTGATAATCAGCCAAATTGCGTCGGTTTTCGGCAAATTAAAGGGCTATGTTTCATTTCCTGTCTTCTATATATCGCATTAGAATGAAACATGAAACAGATAATGGGTAGCACAGCCTGATTAAACTCACCATTGCGCATGTAATTTGCCTTTCATGGACCAATCTAAAACGGGGTAATTCCCAAAGAATTGCACTTCCATCGCTACTAAAACGATAATCTAGACACTCATGCCCTTTTAACGCTGCAGTAATTGTTCTCGCTGTCAAAGTATAGAGAGATGCTCTGTTTGAACTAGGTGATAATATATCCCGGTCCGAATGCTAAGCAGCTGTGTAGTCAACGCCTGCATCGTCTCTCTACTGTTGGTACGTGCAAAATAGTCAAACCATCTCGAACGAAGGGAAGGGTGCTCATAAGCGCAATCAACGGAACAACATAAATATGGTTTTGTTCGAGTGCTGGAATGATGCACGAGACATTTTGCGTTAATTTGAGCCACTACATTCGCTGTATTCTACAGGCGAAGCGCTATGTACATATAATAAGCTTTGCTGAGGGAGAGCATGACTGAAGGCAATTAGTCTTCATAGCCAATAAAGTGAATCAGGGTGTAACTGCCAGCAATGGTTTTCAAAATTGTACTCGAGTGAACCAATGATTAAGGAACCGGAGTAGCGCTAATACGTATATTAGGGAAGGATTTAATGGGTAAGTAAATGAGTAAGTGAATAAATGAGTGAGCGAGTGCGTGAGTGGGTAGTTGTATGAGTGAGTGAGTGGTAGAATGAGTGCGTGAGTGACTGCGTGAGTTAGTGAACGAATAAACAACTGGGTGAATGAGAGCAAGAGTAGGGTAATGAGGGACGATGACAATAAATTTAATATATTGTATGAAAGCTGCATCGACCCTATTATTAAGGTCGACATTTATTATTCAAATTGTAACACGTAAGTTTGCCTTTGTTTTTCGGCCAGGTTGGGTAGCATTGCCATTGGTGGAATGCCGTCAAAATATCTTATCATAAACAATGTTTATGTAGTTCACCTGATATATGCAAATGACTGCCTATAAATTATTGAAATATATCAGTGTTTACTTGTACGCATGACCTAGAACCGAGTAACATAATGTCTTTCCTGGTCGTATGGTGATGTTATTGATTGCGTGCGATACATCATGCTGACAATATAACTCAATAGACACTTGCGCCAAGCGTAAGAGTCGACAAGTTGTTGCGCTTCATCAAGTATATCGACAGTTATTTTGGGTTGCTTGCCGCGTATCGCAGTTACCTATTTAACAGTCCCCGGGGCGGCCCTTATTCCTGGTACTTATCTTGAAACGTCTTGCTTTATATCAATCAATGGTGGTTTAAATATATGCAAACGACAACCATTTAGAATTTTCCATGACAAATATATATTCACAGGCAAAATGAAGGATCATTAACAATGATGTACGGGTTTACCACGATATGTGGTAGGCAGTGCATGATTGGTTATCGCACACAACACCGCGACAGCCTGACAAACTGGTGCAAGCCAGGGGTTGCTAATCGGGGGTTTTACAGGGATGACGTCCTTTCCTAACTGTCAAAATCGATACGTATACGTTTATATTATCAAGAAGGTGTACATACCGTGACACTGTGACTTTGTCAGGGTGGTCGTCTACTTGCAGTTTATGCATGGTCTCTACACTATGTCCTATTTCATGTCAGAGTCCACTCCAAATATCAGATTAACAATGACCTTGACTTCAATGGCATTGAAGCCCTATACCAATATCTCAGATAGAAGCAAATCAGTCTTGGCATGAACGTATTTGGCTGGAACTATAACGTAAGCATGCGACCTAAATATATATCAAAGAAAAGATAATTACTCATCGGCAAACAGCAAGTTGCACGATGCTTGGAAGCAGACTATTAATTAACTGCCGCAGGACCAGAAGATATATCAGCACGGCGAATACTTCTGCGAAAAGTGCTTCTATAACATTTAAATTGTAACAACGTTGTTTTTAAACGCCGTGACTATAGCAGTATGGCCTGGACACCGCGCACTACTTCACATGGTTGTGCTGCCTAAGAACACTGCGATGGCGCTGATCACATAACCAAAGCCTCTAAAAACGGCACAAATGTCGAAAGAACAAACAAACAGAGCCAACTTGGACCTACTATCATCGGCACTTCTCCATCATGAAGAGGTTGTAGGGTGCCATTTGGACGGTACAGATACAGAACGCAAAGGTCGCCAACCACCTGATCGAGGGCTACAATCTTCCCACGCCTAAGAATCACATGCTGGATGCCAACAACCCCTATGGTCAGCTGGTGAGGCGAGCGCTGCCAACAGACGCAGTTGATTGCGATGGAACGCACGATTGCTTGTACGTCAAAACCCACCCGCCAAATGAACCAGAGAACCCTTTAGCGGAAACTTGTTCACATGGGAGGCATAACATATACCCATATGCCCCGCGGGGCATAACTGTCCAGCAGGATATAATCTCTGAGTATCAGTCAAACTTATTGGTACTCACCGGTCGTTGTTAGTATATTATGTCCAGGACACTTTAAGCCTTTGTAGCCACACTCGATGTCCGTTGCAATGTCTACGCCAAATATTTGTCATTGTTGCAGCTAAGTAATCGACCTTTTTTTTAGTTACTTATATTCGAAGCAAGAAGTGTAAAAAGCATCTAAATCACGATAATGCATGCCAAGCGGAGAGATCATACTCATAATACACTGGGTCAAGAAATATCATGTCAGTAAGCTGGTCAGTAATATAGATTAAGATTTAAGTTAATGAAAATACAACCAGGGCTAACCCAACATTTGGCAGAAACGGCGTCTTTCCAGATCTGGGTTAGTCCGTTGATGATAATGTAAACACATTGGCCGCACGGCGATGATCACACGTGATATTGTGTTCCTCTGGGTATATATATATAAAGATAATAGATAGAGATATATATATATATATATATATATATATAGAGATATATATATAGATATATATATAAAGAGAAAAAGATAGATAGATGATACATATATAGATAAATATAGAAATATAAAGATAGATAGATAGGAGATAGAGGGAGAAAAAACGTATATAAATATATATAGATAGAAAAAGGCATATATACGATATATATATATGTATCCGAGATAAATGTATACATATATCATATGCATTAGATATATGCTGAGCTCTAGATATCTATAAATATATACTTATTTATATATACCATATATATATATTCATATATACATTTATATATACAGATCAGTACATATACATATATACATAAATATATATATATATATATATATATATATGTATATATCATATATATATATATATATATATATATATATATATATATATATATAAATATATATATATATATAGCCCTATATATTTACATATATATATGTCTGTATGTGCATGTACACATATATCAATATATAATAACATGTAGACAAACCCCCAACCTTTCGTAGACTTGGGTCAACGAAAGGATATACTACTATGTCCACATAAAGTCAATGCGCTGCTTCTTCCAAAATGTTTAAAAATAATTGTTTGACCGGTTTTATATGATAGTCTAGTCTTAATAACGTACACAGATAATCGTTTACGAATGATTTCTCTGTATTATGAATATTAAGGCAAAATTCAATTTTAACAACCAACCATTCTTTGACACTACCCTATAACATCACTATCTTCCTCATAACCAAATATACTTTGGCCTAAATGGTCATAGTAATGTTAAAACATGAGCGTAGTATATGTTTATTTAAAGCATTAGAAGATTATTATATATATATATATATATATATATAGATATATATAGATATATATATATAGAGAGGGATATAGATATCCATATATATATATAGATATACGTATAGAGATATATACAGATATATATTTATATATATATGTATATATATATATAGATATATATATATAAATATAAATATATATATATATATACACACCACACATATATATATATATATATATATATATATATATATATATATATATATATATATATATATATATATATATATATATACATATATACATATATATATTTGTAGTCGACACATTTATCTGTATTCATCATTCATTTGGAGTAACAGCTTATTTGTAATGCACCGTATCCTGTCGCTCCAAATCATTTAAATGTGAGACTCATTTATCGTCGGATCGGATGGAAGTCACAAGGTTTCGGGATATAACGTTAATTGGTAAATTGCCTGCTGCAGACTGTAAGCAGGAACCTGGCATACAGTGCAAGTAACTCGACAGGCATAATTTTCACTAAGAATCTTAACTTGAACCTGACTGGTAACAATTGTGATGTCAGACAGATATTGTCTTGAAGTACAACAAACATTTGTATGAACCTGCGGGACAACTACAGCAGTTTAATTAAGGCAGTTGTATATCTATTATCAAGTAACGCACAATTATATCACACAATTGCATAACTTCCTACCTATAATTTTTATATATTATGCTTCAATGTCTTTTTAATTGATGGGTAAGCGATCATTTCTACTGCTGGCTATTCAAAGCGTCATTTCAACAGTGTAGACATTTTTAATTGGCGTAATTAAAATACGATAACAATATTTTGGCGAGATATAGGAGCCTGAATTTTTCACTTATCATTTTTACGAAATCCGACAAAATATATCCATGCGATTCATAAATATGGTAAGAGAATAAGCGTATTACATATCGGCTGTAAAAGTATCGCTATCGTGTTTGTCGCTGTTAGGTTCTTGTTTTGTCACCTCAATCAGTGAGCTATGAGCGGACAGATTGGTGTACCAGTGATTGTCTGCCATTGTTTCCCTGAGTTATGAAACGTTTATCTCAACAGTTAAGTGGTATGACATGGAAAACTAAACAACTGGTAGATGATGCTTATCGTCTCAAGCGACTATCAGTCGGCTTCAGTGCTTCCCATTCTGCATAAAGTAATGTAAAAGTGTGTTAGTTGTGCGGAACGGGACTCTGCATTTTTGCATAGTTCAACGGTCACCGAAAAGGGCTTCCTCCACCACTAAAACCACAATCGACACCTTTATGCTTTATGCACGCTGCAACGATTGTCCGTGTTATCAACGTAAAAAAAGAAGCTCTGTTCGACTGTTTTTTTTCGCACCGCAGTCAATGCTATGAGCAGCCGTGCATTCAACGCCAATTTTGTAGCTGTCCTTTGTATGGCTGAGATTTGGAACTTCCAGTATAATTTCTTAACAACCGGTATGAGCCAAAAAGACAATGTAATAAAGGTAAAATCCAGGTAGCTCATTCGTGTAGGCGGCGGCATAACCGGCATTACCGAATTTGTCAGCGGTTGGAACAAAGCCCATTAGACGTAATGCATTCATTCCCGCAACACTGTGATCATTCGCATGAGTTATAATCGTTGCCTGCTTCTTAGCAACACAGGTTTTAACATCGTTTCACTCGGACAGTTAGACATTGCAATTGCGATTGATAGACGCAGAAGTGCAGTTAATGACCGTTGGAATGGTGTTGGGAAGCTTGATGGTGTCAAATTGGTCTGTTGGCATCTACAGCGCTGTTCACAAAGTTGTTCAAGTCCTGAAACCTGTTTGCCGAAATAACGCAGACGATTGATACTCGAATTAACCCCTGTGGATGACCATCAACACTATACAACCCCCTGATATGATAATATCAGTGTAGGAGAAAGCCAAACAAGTCATCTCATAGCCGGCTGACCGTAACGCATGCGCGATTCCTTTTTTGTATCGCACATTATTACTTTTCCAAAACATGCTATCACAAGTATGCATCCCATTTACATGACAATTATCTAGAAAGATTGCCTGAGTCTCATTACTTGCATATAATCATGCTGTAATGTAGTTGACATTACATTAGACATAAACTTGATTCAATGTAATTCAATATCAATGTATATATGATGACATTGTCCTACCTAATTACAGATACATACCGTTAAGCATTACCATTAATATTGCTCTCATCTTTTGTGACTCATGTTGGACAACGTAGCTCCCACTCTTGCAAACATTAACACATCGTGGACACCCATGGCGTGGAGTAGTCTATAAGTACAAGGTTCATATTTGCCTTCGCTAATCACGCAATTGCCGAGGCCTAGCTTGCTAAGCATGCAATGCTAAACAAGAATCATTTTACTAGGTTGTTAACCGGATGTTAATGAGCGTAAGAAATGCACCCAGTCTAACCGTTTAACATTGTAGACCACACAATCAGTATACTCTCATACAATCAAGATGTAATTATTATCTTATTATTATGAAATGTGCATTAAAGTCAATAAATTTGCTTTATACATGGTTTATGCCGATAACTAACGCGTAGATATAAAAGCCTCTGTTTCTTTGACCAGGCATAGTCGTTATCAATCTCGCCTAATAAATTATTACTAAGACTGGCGTCATCTACAAGATTGAAAGCAATCCACTGCAAGCTCTGTATGAGTATGAAATAGCATATCACCGATCATTAGCTTAAAGAAATGGGTGTCATTGTGCACATACATTTTGTCAGAAGCGCAGCATATTTCAGGGAGATATATGATATTAATTAACGACATCCTTAGCACTCTATTCAGGAAATGAAAACTATCACACAGGAAATTGACTAAAAGAACGTAATTTCACATTGAGATTATATTATGAGTAGGATGTATTAACCATATTACCAACTTTTTAAATATATATATAATATAAATAAATATATATAGAGAGATATAGAGAGATATAGAGATAGGGATATATATATATAGAGTTTAGAGATATATATATATAGATTTAGTTATATATATATTGGATACGGGGAGATATATCTATATATATATATATATAGATCTCTAGAGATATATATATATATATATATATATCTATAGATATCTCTAGATATAGATAGATATCTCTAGATATCTATATATATATATTATATATATATATATATCTATATATATATCTATCTATATATATATATATATATATATATCCCATATGTCTATATGTACATATATGCCATCCCGTGTAGCTATTCAGTGGTCGCATTTATAAAATTATAAAATAGGTGAAGTTGTTGTAAAGGCGCAATTAGGCACATACTGTGGATATAGAATGGCATACGCACTGTCGCAGCAACAATTGATGAAACGTCGGTTTGGTACATATATATATATTATTCAACAAATGGTAACATACGTGAGGAAACAACCATGTACTTGTCATTGGCTTAAACATTATATTTAGGACCCATTTACAGGTAAATTTTGTCATATTGATAGCCGACAGAAATAACATTTGAGCCTATGCGGCATTATTGTCTTTAAACACGGATCAATAGCACATTTACCCTAGCATAATTCTATCTGGATTCGATTAAGTGCCCCAGTGCGTTTCGCCGAATTGTAAAACATTGTGGAGGCAAAGTGGTTGATCAGATTATGAACGAAGAGTGATTTGTGGTCCATTGAAAACAAAACATTGTATATTGCTTATTACTCATCTTTCCTATCCTATCCGTTATTCATCAGCGAAGTCGGAGCTAATAAACGGCCATATAAACTGCTATTTATAATGCAAGGAGTGATTGATTACTCGGTGATCTTAAACTCAACAATATTTCTTGTTGTTTTTTATTAATAAATATTTATATGGTCATTAACAATCGTATATTTTGGTTGAAAGCTGAACGTCAAAAAAGAAAACAAAGCGAATATCTAAGAATTCAAACAAAATTGTGTAGAGTAGGTGACGTTTTTGGCTAGCGCGTTTTAACGTATTAGACGTGTTAACGCACCATGTTGTGAGTATGATTAGTCACGTGATATGTATTCATCTCTTGCAGAAATGCCTGGTCGGACTAGATTGATTACAATTTAATATGCTTGAGGTTATAAGAATGAAAGCAATGCTATCAAGGATATAATATATATTGCACACCTTTATGCATTGTCACTGAGCAGTCCAGCAAAACGTATTCGTCGTATAGCTAACCATAAGCAAGCAGTTACGATCAAAATTTTGGATGGATTTAAGAAACAAAATAGTCAGACAATGACGGAGCAATGAGCAATTACACATCACTAGAGACATATTCATGTTATAAAGGCCATTTATACAACCACCATTATTCGGCCTGCCTTACAGTGTAAAACCACCAGTACAGCATCGCCTGCCAGTGATCAGCAACCATATCGACAGATCGATTTCATCACCGTTTCTTTCCAACGCACTTATCAATACAAACGACAGCGAGAACAAGCTTGGCGCCGCAGCATGCAGATGCAAGTTCATGACTACACTTTGCATCAACCTAAACGGTTGCAGCCTAAATTCATGTTTCATTGCAAGATGCATTACACTGGACAGTCAAACCTCCAATGTTGCTTTCTGAACCGATCGCCTACCAGCAGGAATTTCGGGAGGACTTGACGAGTTATATTACATCCGTCCTCGAGCAGGTTTATCTCATCTGGTAATATTCTTCTGAATGAATAAATGTTCCTCTTTGATCATTATCATAGTACTTAAGATGTTTTGAACAACTAGGAGTCTCACACCAGATCTTCGAAGATTATATATAACCAGTATTTGACAGGAAATAATTTTTTTGTCAAATACGAGTCAATGGCTGAACTCAATTATCACCCAAAACCATGGCCGACACGACACAACCAAAAGCCGATCAATCGAACGACAAATCTGTGTCTACGGGTGCGGAAATCTCTCCACCTGACACTGAACAATTTGCTCTGAAAACACATCGATTGAATAAAGCATCAATTGCTCTTCAGATTTCCAATATATTAATATCAAGTATATGGAAGTAAAGTTACTAGTCAGAAAACTTAAACAAATTTATATGCAAAACCCTATCCCAGCAACCAGTCATTATTTTACAAAAGCAAAAAAAAGGCTCCCAAGGGAAAACAATCTAAACCTCGCGTCGTTCCACGTCTAAATATAGGACGAGAGAAAGTACATTTGATAATTTTTTTTACCTGAGTCAGAGAGATCTCATACCCCCCGCCAAAATGGACATTCACGGTGCCACGCAAGATCTATCAGAGCCACGTATCTGATGCTCTGGACACACTAGGGGATGCGGCAGGTTGCGAGTAGTTGCGATCGATAATCGCGTGAAATCGCAACACCGATCGCGAGAACACGCGCCATATGTCGCAGATGTACTAGGGTAGTCGACAAAACGGTAAGATGGAATGCTGTCAAGTTGACGATATGTTGGTTGGAGGTTTTCGGCGGATGAAACTCTTTAGAAATGTGGCGTACGTTATAAGAACCCCAAAGGAAATGCAACGGCTTTAGCAACTTCACTAGATGAATTACAAAGTACCACATCATGTGCATGGACTAGATACATCAACTTTAATCTGATCACAGTAGTCTATAGCTTCAATAGGACATCTTTGTATAGCCGTTACTGGATAATGCACTCGTACCCACCATATGAGAATCAACACGAATCCCTGAAACTTCGCTGACTCTTATAGATCATGGTTTCATCAGACTTGCTGAAGACCAACTGTCAACCGGAATTAAATATGACAATCTTAACAGTGATATGAGTGATCATTAACCACACTGTAGCATTAGGGAGTACATCACCAGAGACGTGTCAACAAGCAGACGCTAAGCCAGGCTTTACTGGGAAAAAACTGAACAAATGTCGCCACAAATCTTCTGTTGTAACGCTAAGATGTCAATGAATGGTACGATAAAACATCAGGTTAAATGTTACACGTACATTACCAATGTTTCCCTCAAATAAGGCCACCAGGAAAGATATACAAGAATTAACGCTGGAATACGTGGGCCCTAAGAAAACTCCATATCATACAAAAAGTAGCATCCACAGCCAGTATATAATAAGCCTGATTGCGAAATCTCACATACATGCTAAAGAGGTCGCCATGCCTGGCTCTACAGGTAACTAAAGCATATTACTGTACGACAAACGAGCTAGTGCTAGGAGTGCATGGCCTGTCATTAACTCTATCATAAATAATCACAAAAAAAACAGACAATTTTATACAATTCCGCAATCCGACAGGCTAACAGCTCACCAAACACCTTTAGAGAACAAACAATCTATGACCAAAGCACCTATCTAAATCACCTTGAAGAAGCAAAACTAAAGGATTTAAAAACCTAGGCAGAGAATATATACCAGTTAAAGTGAATAAATAATGGGCTCAAATACAAGATCCTTTGCTGTCACAAACTGTCAACCTTACCTTTCTTCATTTGCAAGTATACAGAAAGAAATAAGGACAAGTTATCCCAATTATATAACAAATTGAGACCGTAACGAACCCAAAGTTATCGACCCATCAGTCTATTACAAAAATGCAACAACATTAGTTTAAAACATCATGGACACAATATTGAGAAAATCATCAAGACTCTTTAAGATGATCAGTGTGGCTTTAGAAAATACCACTGAACAACACATGCTTTTATTTAAGCCACGAACAATATGTGCAAACAGCTTGATGACGATGAAGATAAACACTGTATCTATACAGATGTTATCCCCTTAACTGTTTCCGATGAGTTAACTCGTTCATGACAGGTTACCATGCATTGTTTCCAACGAGTCAATTCAACACCTAAAAGTTTTGAATAATAGAAGAAAGTTAACGACGCTTTTTACACTAGGTCATGCGTCACAACCTAGCAATAGTATTTTCGTGCTGTATATTGTGTGCTGTAACTAAGAAAGTTTGGGACACTAGAAATGCTGATGGATTATTTGATTGGCTAACTTTGATCAGTCAAGGATTGCAGGTACCGGAAAAACACACGAAGCTATCTATTGCTGTATTACACTGGTGATCATTACAAAACCAAAAATATTCTCTTTACTTAGGCAAAAGCGCAAACTAAACTCCTACACTATGATACAACTCTGAGTGCTCAAATTAGACAGCGTGTTGCTATTATTTAGAGCAGGGCATGCTAACAGAGCACCCCACGTATATATGTTATACATGATGCTCTAGTCAATTAAATACAAATGGCAATTAACTGCATTTCAGTGTTTCTGTCATTATAAATTATAGCTTTGTGGTTAGCGTGGCCAGGCTTGAGTAACATGTGGATGACCTTGGTCATCCTATTTGTATTCAATGCATAAATTTCAAACATTTTTCAGCATGGTTCTATGTTCTGCTGTTCATGGCTAATATGCTCAGCGCATAGTCCGTTTTATCATCAAGCACCGAATGCATCAAGTGCGATGTTGCGTGATCAATTTTTCATTAAGCTGACACAGCCCGTTGCATATTGTTATTGCAGCTAGACAGCTCACAGATTGGTTCTTACTGTTGACAGAGGGGCTCAGTTGGATATATTTTGTGCTTTATCTCAGCTTCTTTGATTGTATCTCCAGACGAAATGATGTGCATAATGTTTGTCAGTGTAGTGTACAATACGTCGAAAAACACGATGATCTAGACTGTCCTATATCGCGGAAGGTATAATGCTCTTGTGGTGTGTTATTAGTCACAATGCGACATGCACTGCACAGTAATATAGCTATATTTTGTTTAAGGGTATTATACTCCTAATCAATGTTACTCAAAATAATATATATTTGTTCAGCAAAACATTAGAGGATGAAAACGATTTTCGTTTACGCACGAATCGTAATCAGTGCCTTTTTATGAATCGGGAGGGCCGCGTTCCGTACTCATACCATATATTTGGCATTTTCCGTTCAAGTGCTGTGTAGTGGCATCGGAATAATCGTGGATGATCTCGACGGACGATCCAACCATTAGTCCGTGCATGTGCTGCGAATGGCATGGCGGAAGTAATCGTGGACCGTTCTGGACTTTAAAGTTACGACCCTTTAATTAGACAAAATTGCATTTGCCACGATTGCGAAGACCACTTGACGCTGAATCAATCATTACTGGTGATTCATCAAGTTTTGTGGCGGATCATTTAAAGTTACATGCTTTAATTTTCGTGAACCTTAGCATATAGCGATTCTGTTATCAGTCTGGCTAACCTGCTGCTTGTTTCTCTGCTTTAGCGGATAGGTGTTATTGTCGAATTCGATGTGTTTCACCTTTGACTGATACAAATGCAAGTGTTCCCTGCTTTAAGACGTTTTAATAAGTATCTGGTATGCTTTTCACGCCCGCGTATAACCCATCCACGCTCAAACTGCATAAGGACCCTAATGCACTCTATACATCCATTCATCTAATCTTGATTTAATTATCAAGTATATGAGCCTGTCATCGAGACTGGTCCATTTGCAAATGCGGCCACGGTGGGGTTAATCAGCTATATATCTGCTTCTCGGGTAATAATTAAAACTACCTTAAGCCATAAGTTTCAGGGCTAGAGCTGGGGTATATTGACAATGGTAAGTTTTTTATTCTCTCTGGTCCGCAAAATCAGATGCTGACGTAACATTAAGCTTAAGCTTTAAAAGCGAGCGGTTAACACAGCTTATATTTGTACTCGTAACGCGTCATGTGAAGTGATATTTGTATAATCATTCGTTCATGGCATTCAACTTTTGGCGCCTGTAATTGATTCATCAGATAATAAAGGAATAGTAGCTTGATCATCGATTGTCTCAAGCATAAGCTCATAACATCAATGTCCTCCCGTCTATCATTGTATCATAATAGGCAAACATGGATAAACACACTGCATCAAGCTTTATGACATTAAGTGCGATCCAAAATAGCTGGAAATCGAAGCTTACCCTTGTAAGAATAGCATCGGGATTTTATAACTTACAACATGGTCATACCTTTGTCTGTGTGTTGCGCAAATACGTCTGTGTTTTCGCGCGTGACTACGTTGTGGTGAGCGTAGTGTTTGCTCATTAGTTTATCGTCTGCCTTAGGTTAGAAACCGCTGTACTTTTATTGTTTATTCAATGCGAATGGTACCATCTGTTTATCTATGTGGAGGTTTATGCTACTCTGCTATATCCATACAGTTTATTTTAGAAGAATATTTGAGATATTTGATCAGTTACGTTCGGGTTCAGCTCAGTGAACAGCACCGATAACTCATTCAGTTTATGCGGTGTATTGGTGTTTTTAAGCCGACTGCCGTCAAGTTGCCATTAAATAATTTACTTATTACATCACACAATTACCAGACGACCGGCGCAAATATGTATTCGTGTACAATACAGCATGATCTTACCAAGGCTACTACAGCAAAATTATCTGACACCGAAAGCTCAGGGCTCGCAAACAATAGCCAAAAACATTATTGGCTATAATCTCGATAATTTCGCACATATACCATCACGATCAAAGTGTGTTTCGTACGGGAACAAATTGTTTAAAGTGTTCATTAAACATGAAACGAGTAAAATAGCGAAAACTTACCGATTCAGACAACCGTATTAAAACAACTTACTTGCCTACGACGTTTTTTGTAATACTTTACCGTCGTTATCCTTTGTCCAAATTGAAAGAAATAGCTTTGAACACTAGACCAATAGTCCAACAATTGGTTCAAAAGAGCTCTTGCTGACAATTGTTTAGCAAAGTGTCCCCAAAGCACATTTCACAGCACTCCGAGCAATTCCTGATGTAATCCCGGAACATGATCACCTCGGTATGATTAACCATTATGGTGACGATTAACATACTAAAACTAGCTATTTGGAACCAAGTTGGAGCTTGGGCTACCTCTTGGATTGAATTATGTAAAATGTCTTACAAGTGGCTCGAGATGTGACCAAAATGTATGGTCTAATAATAAACATAACTCATGATATTGCATTTTGACTGTGTACACATTATTTAAATAACGGTTACATAATGTTCTTGGAAAACTGTCGCTGGGAAACCAGTAGTTTTTCTCTTCTCATTTGTGACGAAACGCATTCCATATATATGTACTGCACATATCTGGTTTGCCTAAAAGTAGCGGTAATAACAAGACCTCTTTCATTTATCAAGCTTTCTTCAAGCAAAACTCATTTTTTATGGAACTTTTTCTTATCCTATTATTGACGAAACGAACTCGGTTTCTCCTTCCATTAAAGTAACATCATTTCAAGCCAGGCATGACAGACCTTAATAGACGCGCACGCGCGGATTTGTAACGTGCGACACACGTGCTCGCTGAATAAGATACTTGATATCGGATAGCATTTTAAGAAACCTTGTCTCCTTACATTAGCAAAGTTAATTAAAAACATGCGTGGCAGACCTTAATAAATGCGCACACGAGTATTGCTCACGTTCGATGCGCGCGCTATCGTGATGGACGACCCAGCAAGGCAATATACTTAACTAAATTCTGCGATGAAAATTGATGAACATGTGGCTTGGTTTCGCGCCATTCCCATCATAGCCAGCCCTATTTTTATACATGGCGGTGTGCTGAATCCACCACATGCGACACTTAAACAAAATTCATGCGGACAGCTGTACGGGATGCGCCCTGAAACCAGAGGTCTCCCTTTATCATGGCTTACATGAAGCTCGACCGCCGTGGATTGGGGCTGTAAATGGCGAGACCGAACAGCATAGCAAGCCGAGCATTCCCCTTTAAGTGCTAACGCCTCTTAACATACTGACTTCCGTTATTTTAGTGATGGCTCATGTGCTTTTATCACTGTTGGGGCTACCCAGTGGCTTGATTACTCAGTACTGGCTCCCGCTGATGAACGCTTGGAAGATGGCGCTTACGCTTGGGTGCTGTCCGGGATAGACCTCTCGGGCCGCTTCAGGCTGTGCGGGTGTAATGTCCTCTTCTCTCCCGTCGACCGTTTACGTTTAGTACGTAGGGTCATGTCGTTGTGACAAGACCAGCAAATCCTCTACTTGGGCGGGCTCTCCAGACCAGAGAACGCTTTCGCTCTGTGTATGGGGAAATAACAAAGAGCATCTTGTACTTGAGGTAGCTCCCTTTCGGTCGTTAATCTCCATAGCTAGCCGAGAACGGCATCTGTGTGCAGCAAAATGTGATTATTAGCTATTAAATATGCAAGAACATAAATCTATTGAGAAAAACACGAAGCTACATGCACACTCCGAGGGGGAACTTGCCAATAAAGCTACTTGCACACTCCGAGGGGGAACTTGCCAATAAAGCTACATGCACACTCCGAGGGGGAACTTGCCAATAAAGCTACATGCACACTCCGAGGGGGAACTTGCCAATAAAGCTACACGAATTGTCCATAGTGCAGGCAACATCATGTGAAATCAATTGCAATATTATAAATAACCACGTTATATATCTATACTCTTCTCTTTAATATGCAACAAAAACCAGTATTTACAAATAGTTACCGAAATGGAAAAGAAGCGATGTCGTAGCAGTTTTGCCTATAATCTCGCCACAATTTTGCCTCTGTGTTATCGCTCTTTAGATCGAACAGGACTTACAATGAAGCTGAATTAAGTCGGAAAGTTATGTAGTATAAATTAATTCACTTTTGCAATGTATTATCCGACAGATAATGGCAAAAACGGTTAGAAAGCAACGTTGCAAATTCCGTGCGTTTGCTGACGACAACTTATGGCGAGACACGGAAGTTGCACGGAAGCCAGGGAACTGCTATGTCTCACCAGAATTCGTTTTACGACTAAAAGCAAGTAATTAATCGAATATCGAGAGTTGGTTAAAAACACATATCGTTAAATTCAGTAAATACTTTAACCTCTAGCGGCTTTAAATTCTTCTCAGTCTGCACTTTTAATGGGATAACTGGTGTTCAGTTAGCATGTTTGTCAATTCACGTCAATGAATCGTATCACATATCTAGCAAATCCTACATTTTTCTGGAATACATGATGACTTTCGGCATTCTTTACGAGCAATGATAGACATAAAGTATAGTGGACGCGCTGTGCGGTAATGGTACGATCGATTATAAAGAGGAGAGCTGTTAACGAGCGTATTTGCTCTAGTGGCGGCCTTGCAATGATGATGTATACGTGGTAGCTGCTACTTTTGAGAAGATAAGGCCTTGATGTTCTATACGTTGGATATAATCTCTATCCCAATCTCAGTCTATACTCCAGCAATCATTTGGTCACAAAACGTACTAGTCGTTCGGTCAATACAGCCTATATATCAACAAATAGCTATTTGAATAATCAACCAGTACCATCCTACCTTCACCCCATAAACGTATACATACATACATACATACATACATACATACATACATACATACATACATACATACATACATACATACATACATACATACATACATACATACATACATACATACATACATACATACATACATACATACACATACATACATACATACATACATACATACATACATACATACATACATACATACATACATACATACATACATACATACATACATACATACATACATACATACATACATACATACATACATACATACATACATACATACATACATACATACATACATACATACATACATACATACATACATACATACATACATACATACATACATACATACATACATACATACATACATACATACATTCATAATACATACATGCATGCATACATACATTCATGCATACATAACATTTCACTCAAATATCTCTAACCTGAGTACAAAGATGTATAGACCATGGCCAATTATACTTGACAATTATACCCCGAGAAATATACGGCGTCGCAAAGTTGCTATTCAAAAAGCTTTCCGTCACACCGATATTAAGTGAAGTAATGGCCATATAGAAGGTAATGACATCGCAAATTTAATCTAAGCCCCATACAAAAGCCTGTGGCCTTCCCTCAGATATTGTGCACCGCCTGTGTTTTGCAGCTAGTTAATCCACATAATGGTATGGTGATTTATTATATAGCAATCCGGTTATCAGCATTTCCATTAATCTTGCAGTGTGTTTTATCGCTGACACATAATCTTCCAACCCCGTGTTCTAAATTTCTAATGCGTTCAGTGCTTTTAAGGGTTGCATGGTGATACACAAATGTTACTAAATTATTTTACTGGCATGGAACGAATCGATTCTTGCACATAAAAAGGTGGTCATGAAGCTGCATCTAGATCCATTTACAGCCCAGAGTGTTTCCGACTTTGCGTGTTTGATTATACTACGTTTAACACGTAGCTTCACAGCGTATCACTGGATGGATGATCGAGGCCAAATGTTTTAATACGAAAAGCCCCAGGCTTATTATAACACATGGTAAAACTGGTGCCATGGTCTAAGTGTGTTCATTAGAGTTCCAGACACGAATTTTCATTATTCATGTACTTACAAAATGCTACTCTGAATATGCGTTGTCTCCCATATTAGCTTTGGCATGATATACGCAACCATATCAGTACCATGTTGTTGAGGCATAACGCGAAATTGGCAAATAAGTAAGGTTTTTTAAGAACATTGCAGTATTCTCGTTTTGTTTCCTTATACATGGCTTGGTTCTGACAATAATGCTATCATAACGGTCTCAAACATTTTTGCAGATAATCCGACACATGCTTGTTGCTTCTTAAAATGCTACTCACCAGAAATAAATCTGAGGGATTATGTCGGTTGTTCTAATGCATTGCATAATGTGACTGGTTTGTTCAATGCACAGCTTCTAAAATGCATTCATCTATTTTATGATACGTCACATTTCCTGACAGAATCCATTTTAAGAGCAGATATTTTATGGGCACAAAGTAGAATATATTGGCCGTATGGGAAGTACAGAAATATTGGAAACCTCTTTATAATCACATTACTAGAGGGTAGAAGAAGTGCTAAACTTGCGTATGGATACATGCAATGTACGGACCTACAGACACAATCAACAATCTAGAGTAGTCCATCTCAAGCAGCCGATTCACTTAGACCTATGGAATGGCAGGATATGTATCTCCGTCACTCAACCTAGGTCAAATGATTATCATGCCTACGCTGCAGCTGTCAGTGAAGCATAACAGGGCCAAACGGAGCCCTAGTATCCATATATTACTTAGCATAAATCAATTGATATGGGAAGCTTTCTAATCAGTTTGAGACGGGATGAAATACTGTAAAAGGGATGGATGGAAGAACGATTAGTTGGAAGGAGAACGTTTATAGCTAGAGTTTAATGATTTCCGCAGCCACATAACTAATGGTGTTTTAAGTGCCTTGGTGTTTCCTAGTGTGAAGACCCCGATGCCTAAACATGGTTGACGGCTATCACGATTACGATATCAGCCATAAACATAATCTTTTCTATTGCCATAATGCCGGAAGTGTAGCCACCTATGCGTGACATACACGAATCAAATGTAGAAAGCGAGATATCTATTATTACAATTGAATTCACATCTCAGCGATTAGAGATTCTAGCGATGTATCCTAATACACAGTCATCTTGGTTAATCAGTACCTTAGGCTTGCCGCTAGTTTTTACATTCATAAGACGAACATCGTGCACAGCTCAGTGCAAATTAGTGCGAGTCGTTATTTCATACTTGATGAATATCGATAGTTATAATTTGATCGCGGCTTGTCGCTAGTTTGTACCCTTATAAGATGTGCATTTCATATATTTAATGCAAATTACTGCAATTCATAATTGCACACCATATATGGTCATACTTATGATGTGACTATTAAAATTGTGTGAATAATTGAATATTGCTCAAGTAGCAATCGGCTGAAAAACGTATCGAACGTAATGCACCTTATGACCAAACGTATAAATGATATCCTGTTATGTCGCTGAAGCAATCTTTGTTCCGTATTTTCACCTTAAGCACATTGCTAAACAAACAAGGATAAATTCTGTACTTGCAATACTTATCTGCATTACATATGTTGGGCCATCATTGACAACACGAAGCCAATATTAACGTTACATAGCTCAACAGAACAATTGCAAAGTAGCTGGCATTGTGCGGCTCCCATATATTGCTTGTGCGTTCTGCCTTTAAGATATAGTTATACGCATGCAGTGTTATAATTTAGATACCCCAGACTCTCGTTGGTTAACGATATACCATAATTACCACGCAAGAAAACGGAACCTCTCTAAACCCTGGCGCACACTCTATCTGAAGCAAATGACATTGCAGCTAATGGTAATCCAACAGATAAATCTTTCCCACGCGGTTGCCCTGTAAAAATCATATATCAATAAGTTATACTTATACATGTCTTGGATATCTGCCCGGGTTGTAACATGACATAGTGTTTTCTCATATGCAACACGTTTATTGGATATGAGGCATTATTCATAAAAATATGCGAAAATAATTGATGTTTAAGATTCTGGTGAGTTTCGAAATTAAACTAATTGATGACTAAGATGACTAATATCGGTAATTACTACCACGTTGCTCATAAATTAAAAATGATATTACTCCGTCTTTCTTCTTATTTTTGCGCATTGTCTTCCACCTGCGCCCCATCTTGTCTTAGCATCACTATCTTTAACGAGAGACAAATAACTCATTTAGCGGTTTGGGAAGCGAAGCGCCTATTTATTGTTGCATTGAGAATTACGCCAAAAAAATAGAATTATTCCGCACTTTAGGAAGAGCAGGTATCGTCGATAATGTATAAGATACAGCACTAACAGTTTTTTCACTTGTTCACTTGAGATTTAGCAGCATGAATGGATATCATTTTCGGCAAAGATGATTGATCACTTTCATTAGTTCATAAAATTTCTTGCTTCACGCGATTCATGGATGATTGATTAGATGTGGCAGGGACCGCCATCAATTGCTAAACTAATTGCATGCGTAGGATGCATTTATGATTGGCTATGATGAGAATACGCGTGTTGGATTAATGTTTGAATCCTATGTAGGCAGTACAATTAATGCATTTGTCTAACGTCTAGAGAATTCATAAATGGATAAATATGACTGGGTGGATATTCATCCACCTTGGCTTGACAATAGGTGATTAGCCACTGGAACTGGTCTCAACCTACCCGTAAATTAATCGCTCGATGGATAAAAGGAGTACTGACGCTAGGATTAAGTTTTAACATATATATTCATATCGCATTTTAGATGCAATATAATTGACAGGTACCATTGTAATGCACCTGGGACAATGTATATTTTTCGAGAGCTTATTGGTGCAGACCAATAGACAATTTTCAGTCAAGTCAGTTCATGCTTCGTTGATCATTGTATTAAGACAAGTGGGCCTTAGCTCGCCTGATGTTTTCTGGAATATGCCGGAAGCATATTAAGATTTTGTTAACCGTTAAGCTAAAGACATGTTGATTAATGCTCGAATAACACAGATTTATTTTGCATAAAGACCTAAAGCTCATGTTTGACCAATGAACAATAAGACATAGCCAAGCGATGGAAGCAAAATGTGGACCGCATATCAGTACATATATAGGCCGAAACCAATTGGTCGAATCTTCCGCGATCAAAAACTATGCATCATTAAATGCCGTTTGCGTACACAAAAAGCATAATTGGCGGATTTTATTGGCGCAACTTTGCATTCTATTGACTTTTATTCGTCTGCATCAAGTAACCTGCTACCTGCGTAAAATTCTAGTACGTAGTACTAGTCTGGTTAATAACGAGTTGATGGAATCGTATATCCTACAGCAACACCTGCGGACGCAAATTAATAGCATTCATCCCATACTCACTTTAACGGTTCAATTTAATGTACGTTTACTCATATTTCAGAACATGGTAAGCAATCACATGCTATAATTAAAAATATTGTAAATCATTAGGCTAGACAAGTACATTACGAATTTTCATTCTTTGTTTAGCACATTGTTGTATAATGAATAGAACAAATGAAGGTACTGTTTTCAGGGCTGATGACGAAATATGGAAGAATTATCTTCGGCTGGTGAAGAATATTAGGTATTTAAAATGTACTCTGCATCATTGCTTTTACCACTGGTATCACAGTTGTAGCCCTTCCCCCGATGATCGAATGCATCACTTGTTTCAACACATGGCATGTGTCACCATTTTCCAGCAATCGTTCCTATATACCAGGTCACGTCGGATCATTGCTTTCTCATCGCAAGACGTGACACAATTGAATGCAAAACAATATGCAAATGCCTCAGCCGAAATCTGAGGTTGATTTATTAGGATCTCATTCGCTGTAAAATTAATCGGTAGATTGGTTTCAGCATTTATGCCTCGAACAAATAAGTAAGTGCAGTTCAGTTTTAAAAACTCTAGTGAAGTGTATCGGGCAACCATATATTTCCATTCAATCCCTAATAGCTGTTTTCTCTGATCTGTCAAAAAGTGTTTGTCCATTTAGAGTACTGTGCGGCAGAGAATAGGTCGGTTAATCCGAGTACTTTAATTGAGTTACGCTTTCTCCCTGATAACTTCGTATCTTATAGTATTCATGATTTCCTCCACCATTTTAGGCCCCACATAAAATACAAATGTGTGTGTGCCGTTAAACACTATACTAACCATGCCTCATTTTATGGCAAGGATCGCCTTACAAGATATGACACAGAAGATCTGACGCCAAAGAAATGCCGTTTCTAAGTAGCTTTAGCTTTCATTTCTATAAGTAATGAGCGAATTCGGTAACTGGATCAAAGGAACCAATGTCTTGACTCCCCGATGATGATAAATGAACAACAAAAGTGATTATCATTCAGTACCGTCAACTATAATTACGGTAAATGAAACACATGTTATGTTATCGCTACGTAGCGTGTCAATAACGACGAATGTGTGATGCGACACACACTGAGTGCCAACATAACATCAGCGCATAACAATAACGTTTGGAAGCTTGGTTTATCTCAGACTTGATGGTGATTTTGCCAACATCGTCAATCTCGGCGGACAGTGATCGTGACCAATCTGCTCAAGCTACCAAAGGCTCCGAGTCAGTAGGTCACTGCTAGTTTTGCATTGTTGTAGAGTTGTATTGTATGACTAATATATATTACACCTTGAAGTAGTCTTAGAGCAAAAATCTACTCACCCAGTGTAAGTACGGCATATGTCTAGCGCAGAGAGATAATGACAACCGCTGATACAAGAGCATTGTGATTGCAATGAAAGTATTTGATTCGCTCACATACTAATGTACAGGCAGTCCATCCAATAAGTACAGATTCACAGGGTGAAGAGCCTATTTATTGTTGGTTTTAGAATTGCGCCAAAAACATGAGATTCTCCCGCGCTTTGGGAGGGCATGCATCGTCCATAATTTTAGAAGAAAAAGCAGTAAACAGCACCCTGTACTTGAGTGATTGAGCAGCAAGGAAGGATATCTAATGCGGATTGGGTACATCATAATATCTCATCAGCATGTGAGTACACATTTTGAACATCATACGCCATCGACGACTACACATATCGGAAACACAGGTGGTTAAATATATGGAGTAGACTTTGCATGGATCTAATGTACAACGCCCTGTTCCTAGCAAGAAAATCCAAAAGGTATTCAAGATCATCTGTGAACGATAACCGCAATGTTCATCGTTCTTTATTAGACCGCTCCAATACATGAAACTAACAGTCAGGATATCCGAAAAAGATTCGTTATATGAACATAATTCCTGCAAAGGGGCTGATACGGCACCGATTATGCACCGATTGCATATGTTGAGAGTGATTTGTTATGTTGATAGCTGTTAGAACGGCAGAAATAAGAAATGTGTATGAGTGTTAGGCAATGCCAACGGGTGCGATACTAGATTGTGCCAATGTCATAGGTCGTTTATTTCGTTTTCAAACATGTTATTGCCCTGTGACTTTGAATGGAACAAATTCGGTTATAGCCATTAACCAATTCGATATCCAAGTAATTATCATTGCAATAGCAATTTCTTTTAAATGATTATCAGAGGAATAAGATTGTATTCTGCGTTCAGATTTAATTTTTTGGGACATTTTCAAGGCTCGCAATTAACCGTAAAAAACAAAACGTAGATATGTGCGGAAAATGTTTGGTTAATCTTGCGTTATTTCAAAAGACAATTGTTTGCCAATGATGCAAACATGCCTTTGCGAGTAACAGAGCATGATCACAGTTTAACACATAACGAACTTAGAATACCAAATGGTTTATAATGTCTCTGTTGCATGCATTGCTTTCCACCTAAGTGTATGATATTGTGACCCTTGCAAAACATATATTGGACCATGCATCATTGTTTCAACACATGGCAGCGCGATTAATTTCCGCTAGGCATCGTTCCTGTTGAATTGGCTCGGATGTTTGTACTGTTAATAAGCCGTGACACAATACTGCTTGTACACATATCGCAAGGAATCGACTATTGTATGTTCTTTTGCAACTACATTGCTTGCTTGATTCCAAAGGTTTGTCGATTCGTTTCAACAAACAGTATACAAATCATTAAACAGTGAAATTTGATATCTTTTATTATGATAATGATAATGAATGATTATTTTTAAAGCCCATTCATATACATCTAAGGCTGAAGTTATAAGTTCAACAATAATAAAAAACAATATAGACTAGAAATGATAAAAGTGTACAGCATATATTTCCATTCAATCCCTATTAGCTGTTTTCTCTGACCTGTCGTATGTGCTGATCGTTTGTCCATTTAGAGTACTGTGCGGCAGAGAATAGGTCGGTTAATCCGAGTACTTTAATTGAGTTACGTTTTTCTCACCTGATAACTTCGTATCTTATAGTATTCATACATTCATTTCTTCCACCATTTTAGGCCCCACATAAAATACAAATGTGTGTGTGCCGTTAAACACTATACTAACCATGCACATAATTTATGGGTGGTCATGACACAGCTGCGCTAAGAAATCCAAGTAGACAGCCCAGAGTGTTTCCGACATTGCGTGATTTTTGATTATTCTACGTTTAACACGTAGCTTCACAGCGTCAACTATAATGGACGGTGATCGGGCCAAATGTTTTAATACGAAAACCCAGGTTATGACTAACACATGGTTAAATGGAACACACAAAGTGCGTTCATTAGAGTTCCAGACACGAACCGTCATTATTCATTACGGTACAAAATGCTACTCTGAATATGCGTTGTTCTCCCAGCTAGCTTTGGCATGATATACGCAACCAACAGACAATGTTGTTGAGGCGACACGCGAAATTTGCAAATAAAGTCAGCGCTAACAATAACGTGCAGTATTCTCGTTTTGTTTGCATTATACTCAGGCTTGATGATGAATAATGCCAACATCTGAAATCTCGGAGGATAATCATACACACCTTGTTGCTTCTTAAAATGCTATCACCAAAATAAATCTGAGGGATTATGTCGGCTGCATTTAGAGCATTGCATAATGTGACTGGTTTGTTCAATGCACAGCTTCTAAAACTGACCATTCATCTATTTTATGATACGTCACATTTCCTGACAGAATCCATTTTAAGAGCAGATATTTTAGGGCACAGAGTAGATATATGGCCAATGGGAAGTACAAGAAATATTGTGAAACAATCTTTATAATCATTTGACTCGAGGGTAGAAGATAATGTACAGGCAGTCCATCCAATAAGCTACAACTTCACAGGGTGAATGGAGCCTATGCAATGTTGGGACCTACAGAACACCTCAACGCCAAAAACTGAGTTCCTCTCAAGCGCCGATTCACTTAGGGCATGCATCGTCCAGGATTAGAAGAAAAAGCCGTAACAGCAACCCTGTTCTTGATTATCATGCCTACGCAGCAGCTGTCAGTGAATATAACAGGGATCGGGAGTACAGTATCCATAATATACTTAGCATAAATCAATTGCATGGGAAGCTTTCTAATCAGTTTGAGACGGGATGAAATACTGTAAAAGGGATGGATGGAAGAACGATTAGTTGGAAGGAGAACGTTTATAGCTAGAGTTTAATGATATCCGCTCAGCCACATAACTAATGGTGTTTTAAGTGCCTTGGTGTTTCCTAGTGTGAAGACCCCGATGCCTTATCATGGTTGACGGCTATCACGATTACGATATCAGCCATAAACATAATCTTTTCCATTGCCATAATGCCGGAAGTGTAGCCACCTATGCGTGACATACACGAATCATATGTAGAAAGCGAGATATCTATTATTACAATTGAATTCACATCTCAGCGATTAGAGATTCTAGTGATGTATCCTAATACACAGTCACTTGGTTAATCAGTACCTTAGGCTTGCCGCTAGTTTTTACATTCATAAGACGAACATCGTGCACAGCTCAGTGCAAATTAGTGCGAGTCGTTATTGCATACTTGATGAATATCGATAGTTATAATTTGATCGCGGGCTTGTCGCTAGTTTGTACCCTTATAAGATGTGCATTTCATATATTTAATGCAAATTACTGCAATTCATAATTGCACACCATAGATGGTCATCATTATGATGTGACTTTTAAAATTGTGTGAATAATTGAATATTGCTCAAGTAGCAATCGGATGAAAAACGTATCGAACGTAATGCACCTTATGACCAAACGTATAAATGATATCCTCATGCATGTCGCTGAAGCAATCTTTGTTCCGTATTTGGAACCATCGCACATTGCTAAACAAATCGGATAAATTCTGTACTTGTTAACTTATATGCATTACATTTGCATGGATCATAATGACAACAACGCCCCAATATTTAGTTACATATCTCAAAAGAACAATTCAAGAGCTGGCATCTGTGCGGCTCCCATATATTGCTTGTGCGTTCTGCCTTTAAGATATAGTTATACGCTGCACATGTTATAATTTAGATACCCCAGACTCTCGTTCGTTAACGATATACCATAATTACCACGCAAAAAAATGAACCTCGCTAAACCCTGGCGCACACTCTGTCTGAAGCAAATGACATTGGAGCTAATGGTAATCCAACAGATAAATCTTTCCCACGCTGTTGTTCTCCCTGTAAAAATCAGAAATATCAATGAGTGTCACTTATACAATGTCTTGGATATCTGCCCGGATTGTAACAATGTCATGGTCGTTTATTTCATATGCAAACACGTTTATTGATATGTGATTTGAATTAACAAATGCGAAAATATTGATGTTAAAGATTCGAATGAGTTTAAATTATCATCAAATTGATGACACCACCAATATTATCCGTAAATCCGGACCACGTTGCTCATCAAAGGAAAAAGATTGTATTCTGCGTTATTTCTTCTTATTAATGCGCAATGTCTTCCACCTGCGCAAAACAGATCATGGTTTCGAACATAACATTTAACAAGACGACAAATGGTTTAAAAGCGGTTTTGGAATCATTGCTTTTATTTATGGTATCACAGTAGTAGTCCTACCCCAAAAACATCGAATGCATTCCTTGTTTCAACACATGGCATGTGTCACCATTTTCCATAATCGTATAAGATACAGCACTAACAGCAGGTCACGTTCACGGATCATTGCTTTCTCATCGCAAGACGTGACACAATTGAATGCAAAACAATACGAAAATGCCTCAGCCGAAATCTGAGGTTGATTTATTAGGATCTCATTCGCTGTGAAATTAATCGGTAGATTGGTTTCAGCATTTATGCCTCGAACAAATAAGTAAGTGCAGTTCAGTTTTAAAAAACTCTAGTGAAGTGTATCGGGCAACCATATATTTCCATTCAATCCCTATTAGCTGTTTTCTCTGACCTGTCAAAAAGTGTTTGTCCATTTAGAGTACTGTGCGGCAGAGAATAGGTCGGTTAATCCGAGTACTTTAATTTAGTTACGCTTTCTCCCTGATAACTTCGTATCTTATAGTATTCATGATTTCCTCCACCATTTTAGGCCCCACATAAAATACAAATGTGTGTGTGCCGTTAAACACTATACTAAACATGCCTCATTTTATGGCAAGGATCGCCTTACAAGATATGACACAGAAGATCTGACGCCAAAGAAATGCCGTTTCTAAGTAGCTTTAGCTTTCATTTCCATAAGTAATGAGCGAATTCGGTAACTGGATCAAAGGAACCAATGTCTTGACTCCCCGATGATGATAAATGAACAACAAAAGTGATTATCATTCAGTACCGTCAACTATAATTACGGTAAATGAAACACATGTTATGTTATCGCTACGTAGCGTGTCAATAACGACGAATGTGTGATGCGACACACACTGAGTGCCAACATAACATCAGCGCATAACAATAACGTTTGGAAGCTTGGTTTATCTCAGACTTGATGGTGATTTTGCCAACATCGTCAATCTCGGCGGACAGTGATCGTGACCAATCTGCTCAAGCTACCAAAGGCTCCGAGTCAGTAGGTCACTGCTAGTTTTGCATTGTTGTAGAGTTGTATTGTATGACTAATATATATTACACCTTGAAGTAGTCTTAGAGCAAAAATCTACTCACCCAGTGTAAGTACGGCATATGTCTAGCGCAGAGAGATAATGACAACCGCTGATACAAGAGCATTGTGATTGCAATGAAAGTATTTGATTCGCTCACATACTAATGTACAGGCAGTCCATCCAATAAGTACAGATTCACAGGGTGAAGAGCCTATTTATTGTTGGTTTTAGAATTGCGCCAAAAACATGAGATTCTCCCGCGCTTTGGGAGGGCATGCATCGTCCATAATTTTAGAAGAAAAAGCAGTAACAGCACCCTGTACTTGAGTGATTGAGCAGCAAGGAAGGATATCTAATGCGGATTGGGTACATCATAATATCTCATCAGCATGTGAGTACACATTTTGAACATCATACGCCATCGACGACTACACATATCGGAAACACAGGTGGTTAAATATATGGAGTAGACTTTGCATGGATCTAATGTACAACGCCCTGTTCCTAGCAAGAAAATCCAAAAGGTATTCAAGATCATCTGTGAACGATAACCGCAATGTTCATCGTTCTTTATTAGACCGCTCCAATACATGAAACTAACAGTCAGGATATCCGAAAAAGATTCGTTATATGAACATAATTCCTGCAAAGGGGCTGATACGGCACCGATTGTGCACCGATTGCATATGTTGACAATAGTTATGTTGATAGCTGTTAGAACGGCAGAAATAAGAAATGTGTATGAGTGTCACAATGCCAACGTGCGATACTAGATTGTGCCAATGTCATGGTCGTTTATTTCGTTTTGACACAATATTGCCCTGTGATTGAATTAACAAATTCGGTTATAGCAGTTAACCAATTCGAATCCAAGTAAATTATCATCAATTTAACGACACCACCAATATTCGCCGGATCCGGATGATATTGATTATCACAGGAATAAGATTGTATTCTGCGTTATTTCAGAAGTAATTCTTAAATTGCATTGCTTTGCAAACAGAGCATGGTTTCGAACATAACATGTTATACACGATAATGGTTTAAAATGTACTCTGCATCATTGCTTTTACCACTGGTATCACAGTAGTAGTCCTTCCCCCACATGATCGAATGCATCACTTGTTTCAACACATGGCATGTGTCACCATTTTCCAGCAATCGTTCCTATACACCAGGTCACGTCGGATCATTGCTTTCTCATCGCAAGACGTGACACAATTGAATGCAAAACAATACGAAAATGCCTCAGCCGAAATCTGAGGTTGATTTATTAGGATCTCATTCGCTGTGAAATTAATCGGTAGATTGGTTTCAGCATTTATGCCTCGAACAAATAAGTAAGTGCAGTTCAGTTTTAAAAACTCTAGTGAAGTGTATCGGGCAACCATATATTTCCATTCAATCCCTATTAGCTGTTTTCTCTGACCTGTCAAAAAGTGTTTGTCCATTTAGAGTACTGTGCGGCAGAGAATAGGTCGGTTAATCCGAGTACTTTAATTTAGTTACGCTTTCTCCCTGATAACTTCGTATCTTATAGTATTCATGATTTCCTCCACCATTTTAGGCCCCACATAAAATACAAATGTGTGTGTGCCGTTAAACACTGTACTAAACATATGCCTCATTTTATGGCAAGGATCGCCTTACAAGATATGACACAGAAGATCTGACGCCAAAGAAATGCCGTTTCTAAGTAGCTTTAGCTTTCATTTCTATAAGTAATGAGCGAATTCGGTAACTGGATCAAAGGAACCAATGTCTTGACTCCCCGATGATGATAAATGAACAACAAAAGTGATTATCATTCAGTACCGTCAACTATAATTACGGTAAATGAAACACATGTTATGTTATCGCTACGTAGCGTGTCAATAACGACGAATGTGTGATGCGACACACACTGAGTGCCAACATAACATCAGCGCATAACAATAACGTTTGGAAGCTTGGTTTATCTCAGACTTGATGGTGATTTTGCCAACATCGTCAATCTCGGCGGACAGTGATCGTGACCAATCTGCTCAAGCTACCAAAGGCTCCGAGTCAGTAGGTCACTGCTAGTTTTGCATTGTTGTAGAGTTGTATTGTATGACTAATATATATTACACCTTGAAGTAGTCTTAGAGCAAAAATCTACTCACCCAGTGTAAGTACGGCATATGTCTAGCGCAGAGAGATAATGACAACCGCTGATACAAGAGCATTGTGATTGCAATGAAAGTATTTGATTCGCTCACATACTAATGTACAGGCAGTCCATCCAATAAGTACAGATTCACAGGGTGAAGAGCCTATTTATTGTTGGTTTTAGAATTGCGCAAAAAACATGAGATTCTCCCGCGCTTAGGGAGGGCATGCATCGTCCATAATTTTAGAAGAAAAAGCAGTAACAGCACCCTGTACTTGAGTGATTGAGCAGCAAGGAAGGATATCTAATGCGGATTGGGTACATCATAATATCTCATCAGCATGTGAGTACACATTTTGAACATCATACGCCATCGACGACTACACATATCGGAAAACACAGGTGGTTAAATATATGGAGTAGACTTTGCATGGATCTAATGTACAACGCCCTGTTCCTAGCAAGAAAATCCAAAAGGTATTCAAGATCATCTGTGAACGATAACCGCAATGTTCATCGTTCTTTATTAGACCGCTCCAATACATGAAACTAACAGTCAGGATATCCGAAAAAGATTCGTTATATGAACATAATTCCTGCAAAGGGGCTGATACGGCACCGATTGTGCACCGATTGCATATGTTGACAATAGTTATGTTGATAGCTGTTAGAACGGCAGAAATAAGAAATGTGTATGAGTGTCACAATGCCAACGTGCGATACTAGATTGTGCCAATGTCATGGTCGTTTATTTCGTTTTGACACAATATTGCCCTGTGATTGAATTAACAAATTCGGTTATAGCAGTTAACCAATTCGAATCCAAGTAAATTATCATCAATTTAACGACACCACCAATATTCGCCGGATCCGGATGATATTGATTATCACAGGAATAAGATTGTATTCTGCGTTATTTCAGAAGTAATTCTTAAATTGCATTGCTTTGCAAACAGAGCATGGTTTCGAACATAACATGTTATACACGATAATGGTTTAAAATGTACTCTGCATCATTGCTTTTACCACTGGTATCACAGTTGTAGCCCTTCCCCCACATGATCGAATGCATCACTTGTTTCAACACATGGCATGTGTCACCATTTTCCAGCAATCGTTCCTATACACCAGGTCACGTCGGATCATTGCTTTCTCATCGCAAGACGTGACACAATTGAATGCAAAACAATATGAAAATGCCTCAGCCGAAATCTGAGGTTGATTTATTAGGATCTCATTCGCTGTGAAATTAATCGGTAGATTGGTTTCAGCATTTATGCCTCGAACAAATAAGTAAGTGCAGTTCAGTTTTAAAAACTCTAGTGAAGTGTATCGGGCAACCATATATTTCCATTCAATCCCTAATAGCTGTTTTCTCTGATCTGTCAAAAAGTGTTTGTCCATTTAGAGTACTGTGCGGCAGAGAATAGGTCGGTTTATCCGAGTACTTTAATTGAGTTACGCTTTCTCCCTGATAACTTCGTATCTTATAGTATTCATGATTTCCTCCACCATTTTAGGCCCCACATAAAATACAAATGTGTGTGTGCCGTTAAACACTATACTAACCATGCCTCATTTTATGGCAAGGATCGCCTTACAAGATATGACACAGAAGATCTGACGCCAAAGAAATGCCGTTTCTAAGTAGCTTTAGCTTTCATTTCCATAAGTAATGAGCGAATTCGGTAACTGGATCAAAGGAACCAATGTCTTGACTCCCCGATGATGATAAATGAACAACAAAAGTGATTATCATTCAGTACCGTCAACTATGATTACGGTAAATGAAACACATGTTATGTTATCGCTACGTAGCGTGTCAATAACGACGAATGTGTGATGCGACACACACTGAGTGCCAACATAACATCAGCGCATAACAATAACGTTTGGAAGCTTGGTTTATCTCAGACTTGATGGTGATTTTGCCAACATCGTCAATCTCGGCGGACAGTGATCGTGACCAATCTGCTCAAGCTACCAAAGGCTCCGAGTCAGTAGGTCACTGCTAGTTTTGCATTGTTGTAGAGTTGTATTGTATGACTAATATATATTACACCTTGAAGTAGTCTTAGAGCAAAAATCTACTCACCCAGTGTAAGTACGGCATATGTCTAGCGCAGAGAGATAATGACAACCGCTGATACAAGAGCATTGTGATTGCAATGAAAGTATTTGATTCGCTCACATACTAATGTACAGGCAGTCCATCCAATAAGTACAGATTCACAGGGTGAAGAGCCTATTTATTGTTGGTTTTAGAATTGCGCCAAAAACATGAGATTCTCCCGCGCTTAGGGAGGGCATGCATCGTCCATAATTTTAGAAGAAAAAGCAGTAACAGCACCCTGTACTTGAGTGATTGAGCAGCAAGGAAGGATATCTAATGCGGATTGGGTACATCATAATATCTCATCAGCATGTGAGTACACATTTTGAACATCATACGCCATCGACGACTACACATATCGGAAACACAGGTGGTTAAATATATGGAGTAGACTTTGCATGGATCTAATGTACAACGCCCTGTTCCTAGCAAGAAAATCCAAAAGGTATTCAAGATCATCTGTGAACGATAACCGCAATGTTCATCGTTCTTTATTAGACCGCTCCAATACATGAACTAACAGTCAGGATATCCGAAAAAGATTCGTTATATGAACATAATTCCTGCAAAGGGGCTGATACGGCACCGATTGTGCACCGATTGCATATGTTGACAATAGTTATGTTGATAGCTGTTAGAACGGCAGAAATAAGAAATGTGTATGAGTGTCACAATGCCAACGTGCGATACTAGATTGTGCCAATGTCATGGTCGTTTATTTCGTTTTGACACAATATTGCCCTGTGATTGAATTAACAAATTCGGTTATAGCAGTTAACCAATTCGAATCCAAGTAAATTATCATCAATTTAACGACACCACCAATATTCGCCGGATCCGGATGATATTGATTATCACAGGAATAAGATTGTATTCTGCGTTATTTCAGAAGTAATTCTTAAATTGCATTGCTTTGCAAACAGAGCATGGTTTCGAACATAACATGTTATACACGATAATGGTTTAAAATGTACTCTGCATCATTGCTTTTACCACTGGTATCACAGTTGTAGCCCTTCCCCCACATGATCGAATGCATCACTTGTTTCAACACATGGCATGTGTACCATTTTCCAGCAATCGTTCCTATACACCAGGTCACGTCGGATCATTGCTTTCTCATCGCAAGACGTGACACAATTGAATGCAAAACAATATGAAAATGCCTCAGCCGAAATCTGAGGTTGATTTATTAGGATCTCATTCGCTGTGAAATTAATCGGTAGATTGGTTTCAGCATTTATGCCTCGAACAAATAAGTAAGTGCAGTTCAGTTTTAAAAACTCTAGTGAAGTGTATCGGGCAACCATATATTTCCATTCAATCCCTATTAGCTGTTTTCTCTGATCTGTCAAAAAGTGTTTGTCCATTTAGAGTACTGTGCGGCAGAGAATAGGTCGGTTATCCGAGTACTTTAATTGAGTTACGCTTTCTCCCTGATAACTTCGTATCTTATAGTATTCATGATTTCCTCCACCATTTTAGGCCCCACATAAAATACAAATGTGTGTGTGCCGTAAAACACTATACTAACCATGCCTCATTTTATGGCAAGGATCGCCTTACAAGATATGACACAGAAGATCTGACGCCAAAGAAATGCCGTTTCTAAGTAGCTTTAGCTTTCATTTCCATAAGTAATGAGCGAATTCGGTAACTGGATCAAAGGAACCAATGTCTTGACTCCCCGATGTTGATAAATGAACAACAAAAGTGATTATCATTCAGTACCGTCAACTATAATTACGGTAAATGAAACACATGTTATGTTATCGCTACGTAGCGTGTCAATAACGACGAATGTGTGATGCGACACACACTGAGTGCCAACATAACATCAGCGCATAACAATAACGTTTGGAAGCTTGGTTTATCTCAGACTTGATGGTGATTTTGCCAACATCGTCAATCTCGGCGGACAGTGATCGTGACCAATCTGCTCAAGCTACCAAAGGCTCCGAGTCAGTAGGTCACTGCTAGTTTTGCATTGTTGTAGAGTTGTATTGTATGACTAATATATATTACACCTTGAAGTAGTCTTAGAGCAAAAATCTACTCACCCAGTGTAAGTACGGCATATGTCTAGCGCAGAGAGATAATGACAACCGCTGATACAAGAGCATTGTGATTGCAATGAAAGTATTTGATTCGCTCACATACTAATGTACAGGCAGTCCATCCAATAAGTACAGATTCACAGGGTGAAGAGCCTATTTATTGTTGGTTTTAGAATTGCGCCAAAAACATGAGATTCTCCCGCGCTTAGGGAGGGCATGCATCGTCCATAATTTTAGAAGAAAAAGCAGTAACAGCACCCTGTACTTGAGTGATTGAGCAGCAAGGAAGGATATCTAATGCGGATTGGGTACATCATAATATCTCATCAGCATGTGAGTACACATTTTTGAACATCATACGCCATCGACGACTACACATATCGGAAACACAGGTGGTTAAATATATGGAGTAGACTTTGCATGGATCTAATGTACAACGCCCTGTTCCTAGCAAGAAAATCCAAAAAGGTATTCAAGATCATCTGTGAACGATAACCGCAATGTTCATCGTTCTTTATTAGACCGCTCCAATACATGAAACTAACAGTCAGGATATCCGAAAAAGATTCGTTATATGAACATAATTCCTGCAAAGGGGCTGATACGGCACCTATTGTGCACCGATTGCATATGTTGACAATAGTTATGTTGATAGCTGTTAGAACGGCAGAAATAAGAAATGTGTATGAGTGTCACAATGCCAACGTGCGATACTAGATTGTGCCAATGTCATGGTCGTTTATTTCGTTTTGACACAATATTGCCCTGTGATTGAATTAACAAATTCGGTTATTGCAGTTAACCAATTCGAATCCAAGTAAATTATCATCAATTTAACGACACCACCAATATTCGCCGGATCCGGATGATATTGATTATCACAGGAATAAGATTGTATTCTGCGTTATTTCAGAAGTAATTCTTAAATTGCATTGCTTTGCCAACAGAGCATGGTTTCGAACATAACATGTTATACACGATAATGGTTTAATATTGCTGGTCTTTGGCTAATTTTCATGAAACACGCTTTACACTATAAACGACTGTCGTCTATATTTCAGTAAACTTAGCGACAACGGAAGCAATATACTACCGGTGAAGCTTTAACAATCAGTCATATATGGTTAAGTAACTGCATGCTAAATGCTTAATGTTTGCCCTAGAGAGTGGGACCGCAACGGTAATTAAACAGAGCAAACATTTAGACAATATGCACAATCGGTTTTATGACTCCCATGAACGCAATTTATCGGCACAGAAACAGCCAACGGACTCGTTGAGAGTGATTTGTTGAATTAATACCTTGCAATCTATCCACAGTTAGTGCATGACACTCTTAAAACTTTAGGCTTTAAGACCGGGTGTAGCTTAAGTATTATTGTAAATACCTATCATAGGCAATATTTGATTGTGTCCTTTCAAATATGTTATTGCAGCGTTAAGATGACTTTCGAATGGAATAACTTCAGGTGCCCATGCCATGGGTCGTTTTATCGATATGGTAATGTAATTTTGCAATAGCTGCTTTCTTTTAAATAATAATTTTTTGGGACATTTTCAAGGCTCGCAATTAACCGTAAAAAACAAAACGTAGATATGTGCGGAAAATGTTTGGTTAATCTTTTAGAGAAGTCAAAGAGACAATTGTTTGCCACCTATGATATAAACATGCCGATGCGAGTAACCGCGATGGGTGATCACAGCTTAACACTACGTACTTAGAATACCAAATGTAACAGATAATGTCTACTGTTGTGATGCAGGATATTCCACCTAAGTGTTGATATTGCTGACAGTTGCAAAACCGTATATATTGGACCAGGACAATGTGTGGAGCAGCGCGATTAATTTCCGCTAGGCATGACAGTTGCTGTTGAATTGGCTCGATGTTTGTACTGTTAATAAGCCACTATAATACTGCTTGTACACATATCGCAAGGAATCGACTATTGTATGTTCTTTTGCAACCACATTGATTGAGCTTGATTCCAAAGTCATTTGTCGATTTGTTTCAACAAAGAGTATACAAATCATTAAACAGTGAAATTTGATATCTTTTATTCTGTGAAGAAATATATTGCTCGTAATTGTATTGGATTAGGAAAACGCTCATAAATCAATGCCACATTGTTTTTAGGCGGCACAATCAGAACTAAGCCTTGAACGTGAGAGAAAACATTCAATTAACGTTATGAATTATCCGCAATGTTGATTTCATAGAGATCAGGCACGAATATTACATCGACCACTTCAAAGACATTATTCAATATTAAATGAACTTGATAAATCCCTCATAAGTGAACGGCTATATCGTAGGTAACAAAACCGTTGGCTAATGGTTATACATAAGCGATTTTAACAATAAAACAATAATAGAGCGACGCGAAGCAGCGACAATGCATACTTGCCTTATTCTTGATTGGTCAGTTCAAGTGACTGATAGACCATTATATGGTAGGCAAGCGCGTTCATGTTCGTACACGGAAAGTTGTAACAACATGCATTTCTATCAATGCACTCAATGATACGACAGTTTGCTTGTTTATAAGGTAATGTGCTATTAAATAAAATAAATCCATGTCACGAATGGGTCGTACATGGCTTCCGCTTGACAAGTGAGAAAATATAATTGCTTCTGCGTGAATCATGCTTGATATATATCTCTACATGAGTCATGGGGAAATAGCCTTGACACCTAAAGTCGTTTATGAATGATACGTTAGTATTTGCGCAATAGTTTAAGATACTTATGGCTTAGTGTGTAGGTTGAAGGCAACAAAAGATAACATATGTCGTATAAGGAAGCCAAAGAGCATTTCTTTCGTTATTAATCAACCGCGAGATTTTGCCTTTTGTTCGTGCATCTGATAAATGAGGTCACCGGTCAATAAAGCCATAACTCAACTAGAGGTACAATGGCAGTAAAACGGTTTCTGGAAAACTTTCAAGCTAATATACTCACCTGGTTACTGATTTCTAAGGCCATATGCAGTCATAATAACAAGTCAAAGGACATACTTCCTCTGTTTAGTTCATAGATATACTACCAAATAATGTTCATTCATATGCGCTCAAAACAGATTGCCAAATTAGGGCCTTTGAATGGTTCAGCTAGTTCACAGTGGGGGTTGTTAATAACCAGCAATCGCCATTGCTCATATGCAGAACATTACAGCAATTACTTTTATCGATATTTTCCCGTAAGCTATAGAAAAATAAGTACACTACTCTCAAGTGTACAGGGTCAACATAACACCGCATATGCGATGCCAAATCAATTTAGAACACTTATAGAATCACATTATGATTTATACGCGTTTACCATTTTAGAATTATTCCTATAACAATTTTTAAATGATAATGCCCACAAGAATGTTAGTGGTTATCATAACTAATTTCATTTTGAAACAACTGGTACTCGGCAGGACCCATTCGATGGTAACACCGTTAAGATCGCTCCTAAAATATTCACTTAATAATTTCCCCCTGTCCTGTAAATTCTGCTTTACAAGGTTAACCTTGTCGTTAAATGTTTGTGTTAATACCCAGTTCCGATCTCCTACATCATCAAACTTTGCAATTGCTTATAACTAAATAGTAAACTCGTCAACATAGCATGAAAAGGGGTTGTCTCTGTGAATTTATGCATTGTCAACTTTAGCAGTTACAATTGCACATTGCTTACTGAATGCCATACAAATACACGACCAATAAATCACTATTATAGGAAATAGTTACAGACATACTTTCACCGATACAAAAACGGACAGTCACTGTCTGATCGAAAATATACTATCAGGCAAGTCCAATTTTGCTGTACCAATGCCAATAAGAACTAGGCACGTGTGCTTGGTTGACCTGAGTAATATTTGAAAAAAAACCTCTCCTGGTGATCAATAGCAAACTGCTGCCGTACTTCGTCGCGCTTTGAATAAGACAACCAGGGTAATAGTTGGGGCAGGAAAATTAAATGATAACACCATTTACAGGGGTTGGTTGGGGACGAGGTAATAAGCAGACATCGGAACGTAAGCCATATTCGAAATTGCATCCAAATTGCAGTCCACATTAAGGGGGCCACGGCTATGATTTACGCTCGCATATATGGTACTCTTAGTTAATATTGAATGCCTTAATACCCCAAAGCTCTTTGTTCATATACTAAAGGCTCTCCAACCTGTCCAATTCTAGGTTCATAATGAGATAATCAAGCATAGCAAATTGGTTATCATAATAATAGCTTGGTTAAAGTGTATGGGTGACGTGCATATGTAAAGGTGACCGAGTGGGGAATTGTTTTTCCCAATTTGTGCAACATAGAAAGACTTTGTCAGCGATTGTTTGCCTGATAACGGTTGAATTTATCCAAAAACAATACGCTTACACAGCAAGATCGATTCGAACCTTATTTCGCTCTAGTGCCATCATCTGCTATTCGCTATGCGTAAACCGCGAATATGCACTGAGAGCAGTTAGACAACTGTCATCAAACGCCCAACTTTAAAACCGTGATGTAATGGTTACCATCTATTACCTTATGTATTGGAAAAGCGCACTACCCTATCAAAATTATCACCGCTCCAGTGAAACAGCATACTGCAGAACCATGCACTTTCAGGTTATGTTCGCCCATGCAGGTATAGCAACATTACAATAATAATGTTCAGTACGCTTGTATTCTGCTGAAATATCATAATTTCTACTAGATTCGAAGTTAACCACCTATGCTGTAGGATAATGGATCGAAATATATTTGAGCATAAGGCAAAGAGGCATTGTATTAACCATTTTATTATCGATTCTGAAAATAAAATATACGATTTAAGTTCCTGATTAGAATCTGCACAAATTCCATGATACACAATATGTCTGTTGGCTTTAGGAAGCTGCTGTTTTAGTCCAAAACGAGTCCCGTTCGCACAATTTTTGGAAGTTGCCTGAACTATGTACAGAAGTAGGACCAAGAGCTGAATCCTAATGGGATATCAGCTTAAACATGACAGTTTATAGATCTGATCGTTCATAGGTCGGCAGAGAAGGTTAATATACCTATCTGACCTGTGCCTTGATCAGCTATTTTGAAATGGATCATTACATAGATGGAATTGAGACGCCTAGCTTTTGTCTACAAGCGAACATGACTCTAAGCGGTAAGGGGGAGACAGGAGGCATTATAGGCATTAAATCGTATGGAATGGTTGTTTCTATTTGTTTACACAGATAAAAGACAAACCTGACTAATACTCACGAAGCAGATTCTTTTTATATCAAATGCGCTCATAAATTGGGCACAACATGCCTTTTTACACGATCATGAGATATAGAAAATACTTTCCCCCGGCATTGTATCGAGCACCATTTGTAACAGCTCATTTTTACCTTCAAGCTGTGGACGACTATCAACACTATAGAGCCCCCTGATATGATGATATGAGTGTCGGGGCAAGCCAAAAAAGTCATCTCAAAACCGGCTGACCGTCGCGCATGCGCGTTTCATATCTTTTTATGGTGAATTATCATTCTTGCATATGATCATGTTGTAATGTAGCTACCAATTATCATACCTTACTGCAAATACATACCGTTAAGCATTACCGTATATATAATATTGCACACATCTTTAGCAAAATCCTTTGCTGATTCGGCAAACAAAGGACATTCAGACATGTTAACGAAAAAAAATTGTATCACAATACGACATGATTCTCTTTAGAATGACTTAGTTGCATAGATATTTCAGTTCCACCTATACCACGCCTTATATATATTCAGCCATACATAAGCATCACTAAGCTAGGCGTATAATCGTCAAGATTAATGGTTATCTCAGTCTTAAGGACAACCTTACACGTAATGGTTTTGGCAACAGAATATTACCAGAATACAATAGCATTATTTTAAAACATAATGAACGCATGATTGAGACAATCATTAGAAAACAATAACATTCTCTAGGAAGATCAGTTTGACTTCAGAAAAGACTCCTGAACAACGCATTCATTATTTAAGCCACAAACAATATGCGCAAGCACCTCGATGACGATGGAGACTTACACTGCATATATCTAGACATTAATAAGGATTTTGTCACTCGGTCATGGGTCACAACCTTTGAATTGTATTTCTGTGCTGCGGATTTTGGAAATGTGCTGTGTATAAGAAACAGTTAAATGAATGCACGAGAGAGCATACATTACAATGTATCGTCAAAGATGCCAACAAGTACGTTAGCAAAACATTGAGACACTAGAAATGCTGATGAATAATTTAATTGGCTAACTTTGATCAAACAAGGATAGCCGGGACCAGAAGACGCACGCAAGCGTCAATTATGGATCCTCGTTTGACATTGATGGATATTGCAAAACCAAAAATAGGCTCTTAACTTAGGCCAAAGCACGAACTAAACTCCTGCTCTATCGATCTATGACACAATTCTGACTGCTCAAATTAGACTAAGTGTTGTTATTATTTGGAGACGGGCGTGCGAACAGAGCACCTCACGTATTGTGCTATACAGGTGAAGGTACCTCCAGTCATATCATGCTACGTCTGCTTCTATGGTACATTACATACAAATTTCAAATACCTGCATTTCAATGTTTATGTAAACATAATGTGAAGCATTGTGGTTAGCGTGGACTGACTTGAGTAAGATGTGAATGAGCCGGGTTCTCGTCAGCCTATTTCTATTCAATGCACAAAGTTCGAGTGAAACATAATGCCTCTTTGGATTAGTATGGGCTATTGAATAATACAGTTAAGAGCCTGTCATTTAGATATATTCACTTTGATTTTCAGCGAATTATCTATTCTTTATAAAAGTTAACGTTTTATTGGCTGTGTTTTTCGGTTGTTTTGTCACGGAGAAAGGATGTTACGTTCAGACACCATACTGTAAATAAAAGATGTCATAACACTGCCATACGAAGCGTGATTAGACCGATACACGCAAGGAACCAGCCTACTAGGCATTAGCTGGCGCTTCAAGGATATAGCATCCATTATGAGGTATGAGCATGTATCGCCCAGACCTACGGTAAAATAATCACAGCGCAGCGTCCGCTTATATCATCCATCATCGATTGCATCAAGTGCGATGTAGCGTGCTAAATTTGTTATTAAGCTGACACAGCCCGGTGCATATTGGAATAGCAGCTAGACAGTTCAGAGATTAGTTTTACTGTTGACGGAGGGGCTCAGTTAGATATCGTTTATGCATTGCAACAGCTTCTTCTGCAGCAGTATGTAATACGGTGAAAAACACGATGATCGTTACTGTCTTATATCGTGGAAGGGATGATGCAGCAACATATTCTATACTCAGACGCGGATTACACAAGAACAATCTGGGCGTCGTTAGTCCACGCTTGTTCCGTTTGACGCATCGTTTATTGAGTACAACACGATCCCTTCACATGGTTATGGTGTGTTCTTAGTCACAATACAACATACACTACACATGAATTTAGCATAGGTTGTACATAAACTATTTGATTCAGTTGGACATTTAGAGAAATCATTTGAAATCAATCACCAATGGATCATTTCTTTACTGGCATTTACTTCTTGTACCTTAGCATATTGCGACTCTGGTATCAGACTAGCTAATCTATGACTTGTTTCTCTGCTTCAGGGGAGAAGTGTTATTGTACAGTTCGACGTGTTTAACCCTCGACTGATACAAATGGAAATTTTCCCTGCTTTATAATATTGTCGTAGGTAACGGGTACGCTTTTCACGCCCACGTATGTCTTATCCAGACCCCAACTGCAATAAATATATCCATCAATCTAAACTAGATTTGATAAAAGAATATATGAGCCTGTCACCGAGACTGGTCCCTTTGTAAATGCGGCCCCAGGGGGTTAATCAATTATATATCTGCTGGTCGGGCAGAAGTGAAAACTACCTCAAGCCAGAAGCTTCAGGGCAAGAGCTGGAGTATATTGACAATGGTGAGATTTTTATTCTCTCTCGTCACCAAAATGAGATGCTGATGTTACTTTAAGCTTAAGCTTTGAAACAGGGCGGTAAACACGTGTAGTAGGAACCGTTGATTTTTCTACTATTCATCAGATGATGCAACATAACCATGTGGACAAACTCTTTTGGTAAATGTCAAAAATACATTTAAAATGATCAATTAATGACGCACTATGGTCAGTTTCATTACGTGTACTATATCGTAGGCCACCAATGTCATACAGTGACTACCCGCAAATGCAAAGTACTTTTATATTGCTTTATAAATCGGTTTGAACGTAAATGATTATATGACAAATAATACGCGGTCGATTAAATATAATCATTATTCGTCGTGTACTACGTGAGGATGTTATGTAGTTTACATGACCTGTCAAAACAAACATCGGTTAGATAACTGTAAGAGGCAGAATATGATTGCAAACATAAGCACTGCATACTGCCTGTTGAAGACATATATTTACCACATGTGCCAATGATTTTACGGATTGCATGTGACTTGCCATTCTTGGAACGTATAAAGAAGAACGAATTGCACATCCATCGCTGCTGCAACGATAATCCCCATACTGATGCTGCAGTAAGCGCCTGAGTTGCCAGGGTTTAACAAAAAACATGCTTGTTGGATCTCGGACATAAAGTTCCGCCGCCAGTGTGATTAGCTGTGGTATAGCAAATGTTGTGTTTGGGTGACATGCTTTCTTGTCCGCAAATCACTTTTGATTGCTAGTCGACCTATGTTTAGCGGTTAAGTTTTCCTCTCTTTTCGTGTGATATGTGCCAAATTGCGCGTGTAGTGACCCAACCTGCACAACTCAATTGATCACTAGTTGTAATGCTTATGAAACGTGTCGCATCTGGGGCACAAACATATTCATTGTAGGCTACTAAAGAAGGGTTATAGTGATATCTTTATTTTAGTGGAGGGAGGTCACGAATAACGCGAATCCCTCTAATTTATGAGATATTGCGCACTAAAGAGCAGGGGATTGCTAAAAGTTGCTAAATATGACCGAGTTTACAAGAGTTAAGGTAACAAGGATTGTTTAGTACATGTGTGCGAAAATAAGGAAATGAGCGAGTGAGTGCATGAGTTAGTGAGTGAACTAGTGCGTGAATGAGTGCGTGAATGAGTTAGCGGGTTATAGAGCCAATTAATGAATAAGCGAGTAAGTGATGGAGGGGGGGAAATAATAAATGAGCGCATGAGAGTATTAATAAATAAATGAGTGAATGAATGAGAGCAGAAGTAGCTATCCCACTGCAGAGTTTTTTACTTAAAATGCGTCCTGAGATATTGTCACAAAATATTGTGATGTTATGGGAAATATCTGGTATTGTGGTGTCTAGAGCTGTTTTCTAAACACGCCCGATTCTTCGCTTCTTAACATGATGCTGTAAATTACATGCGACGCATCATGTAAACAATATTCCCTAACAGACATAAGCTTATCAAGCGCCAGGCTTACAATATGCACCAGTCATAGCACTATACAAAGTCAAATTAACTGAATTGCAGGATCACATTACCCGCCTTTCGAACCAAGGTTTGAGAACCTGACTGGATCTCCGTGTCTCTGATGATTACGTTTAATTGCGGTCTCATCTCTGAAAGGTAAAGCACCCGACTAGGTAGCTTAATGGAATCATGCTTGACCTTCGTCCAAACGGCGTGGGTTTTGCAGCCCGCACTTGGCAACGGGCTTGTGCCAAGTGGGCGTTTGCTCTTAAGGGGTACGGCCAAAGTTACACAATCATCGTCATCCATCACCGTCGTGATATCACCCTTCTGTTGGTAGTGACGTAAACTCCCATTATTACCATTATCATTATCAGACGTTTTGATTGTAGAAATGTGTGTCATTATATCTGAGATTCGAACGCGCTCAGCGTGTCATTTTGTAACTATTTATCCGGACAAATATATCATATCAATCATGTATATATCTGCGTATCAAAGAATATAAAATAAACGTTCTCTGATTGAGGTGCCTCTTTTCACGCTGTTAGTAAGTAGTTCGTGGTGTCTCAAGCCCTTGATATCATGGCCAAGCGATAAACCAGCGATCTGTTCTAGGGTAGCTATACCCGGAGGAATATAATGTACTTACAAGCAAGTTCAATTGGGGCCGGCTCATGTTGTGCTGCCTCTGATGACCAAAATATCAAAAAAGAATATGTCTTTCACTAGAAGGGCACCGGGTGCATATAAATATTCCTTCGGCAGTAAACCTTCGTATTTGCGGAATGGCATATTTACATTTGCTAGAATGATCTTTAAAGACCTATGTTTCCGCCTGTGTCACGATACGGATATTGCATTCCAAACGCATCACACTATAAAGCATATTCCGGTTAGCAAGTTGATTTGGCTAAAGGAGTCTATCAAGGACATTATTGTCTATTAATACTGATGCTGCCATCATATAATGTATTGTCATCGACATGCTGCATGACTAGCATGCGTCCGTTTCGATGCTTACCATTAGTGACTCTTGCTGCGTTATTTTGCATTGATGTCGTCGCTGATTCGTTCAATTAGGGCTATTAACGCTTCATCGATATAACCATCATGGTTATAATTTGTACATGGATACGACTTCTCCCGGTTTCAGCGTGTATCCAAATTAAATTCATTAATGCGCATATTTATAAATGATGAGAGCCTTGGCAGCAAAGTTATCGTTGTTCATCTAAATAGATAGAGAAGTTACTTCAATGTCACATATTTAACCGTGGGCGTCGCAGTAAGTCCACAGAACTAAGCAATCACATTCTGAAGGAACGTGATTGATGTATCAATTTGTTGGACCGTCTTGTGGGGAAAATGCTCTTGTTGGCTTCGGAAGCACTGTACAGCTTAGATATTGAGTGTGTTACACATTACCACACGAATAATAGCTTCATTATCGCTTGCCTATAATATATATATGTATATATTAAAGTATATGAATATATATATATATATATATATATATATATATATATAATATATATATATATAATATATATATATATATATATATATACATATATATATATATATATACATACATACATACATATATATATATATATATATAAACCATGCACGCTGTATTAGAGAGCAATATGTAAGCGCCTAGTGTCTCTAGTAGCACTGATCATGATCGGCAAAGGGAGACCCAAAAGAGTCGTGTGAAGGTCAGTATATACTATGCATGTTTATACCTATTGGGGTGATACTTTTGAATTTCAACTGAAGTAGGTTTTTTTTAGTAAATAGTTGAGTCATTCCGTCGGTCGGAGGTTTGTGTTTCGCGCTATCGCAGACCTAATCAAGTTACATTCAGCGATCGAAGTAAAATAAAATTATTTAAACCAGATATGATAAGGTACTCCTGAATAACACTCGCGTGTTAGTAATAATATGAGGAACAATTCCCCCACACAACCACTAACCCTGACCAAATGCCAAAAGTTGTTTATGCTAGTTGAATGATTGACAAGCAAGAATATGCGACGTTTGCTCTTTTACTGACAGCAGAATACCATGCCTCTGTGTTTTTGACACAACAGAAAATTGCTAAACTGTCTTTTCAAAAGAGCACAACTAACGGCCAGAAGACTAAGTAGCAAAGAGAGACGGCACTTGCCTTCTTTCGTTTTGCGGTCGCCTAGTCAATTGCTTAGCCAGGATTGTAGTGGATGGCAATGCTACATCCAGCACTCTGCCCAGCAAAGGATGTGTTGTACGTACCTCCGTATGGATGGCATCAGTCGAGAACATGTCCAGCCGTTCCATTAAAACAGGGGACCGCATGGATGAATGGGACTGATTTCATTTGGCCCGTGCAATCTCACTTCAACCTCCTGGGCCGCTACAGTGTGGCAGCCAAAGCCTTTACATACTGACTTCCATCAATTCAAAGATGGCTTAGGTGCTTGCATAACTGTTGGGGCTACATAGTAGCTTGATTACTCAGCACTGGCTCGTGTTGATGAACGCTTGGAAGGTGGCGCCTCTGTTAGGGTGCTGTCCAAGACCAACCTCTAAGGCCGCTTGGGTGTGCAGCGGCCGTGTCCTATTTCTCGTCGACCGGTTCCATGTTAAACCAAGGATCAGGTCTGTGCAACAAGACCCGCACATCGTGTGCTTGGCCGGGCTCTTGAGACCAAGGAACGCTCTCAGTGCTGTGTATGGGCCAGCAACCGAGAGCACCTTGTACTTGAGGTAGCTCCCCTTCGGTCACTCATCTCCATAGTTAGCACAGAAAGGCATCTGTTACCAGCACAATGTGATCATTAGCAACAACATGAGCTAGTTCATTATCATATTGAGAAAATACTAAGCATCATGCATGTCCGAGGGGGAAAAGGCAAATAAAGCTAGATGAATAGTCTATAGTGCAGCCACCATCATGTGAAATCAAATTGCTATATTATGAATAACCGAGTTATATGTCAATACCATTCACTGTTATCTACAGAACCCCATAATTGACAAATAGTTACCGAAATGGAAAATAAGCGATGTGCTACAATTTTTGCCTATAATCTCGCTACCATTTCCGAAACCCTATGATCGTTCTTTAGGTCGAGCCGGACTTATAACGAAGCTGAGTAAAGGGAAGGAAAATGCAGCTAGGTCGGAAAGTTATAAATCTAGTATAATTGAACTTGTACAATGTATCAGGCAGATAGCAATAACAGTTGGATTGCAACTTTGCAAATTCCGCTCGTTTGTTGACTTAAATGTTCATCGTCAAAAAATCATTGTCGTTGCTATTGGGTGACTTTCAATATCTGCAATAGTATTATGGAGTGGATATATAGACTTGTGTTTGCCTGTCATATATTTAATAATATGAAATGTGATCACTTGCGCCATTGTTGATATTATGACGTTAAAGACAATTCACTGTATTATGACAAATTATTATTAATCTATTCACATGAAACTCCAACCCACTATGATTATCCCACAAACTATTCCTAATTTGAATCCACTGCAAGTTTACTCGCTCACTTGGTAACAACAGCCTGTCCAGTGCGAGCTGATTGTTTATGAAGAATTTCCCGCTTCGTTTTAACTAACACTGCTTGCGGGCGTAGTGAATTTAAATATTACGATAACAATTGTTGGATCATAAATAACGAACGGCTGATTAGGTTGTTTTTCTCCATTTCAAGGACATACATGTTTTCATTCATATCTGTGAAAGCATTTTCCCGGAAATACTATCGTTGGTCAGCCATTGTTGAGATTGAGCTAGCGAACATCAGACAGCTACCGAGCCGTTTCAAGGTAAAGATCACAAGGAGGCTTAAAATCCAATAATTTGATAGCCAATTCGGCTTGCCGTCTCAAAAACCTGCCTTGCGGACTTTTTTAGAATACGGCCTCTGCGCTTTTCAACGAGATGGGTAGTATGGGGACACAAACATGACGAATAGACATTAGCTGAATTCAATCTAGCTATCTTTGATCCCCGAGCTTTTACCAAGTTCATGTTTTTTGAGCTATCATTTAATGGTATATGGAAAATGTGAGACACATTGGTTACGTGTAAAATCGTTATTGATGTAATTTCCTTGATGTGTAGGATTTACCACATGCGCAATTTCATGCGGATGGGGTTCTGTTCAATGAGCGCCGTAATCGCATGCCCTCACTTTCTTTCCTAAACTAATACAAGTGATAGGCTGCATGCATATGTTACAATATCGTTTGTTTGAGCATATAAACTGTATTTTAACACTATAAATTGACTTATAGCCTCCGTTAAGCTGGTCATGACGACAATACTGATAATAATGACAATGTTTGGGTGGGCGGTGCTAGGCCTCATATATAACTGACAGCAACGACGTTATGCTGATTTGAATACAAATTAGCTTGGTTACGGCGATGCCAATGATGATTATGATGTTGATGATGGTAATGGAAATGATAACGTGACGTCGTCAATGAATTGGATGATGATGATGATGATGATGATGATGATGATGATGATGACGATTGGAATGACGACGAAGACGATGATGATGACGATTATGATGACGACGACGACGACGACGACGACGATGATGATGATGATGATGATGATGATGATGATGATGATGATGATGATGATGATGATGATGATGATGATGATGATGATGATGATGACTAAGCGGAGAAACACACATCTGGTCAGAGTGGTGATGATTTTGGGATTTTTAAAGACGATGACACATGGATTATTTTGGCGGTACTGATGATGATGAGAATCATTAAAATATTCATGCTATTGCTGTCGTATTATGCAACAAAACGATGGTTAAAAATGCAAAAGGAGTTCTGAGTACCACCACGCTAATAGCAATTGTTATGCACACAAAAGGAATCAACTTAATGAACCAAGAGCTTGTTACATGTGATTACCATTAGATGCGAGTACAAAATTACCGTTCCATACGGAGCCATCGCTCAATGATTAAAAAAGGGCTATCAATTAGAGTTACGCTCTGTAGGTAATTCTTATCTAGACCAGGAATTTTTATCCTATTTTAGGGACCTAATCTTCTTTTGAGACGATGCATACGGATTTAACAAGCAGCCAACATAATAAGACTTTACTTTTTTCGGCGTCGGCGTCGGCTGCGGAACAGTTGTTTTTCATCCTAATTTGATAGTCTCGATTAACTTATATGCAAATTGTTTAAACCCCAGCCCAAACTGGCTTCGAAGTGCTGTGATATTGATTTATGCGGCCGATTCGACTATAGTTTGTAAACATATGTGTAATACATTAACTCTAAAATAATGATGAACGCCGAAGACAAATGGCAGCACAAAATTCTTATTCGCATTAGGTAGAAAGTTATCTCCAAATAAAAGGCTGGACACTATAGCATTTAGGTAACAAGTGATATTTGTATCATAATGTGAAGCTATATAACGTCATGATTTTCAATCTTAAAGGGAATATAAAACGGTGCAGCAGTTTGATAGCCAGTTAATTTAAGCATGCCTTCACACCTAGCCTTCCAGCGTCGACTGCGAAATTGCCTGCCCCAGCATTTTCTGACGAGTCACAATCACATGTAGATTCATAGCATCCAAAGCAGTCGCACATGCGAATATGCACCTGGTCGGCGTACGTAACTTGCTGGACCGCAATATGGGTATTCTACTCACTACTTATTCCGTCTAGCTTAATATGTAAGCACCCTCTCTGTCGGTCGAAAAATCATTCCTCCAAGCAAAAACATATTAAATATAAATAAATGTTCTTGAACAGATCATGTGAATGCTACTAAGATCAAGTGATTCATGTGGCTGAGTCATTGCTTTTGTACCACGTTTATTGATAGTCGCTACATAACAGGAGAGATGCAGGGTCCTGTACTCTTTATCATCTCTTTTATCTAAATAATGGATATTGTGGGTAGACTACGTCATCTATGATTGCACCACAATTACAATGTAAGGACACATTTGTTGTGAGACAGCAATTGCCTGGTACGTGTTCGGCCAACATCGTAGATATAAACACGCTTTGCTTCAGGCAAGAAGCCATAATAAACAGAGCCGACAGGATGAATGTAAACAGCTGTACATCATTTGAGAAATTGTCATTAATCAATGTATTCACTGCGACTCTTGACTTGGGTGGCCACAGGTGCTCCACAAATGGTACAGATGTAATTAACTGATGGCCTCATGGGTCGTTTCTCGACACTGACGGATGGAAACATTCGGCTTATTGTGCTGTAGCGTATTGTGTTTTTCTGGTCCATATTCTGAAATTGAACGATAATACAAACGGATCATATGCTAGTGAACTGTGTTCAGTGTTAATGAGTGATCATATCTACACGCGTGTCGACATACGTTATACAGACACAATTTAAGCTGTTAAACTCAGAGTTAAATACTAACATAGCATTTGAGTTTATGCGTTTCGGCGTCTTTGCCTTAGTGTGTAGATTTCTTCATATGATGTGAACGGATATTATACCGCCATAAGTTTCAGCCGCGGTCACAGTAGGACAAACTATCTTGCTTTTAAATCAATACCAGTTCTATAGAAACATTTTTCACTCATTTACGTACTCAACTCACACACTATCTTACCAAATCACTCACTCACTCAATCACACCCACACTCACTCACTGGTTCTCGTAATTGGTCGCTCATTCACTCACTCGTTACTAACTTAATGTGGCTTTACTGACAAAGATAAAAATATGAATTAACCAAAGTCGCAGCATGCATTGACCCCAGGTTACATTTCCAGCTTTAAAGTGGCTGAATGGTTCCTTTGTTCATACACATACACTAAACGATTTGGCTGAATGACAGCATACGGATGCGCAAACGTGATCACCTGAAATGGCGACATTCACAGCAACAGTTTGTTTCACGATGTATAACATAATATAGTTATCTTGTAATTTAGCTAAGGCTATGCAGCTCATTGGTATGATGCTGCATTGACCAATCCAGCGCAAAGTTCACAAACCAAACTGATAACGTTCATGGATATACCTCAGACAGGTATCCACCTATCAGGTTTATCAACTGCTTCTGTCGCTATTATTTACACAAAGATCTGATACCGACCAAAACGCACGCCAGAGCTAGTTTGCATTATCGGCTCTCTCATTATGTTCAGCCCATTACCAAAGCAACAGAATTGCGAGATTAACTTAAATCGCACTGCTTAAACGACTTTCTTGTCGTTATTTGTCTGTAAAATCAAAGCCAAAATTGAACGACCTCTCTACCTTTGGTGCCATCAATATTCAGCACTAGCATTAACTCTGTGCTTCGAAGATAAAAATATGAATATATCAGATTTATCCGTTCTCCTTTAACCTTGGTAATTCAACTGTTGCGCAGTTCACCCGAAAAGACCATGTTCGTCCTTGCTTCTATATTGCAATTAAAAACAATTCGTCCAACCTCTAGGATTTGTCAACCCAGTTCAAGAAGTTTGTTTTTGCTACGCGAGATTTTACAATTGAGGGCTCCCCAAGCATCTCAATCATCGAGATTTATCACATTATTGATATAATGTTCTTATTTAAATCAAGCTACTTATTTCGTACGTTACCGGCATATCTTTACCTAACCTCTGCGCTTTCTCGATATCGAGCATCAGTGCGTACATAATGTGACAACATATATCCATTTCCTGCGACTTGATACCCTCACCTGAGAGTTTAACATTAGGGGTATTAAATCGACTGCCCTAAACATTGCCTAATATGACTGATCAGGAGCTAATTACGGCATTCAACCCTCACAGTGTAATGAATTGGCTGATATTAGCGTAATAGGAAACTCCCAATCCCTTTCCCTTGCCAATCAAGTTAGAAGGTGGGCGATAGGGTGGGCGATAACATTTGTTTTGTGGTAATAATTGGCTGACACGTGCGACCGTTTTATGTGTTGCGGATTAGAGCACATGACATGAGTGTATTTTATTGATTTGCTCA